>LNAC01000034.1:1805278-1929102 GCA_002007465.1 Ailurus styani | reverse complement strand
GAGGCCCGCATCGGGCTCCCTGCTCAGCAGGGAGCCTGCTTCCTCCTCTCTCTCTGCCTGCCTCTCTGCCTACTTGTAATCTCTCTCTCTCTGTCAAATAAATAAATAAAATCTTTAAAAAAAAAACAGAAAAAACAAAAAACAAAAAAAGAAACAAATGTTCCATTGTGGTATAAGATGTTGATAGTGAAGTAAGTTGTTTGGGTGTGAGGGCTATGGGTATATGTGAATTCTGTGCTTTCTGGTCAACTGCTCTGAAAAATAAAGTCTATTATTTTATTTAATATTTGTAAAGGAAATTCCCTTTACATTTAAGATACTATGTAATTTACCCCAACAGCAAAGGTTATATTTCACAATCAAAATCTAGAGCCTACCACTGAAAAATGACAAAACCCCACAAAAAGCAATATCAGTCAAATAAATTGATACTTTTAACTAAAGGAATGGGCTATCATTTTACCCTTCTGTCTCTTAACAGAACTAAGACATAGTAAATAAACCATGTGGTGAAGTTTTATAATGGATATGTGATATATTAGCTTTCTATAGGTACCCTATGGAACAACTGAACATGGGAAAATAAACTGTCTTTTTCTTTTAAAGGCTGATAATTTTGTGGTAAATAAAACTGAGGCCTTGTAAACAGTGACAAGTAGAAGTCTGAATTTTGTTTTTAATCTGGCGAAAGTTTAAGAAAAAATGATGATTACCTTAACCCTTAACTTTTAGAGTTGAATTTGTACTTTTTACTCAAAATAAAATTTAGGAATTTTTAATCCATCTATATTCAAGTGACGATAGAAAATCAGTAGAAAATTTATTAATAAAATACAAATATTAAAAGCTCGGTATCCTAAATCACATATTTTGGCCACAGACTATGCCTGAGAAACATTTGAATTTTTCAATGATTATATAACTCTCATAAATGATATCTGTCATTTGGAATATATTAGGTTCAGTTAATGCTAAAGTGTGGTGACAAATAATTTTGCCACCTTTAATATATTCAATTAAAATTTATTCAGTATTCATTAAAGGTTTGCTTATCTAAAATTTACCTCAAAATCAATATTCATGAGTATGTAATAATTTGTTTTTCAGGCATTTGTATAAACTTTTTGACATAATGATTATTAGTTTTCATTAATAAAACAAAACCATGAGCATGCTGTATCTAAATTTTTAAAAATGAATGTTGTTTTTTTGATGAAAATAATGAAAATCAGACAGGTTTAGTGATATAACTGATAGTTGAACATGAAATACAGTAGCAGAAACCAAAAGAAAACTCCTGATACTTAATTTGTTGTAAGCATAATTACTTTTGTTCAAACAAATAATGAACAAAAGCAGAGGAATTGATGCATTGCCAAATAGTTTTTTCCCAACTTGAAAATATTTTTTTTTTACAAAAAGAAATTACATATTCGAGGCTGCTCAACTCTAGCTGTGATAATATCAGTTACCCATATGGAGTAGATCAGAAAGAAATGTGTCTCATCTTTGTTGTCGTTGTTCCTAATTTGAAAGATAAAAGTTCACTCATAACATACAATGGCATGTGCTGCTCTGGAAAAGCCCAGGCTGTGACTTTTCAATGCCAAACATTGGATGAAAACGAATGATAGTCAATTAACTAGTTGTTTCACCTGTATGAACCCAAACTACCTGTCTAATTGGTTGACTCAATTCATTGCTTTTCTTTTCCTTGTATACCTAAGGCTTGTGGTGAGAACAATTGGTAGAGGCTATAATGGAGGTATTTCTACACTCCCTGGCAATGACTAAATTTAAAAAAGAAGTCATAGTTGTTTGTTTCTATAGCCAGCCAAGCTCCCCAGAAATAGTGCTTTTGTTAAACCATGCATAAGTTTCCCTAAGATAGAAATTTAGTGAAATCATTCCCAATTCTTACATTGTGTATTAACTATAAGGAACTCAGACACTAGAGCTAAAAGAGAAAAAATTTAAAAAGAACAGGAATCTGGTGGTAAAATACAAAACTGTTCACTTCTTCTCTACTCTTTCCACTAATATTTTTATTTTAAGCATAGTTGAAGATGGTCTTCAAATTCAAGCAGTACAAGTAGGGTGTGAGAGGTGAGACTATGATTTAGTGCATGGTTCATACACACATGTCTGACATCAAGATACTCATATTTGAAATAAAAATATACCTTTATATGTTAAAATTAGAAAAAAATACTAATGAGATTATTCACTTGTAAGAAGCTACCACAGAAGATGTAATTGTTGAGTTTTAAATAATACCAAGATTTGGGCGCCTGGGTGGCTCAGTGGGTTAAAGCCTCTGCCTTCGGCTCAGGTCATGATGTCAGGGTTCTGGGATCAAGGCCCGCATCGGGCTCTCTGCTCAGCGGGGAGCCTGCTTCCTCCTCTCTCTCTCTGCTTGCCTCTCTGCCTCCTTGTGATCTGATCTCTCTCTGTGTCAAATAAATAAATAAATTTTTTATAAATAAATAAATAAATAAATAAATAAATAATACCAAGATTCAGCGATTTGGGAGTCTTCCTGTAAGAGAATATGAGTAAATTGTAAGGTAGTGTTAAACAGTGACTCACTGGAATCTGACTGCCTGGGCTGAGACCTTGCTTTGTCACTAACTAAATGTGAAACTTTGGAAAAGTATTGTCATCTGTCATGTTTTCTCAGTTTACTCATCGATTAGAAGGAGATTTATAATGGAAATACCTAACATGTGAGATTAGTGATATACCTAACATGTGAAATACCTAGTGAAATATTAGTGAAATACCTAACATGTAAGCTTAAATGATATATTGTCTGTGAAGATCCTAATACAACACCCAGCAAATAGAAAGCACTTATGAACACTCAATAACCACTGTTAAATCAACCCATCTGAAGCTATACTTTAGTAACCCCAATGTAGTCCCTTGACCATTTATTTGACAAGGGATTTTATTAACAAAGTTTAAAAACAAATCATACTAACATCTATGTTTTCCTTAATATCAACCTCAAAACATAAACACTGACTACTTATTTCCTCCTAGCAAATCTGAAAATAAAACTGTGCTTTAGATTGATCAGATTTTCTGAATTTCAAATGTTTGTAATCCAAATCTGAAGGAGTATACTCTCAACTAATTCTCGTTATGTTTGTATATTTATTCAAAAAATAGTTATTTTTGACAAATGACATTCTGTTTTAGCTTATTTATAATAACTAACTTCATACACAACATTACATTATTTCAATCTTCATTACTGTTCCTATATACTATGACTCACCTGCTCCTGATGTCTTTAATTCTGACTAAAATAAACACTTTTGTTTCAGGAAAACTGGATGGCTAAAGTTTAGTTTTTTCACCCCTTGTACACGTACCATTACCTTTCTTTGCTTTCCTACATGAATGGCAATTCATATTGTTATATAACTCATCAATCTCAAAACTTTTTAATGTAAATGAAATAAAGTCAATTTGATTTTTGTACTTTTCTGGGTGACTTGATTAAAACATTTCACTCTAGTGTGTCTGATTCTTATCTTATTTAATTTCATTTGGTTATATATAATGGAGAATTTGTAGCTGATCACTCAATTTTATTTTATTTCAGGAGAAATTCCTCCTATCATGTTTATAATATTCTTGATTAACATTTCTGTTATGTTTGCTTTTGTCAAGTACAACAAATATACCATGTTGATTGATCTGTTTACTCTCTTCTTCATTTCTGATTTTTTCCACCTTTTCCCATCTCTCTCTTTTTTGAAGATTGTATTTATTTATTTGAGAGAGAAAGAGAGGGAGACAGAGCATGAGTGAGGGGAGGGGCAGAGGGAGAATCACAAGCAGACTCCACACTGAGGGGGGACCCAACACAGGGCTTGATCCCAGGACACGACGATCATCACTTGAGCTAAAGGCACACATTTAACCAACTGAGCCACACAGGTGCTCCCTTTTTCCATCTCCTTTATCCTGGGACATCCGCCCAACTCTCATCATATATTTAAGTGTATGCATGCCAGTTCAGATTTAACAGTTTCTAATGCGGTTGACCATTCAGTAATTGAGCTTTTTTTTGCTCATTATGTCCCACACTTACAGTTTCACCTTCATTTTTCTTGCCTACTTCTTCAGCTCTCATTTTCTGTTTGTACATTTTTATTGTCTTTTATTTCTCTTTTTAGAGATTTCTTTGTTTTACTTCTTTTGAAACAAAAATGAAAGTTGTGTGTTAATTTTTCCTTTTTATATATTAACTCATTTTTTTCAAAATTAAATGTCATAATTAAAAGTGTGACTCCAGAAACTTTATACCTATTGGATAACAATTTCTCATTTCTCATACCCTCTAGTCTCTGGCAACTACTACTGTATTCTCTGCTTCTATGAGGTTGATTATTTTAGATACCTCATATAGGATAGAATCATTTAGTATTTGTCTTTCTGTGACTGGACTATTTAACTTAGCATGCTGTATTCCAAGTTCATCCATGTTGTTGCAAATGGCAGTATTTCCTTTTATCTAACACTGATTAATATTCCATTGTATGAATATATCACTTTTTCTTTAGTCATTCATCTATCAGTGGACACATGGGTTGTCTCCATAGTTTGGCCGCAATGAACATAATATTCTGTTTTCATTTCTTTTGGATATATACCCTAAAGTGGGGTTGCTGGATCATATGGTAGTTCCGTTTTTAATTTTTGGAAGAAACTCCATACTGTTTCCCATAGTAACTACACCAGTTTACATTCCTGCGAATGGTGCTCAGGCACTCCCTTTTCTCTACACCTTCTCCAAAACTTACCTCTTGATTTTTTAATGATAGCCATTTTAACTGTTGAGGTGATAACTCATTTTGGTTTTGGTTTCCATTCTCCTGATAATTAATATATTAATATTAATATGTTTTCATATATTTGTTTATTATTTGATATCTTCTTTGGAGAAATGACTTTAAGTCTTTGCTCATTTTTTACATCAGGTTGTTTTGCTATTGAGTTGTAGGAGTTTCTTATATATTTTGGAAATTAACCCATTATCAGCTCTATAGTTTGCAAATATTTTCTCCCATTCTATAAGTTACATTTTCATTCTGTTGATTGTTCCCTTTGCTGTGCAGAAGATTTTAAGTTTGATGTAGTCCCTCTTCTCTATTTTTACTTTTGTCATCTGTACTTTTGGTGTCATATTCATGAAATCAGTGTCAAGACCATGTGAAGAAGATTTTCCTTTATGTTTTCTTCTAGGAGTTTTACAGTTTCAGAGCTTATGTTCAGGTTTTAATACAATTTGAGTTGATTTTTGTATGCTGTAAGGTAGGGGTTCGAATTTATTTCTTTGCATGTGGATATCCAGTTTTCCCACTACTGTAATGCCTGTTGCTCACAATATGGTACTTTGCACCTCAAAATTTCTGAAAAGAGTAGATCTTGTGCTAAGTGTTGTCATCACACACAGGCAAAATAAGTGACGCAGGAAACTCTGGGAGGTGTTGGATATGTTTATTACCTTGATGTGGTGATGGTTTTACAGGTGTTTTCATATGTCTAAACTCAATTCATCCAACTGTACACAAGAAATTGTAAAATTCTTTGATGTCAATTATGCCTCAATAAGGCTGGGTTTTTTTTAAAGGTTTGATTTGTAAAGTCAGACTTTATTTTTAAATCTTTATTTTATCACTTACTAACTGTTGATTCTAGACTTTTCATTTAATCCTTCTGTGTTTATTTACTCATATGTATAATAAATAGAGTAATAACAATAAATTAAGTATCATAAGTCAAAATGTTGGAGCCAAGGCAGGCAGATAGCAGATGCTCCATAATGTTAGCTCCTAGGACACGGATGGCAACACTGATGATGATAATGGTGCTCTTCTACACATCTTACTATGTCCCAAAGTCTCTCAGATGACTTGCCTTGCTCCTGGATTTTCTCTTGTTGGCTTTTATTTCCTCTCTACTCATTCTTAAATCTAACCAGTTTTTGTGTTTTTCCCAATCTAGGGTGACCTCCAACCCCACTTCCTGAGAAAGAAATGATGGCATAATGGAAAGTAAATAGAACACAACTTGATCTCACTGAACTGATTGAAAAATCCTAAGAGGTTAGTGCCAGAAGGGGATAGATGGGAAGTACTGTACTTGCAACATGTTACTATTGTAGATGGAAAAAAAAATGGAAAATGGCTGAGATCTCCACTGTAAGAGTTACTATCCCAGACAAATGGGTGGCAGGGATGGCTATTGTAGCTATATGGACCTGGACGATTCCATCAGATACTTGTAGTTAGATTGATGGTTCTCAGAGTAGGTGAAACACATAAACATGTTATCCTACTTAATTAGGGCATTCCCTGTAAATGGGATTAAGTTCTCCATAAAATGTCCTGTCCTTTCAATATAAGGTTTTAACTTTGAATCTATTTTCTGTCTTTAAAACAGTTTTCATTTGTCTTGTTTATGTAGCATTTTAGTCACCATTGCTTTGAGTTTGGTTTTTGCTATCTGTCAAATTCCAAGGACTTGAAAATACTAGACTCCCTATATCTTCCTGAGACTGCTTTAATCAGAACCCAAGCTTCATCTAGATTTTGCTATATGATTCTTTTTTGCTGATGGCTACAACCGAAGGCCAAAGCTACTCTGTCTCCTGAACACTGCATCACCCAGGGAGATCAAAGCAGAGGCCGGAGTGTATTTCACTCCTCCAGAAAGGAATGTGAACACATTTAGTCAAGTTTATTTCTGCCCAGAGTGACATGGGTTATAGGGCTGTACTGTTTTCAAATATCTGGAAAGTTATTATATAAAATAATCACCTAAAAGAACAAGAGTAAGATAATGGGGAAATGTGGCTTGGGAGTTTAATATAAGGGGCACATTTTATTTTATAATGATTGCCACATCAAAAAAAAAAAAAAAAAGAAATGTCCCCTCTCATAATATACCATGTTTCCTGTCCCTGAAAGTATTACGGAAGGGACAGTGTGAGTATCTGTCAAAAGATGTTTTAGAAAAGATCCTGAGCAGATTGGGCAGATCAATAATCATCAGATTGTGCTCTGGGGACCATAAGAGTTCTGCTGCAGGTTGAGGATGAGACCAAGCTGACTTCCTCCCCTTAAACCAGAGCCACCACGCTTTCCATCTGTTTCATATTTTGGGGTTCCATATACGGTGTTATTTGGAAAAAGTAGTTTTGCCAGTATAATAAAGTTATGACTATCTGAGTTAGATGACTTTTAAATGCCGTTCCATTCCATTAGTTCTATGATAGGATTTTAAGTGTGTATGAGTCTATGTGCTATGTGAAAATACAAATTTAAGGAACAGTTACAAAGGTAGGCTTTCTATTTGCCACTTTTTTTATTTAATAACACCTCATTTCAATAGTATGGTACAATAAAAATAGTTAATAAGGTTTTGAGACAGTGTGACAAATGCACTATCCAGAGTAAAGGAGACTTAGCTTAAATTTTGCTTCTATGCCAGGAGATAAGTTAAGAAGATTAGTAAGAAGACACCAAACCTATACAGTACAAAATTTGTTCCCTAAATAATTATCTAGGTGCAATATATCCCATAAGCACTCAATATATTACTTAAGACATCTTTAATATTTAGATCCATTACAATTCAATTTTAAAATAATAGGCTTGTTTTCAAAGGAACCATCATAATATTTGTGGTATATACATTTTCCTTATCATCTGAAATGTTCGTAAATGATGCATTTATACATTCTGTAACAGCAAGAGCTGGTGTCTCTTTACAAAGTTCGAAGTAATAAAAACTAGACTCTCATGCTGGTATACTTGAGGAGTAGAAATTTCCATATGAAAAGCCATGATTGTGGATTTCAATATGAGTAAAATTCCCAGTTCCATGAAATGGAAACATCCAATTACTTAAGTATATTTGTCATAAGGAAAAAATCAAACAAGAATTTGACTCTGTATTTATTGAGTACAGATGATATAAAGGAAGTATGGATGCTGGTTTCCATTTTCCTATTTTCTGTTGGTAACATGAAACATTCTCAGTGGCTCTTCAGCTTCTGTGTGTTACAGAATTTTTACTACTCTGTTACCAAATAACTATGGGAATCCTATAGAGATAAATTGCCTGTGTTCTGTCACGATCTTCTTTCATTGGTATTCTTCATTATGGTCCCGGGACTGTCTTTGCATACTTGGAAGAAATAGACAGGAGTAAGGAAGTAGTCATCTGTCCATAGAAATAAAATTCTATACTGTGATTCTATATGATTAAACTATTGCTGTAGCAATGAAGGACCATGTCCAAAGTAAGAATCTCAATATCTCACTTCAATGTAATTTCCAAAGACTCAATGTTGAAATGTCTATACTTTTATATAAGTTTAAAGTGGATTATCTCTTGATAGAGATCCATAACTTCCAGTAAGTACTAACATTTACTTAAAAATAATTCTGGTACTTCCCATGCATATTTTCTGGGTTTTTTTTTCCCCCCAGTTCTCTTTATGTGAAAACTTTGGAATTTTTGGATCAGGCCAGAGTATACAAAACATGAGACCAAAAGAAAGATTTGCTTGATGACCTCTTAGTCTTTCATAAGTTGTTTTGCACTCAAATATGTTTGCAACCAAACAAAAATATGTATAAACTTGGCAAGACTGGATTTTAATATCAATCATGTTTGCCCTTCTTAAGACAACTTGACCTTTAAGTGAACTGTTCATATTACTATGAATAAAATAACCAAATAGTGATAATTAGTAATTTTATCAGTTTCAGTGATCAAGTTAAGTAAGTATCCAGCTGATCTTGTCATCAATGAGAAAGTGTTGGTACTGTAACTGATTGTATAAGTACATGAATGCATGAAATTGGCTTTCTCTATTAACTTATTATTACATATTAGGATAATGCTATATTCAGGCAACATTTCAAGAACACATATTTGTTGAGCACCTACTGTATGGAACGTATCAAAGCATTACCTGCCCCTGAAAATCCCAGTAAGAGGTGACAGTCTTATAAGGCACTCAAATGCTTTCTATGAGAGGTTTAGGTGCTCTAAAAAGGGAAAATACCTGTGACTAATTAAAATAAAAAAATATCTATGACTGAAGTAAATTCAAAGAAGTTTCTGTGGAAGAGATGACATTGGAATTTGGCTAGAAAGAATAAAAGAGGGCGCCTGTGTGGCTTAGTTGGTTGGGCGACTGCCTTCGGCTCAGGTCATGATCCCAGAGTCCTGGGGTCGAGTCCCGCATCAGGCTCCCAGCTCCATGGGTAGTCTGCTTCTCCCTCTGACCTTCTCCCCTCTCATGCTCTCTCTTACTCTCTCTCTCTCAAATAAATAAATAAATAAATAAATCTTTAAAAAAAAAAGAAAGAAAGAAAGAATAAAAGAATTTGGAAAAAGAAAGAGAGGGTGCCTGGGTGGCTCAGTGGGTTAAAGCCGCTGCCTTTGGCTCAGGTCATGATCCCAGGGTCCTGGGATCGAGCCCCACATCGGGCTCTCTGCTCGGCAGGGAGCCTGCTTCCTCCTCTCTCTTCTCTCTCTGCCTACCTCTCTGCCTACTTGTAATCTCTCTCTCTGTGTCAAATAAATAAATAAAATCTTAAAAAAAAAAAGAAAGAGAAATGATGAGGGAAGTTTTGCGGGAATAAAATATGGTAGGTAAAGGTACTTCAAGTAAAGTTCTAAACTGACAATGCTTCATGCTTCACTATATCATCCATAAAACCAAATCCAATAAGAGATACATAGGGAGTTTTTAATACACAATTTTAAAATAGAGCTGTTTTCCAAGATCATTTCCTGCCCTTTGAAAGGAGCTTCTGTTCAATGTCTCCAGATGCTAGTCTACTTTGGAAACTCACCACTCTAGATATGGCACTAAATTCTGAAAGCAACACCCCAGATCTGAAATTATACAAGTAAATCTATTTTAAATTCATGTTTATATAGAATTTGCAAAATAAAACAGCACACTGTTTAAGAGAGAGATTTCACAATAATAAGGCTATAAGCAAAAAAAGAATGTTTCTGTCAGATAGCTATAAGCCATTTTAACAACTGTATTTGCAAATGCTCTAAATTCTTATGGGGTAGACATTGGTGAGCATAATGATTGACTTAGCCAAAAAGTCATCTTGATCATTCTTCGTAGGGGGAAATGTGTTAAGTAATGGCATAAGCAACTCATTTAAGTGGACTTTGGTTCGATTTGTATTTGCAATTGCTATTTTTATTCAAACACAAGCATCTGAATTCTACACTCAGGTAGCCCTATGACACACATGCTTTATTCCTACTCAGTTTTTGCTTGTCCTAAAAGTAGTTTAGACAATTAATCTTAAACTTTAAGATGAAGGTCACCTTATCAACATATCTGTGCTTTCAGTTATTTAGTTATAATCAAAACCTGTTCTGACACATGAAAGATGTTCTCATTATGCCAAAAAATCTGGACTGGCATATTAATTTGAAAGCTACTCAAAAATCTTATTTTCATTTGTAGCACTGCAGCATGGCCTTATCCCCCCTCATGACTGACTCGGTGTACCTGAAATGTGGTATATACGCCATGCTAATCTCTTCTTCCTTCCTTTCTTTCCTCACCGGAAGGAAAGAAGTTCATCAACAGCCAGATCAACACAAAGCATTCTTTATAAAGAATTTTGCTTCTCTAACAGAAAATGAACACAAAAGTCATTAAAATAGCATCTTGTACAATTTATCTCTTAATAATTCTCAAATCCGTGTTAAGATGGCAGTTTACCTTTTTTTTTTTAATTGACAAGCTATGAGGGTTGAAATAAAAGAAAGGAATAAATAAGATGTAGGAATAAAAGAATCCAAAGGAGGAAAAAGATGAGAGGGATGTTGGAGGAAAAAAGAGTGTTCTAAAATGATGTCTCATATGCATTTACTCTTCTCAGTACTCTCCAGTGACTCCTTCTGATTTACTAAAGTCTTTAATTTTTCTTTCTTTTAATACTGAAGTAGTTTTTGTTACATTACATATCTACAGCATCAGAAACATTAGTAGATCTTTATAATTGCACTAAAATAGACTTGAAATGATGATTCAAAGCAGCTCATTTACTTCTGAATTTTGACATATTCTGACAGTATAGTACCATCCCCATGAATTTGGTAGATTACAGACTCAGTGACCACTTTGCATGATGCAATTGCTTTTCCAAACAATAATGAAGGTAAAAGGAAGGAGAAAACTTCCACACATAATGGCTTTCTGAGAGCAATTTTTAAAATTATATAAGTCTTAAATCAGTAAATTCTTTGGGACTGCTCTTGAATGACATAATCCAAACATAATCAGAATTAGCCAACTACAGTCAAATTACAGCTGTTCTGCACAATAGTAAACACATGGTTATACATTTTTAAAAATGCCAGAAGGCTCTGATTCAAGCTTATGTTTCCCTTTAGTGAAAGAAAAAAAAGAAACATGTTTCATCTTTGGAAAGAAGTGTACAAAAATTAACAATATTTTTAAAAGATTTTATTTATTTATTTAACAGAGAGAGACACAGCAAGAGAGGGAACGCAAACAGGGGAATTTGGAGAGGGAAAAGCAGGCTTTCTGCTGAGCAGGGAGCCCGACACGAGGCTCGATCCCAGGACCCTGGGATCATGAACCGAGCTGAAGGCAGACGCTTAATGCCTGAGCCACCAGGCACCCCTCAGCAATATTTTTTAAAAAATATTCCCACACTGTAACTACCTTGTGGTTGAATAATGACGCAGACCATTGTTTCTCAACTCATAGCATGAAACATAAAAGCATTATGTACCTAGATCACTAAACTGAAGGAGAAGATCAAGAAGGAATACAGTGTAGAAAAGAACCACTAAAGTAGGGCTTTAATTCTGCCAGAAAACGATGTTAGCTACCATTTATCAAGAACTTACTCTCTGCTAAACATAGTACTAAATATTTTCTATCTATGACACTGTGGAGATGAAATTAAATGGTATCAGAGCCAGTAGGTGGCAAAATGGGGACAAAATCCCCCAGTGCTTCCTGAATAGAATCCACAAGGAACAAGAGGGTAGATTGTGGTACAAAGTGCTGCCCAGACAAGCTGACCCTTCCACCAGGCTCTGACATTTTCAAAATATCTGAGATGGAAGGAAGGGAGTAGACATAGGGAGATGGAATCAATTTATACTTCTAGGCTAATCATTTTAGCACTCACGTAAGTGACCCAGAGGTCATGACTGGGATGATACAAGCCTAACTTCCAACAAAATCAGAGCCTGTGGGGCACCTGGGTGGCTCAGTGGGTTAAAGCCTCTGCCTTCGGCTCAGGTCATGATCTCAGGGTCCTGGGATCGAGGCCCGCATTGGGCTCCCTGCTCAGCGGGGAGCCTGCTTCCCCCTCTCTCTCTCTGCCTGCCTCTCTGCCTCCTTGTGATCTCTCTCCCTCTGTGAAATGAATAAATAAAATCTTTAAAAAAAAATCAGAGCCTGTGACCCCCACTCCCAGATCTACCCCAAATAGAGTTTCTCAGACAGAGAAACAGGGTTTTATCAATGACCAGAGACTCAAAGTTACATCCAGCATTCTGACCACCCAACACCATTGTCTATACACACTGACAATACTAGACTGACTGACCAAAGACCTTGCAGCCATCTTCCCTTCTATCATCTATGGATAAAACATTCAAGTATCTTTCCCCAAAGGTAAGTCGGCTTGCTTTCCACTTGATCACATCACACTGGGTGTACAAGCTGCTGGTTGTCACAGGATATCTCTACCTGTGAATATACCAGGCAATGGGCAGGTAGTGTGTATTTAAAAGACTTTTACGAATATCTGAGTTTATATTTGTTTAACCTTTGAAAATTAACTTAGAATTTTCATACTAAGCATAAATATTCTGAATTCAAGTATACATTAAAATAATTATTAGTATTATTTTTACTGATAAATCTAGGCAAGACCCTGATGGTATACAGAATCTGCTTATAACCATCCAAAACTTTTATTTAGTCCTGAAATCCTTCTTTCTTTCTGAAGAGTCTGTTTATTTCATTCTATGCCATTTTATAGGGGAAGTCGTTGAAGCACGGAGGGATTAAAGGATTTTTTCAAACAAAACCCGAATTTATCTCAGCTTCCCTTTTGAAGTCTGGATTTTGAACTCTTGGCAGTGGGGAGAGATGGACATTTCCACCAGCACTGGGTTAAGATTGATTATACATACAGCACCCTAGAAGTGAACCCCAAGGTGATAGTAGCAATGAGCATTTTGTAAAGTGGCTGCATATTCTTTTTATTTATTCCCTTTTCTACATAACTGAGCTTTAGATATTCTGGTTTTATTTAAACCATGGAATAGAAGAGGAAAGCCACAGCTCTATGCTTGGGTTGGGAGGTACTAACATGCAGCCAGCAATGGTAGGATGTAATTGATCATCAAAAGGTGTCAAAAGAAGTAGAACCTCATGAGAGTTGGCGTTCTCAGGTCTTGCCACAATTCTTGTGCAGACAGTATGTCTTAATAGAGAAATACTTGAATTGTGTTTTATTATGAGAAACAGCTGTGGGCACTGATACTCAGACTTTTGGTACACCCAGTAAAGCAGTACTTTGAACCCGGAAATCTACCGTCTTAGGGATGAAAGAATATCCTTATATGGAAATAAGGCCTACCCTGAATGCTGATGTTGTCCACTCTAGCCTAGCAGCAGTAAGTTAAATCATTCTCTGCTCCTCAAAGCTGTAGATTGACAACTGAATTTAAAATATCCTTTAAAAGAAATAAAGGGACACCAGGCATGGGACTATTTGTGTATTCTCAATTTGGAATATAACACTTGAACAAGCAGATAGGAAATTTGAGTGAAACGAACCAAAAAACGGACCTGAATCATCATTCTTGCTAATAGTGGAACCAGAGACCAGCCTTTGTGGTCTATCTTAGCTGATCAGCAGTTTCTTTTCAACTCCTATTTGAGTAGTCTGGAATCCATCCAAGTTCAGCATTTTATTATCTCACCACTATTTTGGCACTAATCTCTTGGCTTCTGATCTGGCTATAAATCAATTTAGTTCATACCTGAGTCTTAGTTAAAAGAAAATTTTTTCACTTGGGAATTATGTAGAGACAAAACAAAACAAACCTTAGTCTGGAGGAAGACGGGCAATATTTTCTTTATTCGTTAAAGCATCAATTTGAACTGTCCTTATGAAGCTATCATTTATTACCAATACTTGAAGTCTCTGTGACTCCATCCATGTACATACCATCAATAATCTCTTGAATTCAGGAAATGCCATGCTACTTCAAGCTTCTCTGCAACATTTGTCTATAGTTTCGGAACACCCGGAATGCTACTTTTCTAATTACATCAGACGCAACAGAGTTATGCTTATAAACTTGTGTCATTTGCAGTGCCAACAGAACAGAATCTAAGTCATTAATTGAAGGTGTGAATGTATTCTATTTTATCTGTTACCATAGCCAAATCTTGAAAATCCAAAGACTATTTTGTTTTAGGATTTAAGGGTAACTGTGGAAAAAAAATTGGACTTGATCTTAAGTGAGCCAAGTGTTCCTTACATTAAGGCAACATTTGAGAGCAATCAGGTAGCATTTCATAAATTCCTGCTTAAATTCTGTGGGATTTTAATTTAATACTAAAGTGGATGTCCTCTCAAATTGAAGTTTTTTCAGCATTAGGTTTAGACTGAGAAACAGAAATTTATTTCACTGCTGTAACTGAGTTTAGAATGCATAAAGAATCTGAAAATAACTCAGCCCAATAACACATTTGGTGAAGATGTTTTATTCATTCATTTACACCTATACATTCAAAGTTAAATATTAATGTGTGTTCTTGATAAGCAAACTAAGAGCACATAATTTTTAACTTTGATCCTCACTAACAAGTAAACCATTTTGAGATATATTGAATGAACCACCTGAGAGAAACTTGTCTTTGCTGTAACTAACAATTAAATCTACTCTTCAACCATATTGGAAAAACTTTTTATTTTTCTATTGAAGCACAGAAAATATTTAAAAAATATTATATCTTGTTGAAAATGAACAAAAACTTTTCAACCCAATTTCTCCATTATAAATCTTCTGCCCAGTTAGTGAAAGCCTTGACATAGATCTTTATCTCTACTTAATTGTCTAATATGATCTTTACCTTTGGTCTTTTATATGATTATCATTGCTCTTTCTTTTTTTTTTTTTAAAGATTTTTTATTTATTTCACAGAAGGAGAGAGATCACAAGGAGGCAGAGAGGCAGGCAGAGAGAGCGGGGGAAGCAGGCTCCCTGCTGAGCAGAGAGCCCGATGCGGGCCTCGATCCCAGGACCCTGAGATCATGACCTGAGCCGAAAGCAGAGGCCTTCACCCACTGAGCCACCCAGGTGCCCTCATTGCTCTTTCTTCCCCATATTATAACCTAAACTTTGGCAAAGTCGTTGGTAAGAAAATTAGTAACAATTCAGGACTCAACTGTTTGATACAATACTTGCTTCCACGGCTTGAGAGCGAAGAGGAGAAAGCCAGCTTGAAGTTTAGCATACTTAAAAAAAAAAATAATACAAAGACAAGCATAGATCTTAATATAACCTTCTTATATGAGTTGGGAAAGCAATATCTATAATCCATAGAGACTTAATAAATCAATGACATCAAAATACGCACAAGACATGTGGAAACTGTACAAGAAACAAAGGAGGAAAGAGGGACATTGTACCTCACCTAAAACCTTCCCAGCTCCTCAGGGGAAATGAGAAGAGTGAAGGGAAGGAGAAAGTAGCACAGTCACTTGACTTTTATACCAAAAGGAGTTGGTGGTGAATTTATTGATATCTTCTCTCTCTCTCTCTCTCTCTCTCTCTCTCTCTCTCTCTCTCTTTTTAATTTTTAATTTTATTTTTTCACTGCCACAGACACAACAAAAAAATTGTAAGATAATTTTCCCTCCAGCCCATAGGGAGGGGCCATTAGGGCTTTTCATTTTGAGTTCTCCAATTCCCGGTCTTCTGTAGAATGGACTTCTGCCCAGACTTGTGGGGCCTGGCAGGGGGCAGAGACCATACTCCCACACTGACTGAGAGAAGGCAGGATGTCAGAGGAGATGGCTGTTCAGTGCGGTATGTGCAGCAGCAATGTCAGACTTGGTAAAGGACCAGCAGGGACACTGCTCTGTCCCCGAGAAGGAGGAATGGGAGTGACACGGGGCATTGCAGCTGGCCGACGTGGGCTAGGGCAGGATGGGCAAGGTGAGCGGGAGAAGGGCGGCAGTCAGCACTGATGTCACACCTCTCACTCACCCTCCCAAGTAGAAACTCAGAGCCAGCTTTAATCTGATTTTGGCAAAACAAAACAAAACAAAATATATTCTTACAAAGTGTCCTGGAGCAATTCATACTGTTACACTGTGAATACCTCATTAAACTGAATTAACTCTCATAACTAATTCAGAAAGCACACTTACTTGTCCCTGAGTTCTCTGTGCTCCCCCAAAAGGTACTACATTCTTTAGAATGTTTAGGAACTCCAAATATCTTAGGAATAGTTTCCAGACATCAGAGTCTCTATGGACATATATGTCTCTAATTTATGTTTGACAATTCAGAACAGAAGAACCTCCGGCCATAAGAACTGGAACAATAGGAGCAACATTCCTGTCTGTGTTTATTCTGTACCTCTTCAATTCAGGGCTCCTGGAGACTTACGTTTGCAATAGTTTTATTTTAACTGTGAAAACTTTGTAAAATCATTTTCAAAGAAAGAAGGTGTATATTTTCCAACGATGGGAATGATAGGTCCACTCTAACAATTATAATAAGCCAAATAACAGGCTTAATATAGGGACTGTTATACTTGTTAAGATGGCAAAAAAAAGTCCAGGACAAAAGAAGTGACACTATGAAAACAAAGTCCTGCTTCACGCCAGTCACAAAAATCCCCCAATAATGGCATTCATTATGTAAGATATTTAACTGTACAATGGTGTCAGTGTGAATTCTGAGGAATGCACATGGTTCTCTTCTTACTCTACGAATCTGGATGTAGATCTATTGAAATATTTGAATGCTCAACCAACTTTGTCTTGAAGTACTTGTACGCTATACACAAGGTGTCAAACGGCCAGGATAGAAAGTGTGCTTTTCACTACATTGGTGGAAATCAGGCAATGATTTTTCCATGAAATGCAAGAAAATATATGTGATTTTTCATTTTATTGATTCCTCTTTCCCTTGAAAAACATACTCCCACTTTATTATCATAAAACAATTACAGATTACTCTGTGCTATATATAGCATTATTAATTTATGCCTAGTTAAGGGTAACTATCCTCTAATTGGATATTAAAACAGAACTCAATATATTTAAGGCATGTAAATAACTTTTTTACAAAAATCTTTCTGTATACCTGAAATTTAATGAAATAAACATTTCTTACAGCTATTCTTCATTAAACAAATAACCAAGAAAATAGAAGGTATTTATAATTATGATCTTATTAAGTGTGTTTTTTAAAGATTTTTTCTAAAGCTGCAATAACAATTATTCAATATGTCTCATTCAACGGAATGAAATAATTTATAAAAAAGGACTTTGCTTTTCCTCGTATATAGTGTTCATCTACCTAAAATCCTGACCTAATGTCTGACTTTTAGCAGTTATTTATAAATGAACTATATTCACAGAGAAGTTGTGCACACCTGGTAAATTATGAAGTCAATTGTTCATTTTGCTCTCTTATTGAGTGTCGCACGATTGCTGAGCAAGCAATTCAATTATGCTTCAGGGCTGCAGGTGAAAATAAAGGTCCACTTGAGGTGGTTTCCATGCTTTGGCCCGGTGACAAAAAATAATCAAGATCTGATATTCAACCTTTTCCCACTCAAACCATAGTTTTCAATTCAAATTGAATGTGCAAAATGTGAAATTATGTTGCCTTTTAAATTTCAGGAAAAATATCATATTGCTGCCTATACAAACATAACATTGCTTGCTGGGTGGTGTTATGTTGGGATTCTATATGTGAAGTGACAAGCAAAGAAATATGACTCCACTGTATGTTCCTATGTCCTAAAAAATGCACCATGCTGATCGAAAAAAATAATTATTTTCAACCTTCATTCCAGGACTCACTGGAAAAGAGTTAATACCCACCTTCTTTTTTATTCCTAAAGAAACTTGACAATATTGAGTAACATAGACAATTAAGGCATATTTTAACTTTACATAAATCATAAATCATATATATATATGTATATATGACTTTTGTCAGGAAAAAAGGAGACTAAGTTAAGACTCCCAGGTAAACCACTTCAATATTTTCTAAGTCAGGAACCTCTAACTTTTATATTCTTGAGAAAAAAATATTTTTAATTCCCCTAAAGTTTTTCCACCTTTCGGAGATATGTGTATTCATGATCTATCCCTCCAAATAAGGATCTGATGCTGATTCTTGTAGGTAGGTTTCAAAATGGAGAGCATGGCTTAACTGAGAAGAGGAAGCATTTACCCTTCTTGCTAAAGACCCCTAAGAAAGTAAGCAATACGAGTCAGGGGGATGGCATTGACTTCCAGTGAGTGCTGCTAGACAAACCAGGCAAACCCTGAGCTATTTGCCTGGAGCTCATGTCTATGGATGTAAGTGTACACAAGTATAATGCAAATATTTTTAATTATCATTTTTTAAAATTTTAAACTATAATGCTATAATCTGTTTTTGACACAGTAGTATAAAATAAAGCACATTCAATCTTGCAACTCAAAATTCACTCCTAATACGAAGGACTGGAATCTTGAAAAATTGAAATATTTCTAAAGCTCCTAAACCTTAGATCTTATGTTAATATGTAACTGCCCACTGGAATTGTCACCTCAAAATGCCAAGTCTAACAGTGAATTTTTATTCTTGCATGTATCTACCTGTTCTCCTAATTTATGTATTTATCATCAGAACTTCTTCTTTCCTACATATTATCCCTATACTTACATCCAACCCTCTCCTCTACCCTACCCTCAATCCTATCAGTCATTTCCTATCTATTTTTTTATCATGGAAAGTATTCAGTTTCACATATTTCTCTCTGTTTTCATTGTGCTGAGTAATGCTGTATACATTTTGTGAAAAAAGTACACTTTGTAAAATTATTACAAAATGAGTACATATTTATTATGAAAACTTGATCCATGCAGAAATTTATAGGTATAAAAATAAAAATCTAGTACAATCTCATAACTGAGAGAGAAACATTGCTTGTTATACATACATATTAGATTTTGGATAATTAGACCCTGTATAACACAGTCCTGAATCCTAAATTTTTAGTAAAGTATTTTCCATGCCATTGAAATTATTATTAAACATCATTTAATAGCTGACTAATATTCTATCTTGGAGATGCACCACAGTTTTTAAACCATTACCTTCTTCTAATTTTTTTTTTTTTATTAAAGATTTTTTTTTTATTTATTTATTTGATAGAGAGAGAGAGATCACAGGTAGGCAGAGAGGCAGGCAGAGAGAGAGGAGGAAGCAGGCTCTCTGCCGAGCAGAGAGCCCGATGTGGGCCTCGATCCCAGGACCCTGAGATCATGACCTGAGCCGAAGGCAGAGGCTTTNGAATCCTAAATTTTTAGTAAAGTATTTTCCATGCCATTGAAATTATTATTAAACATCATTTAATAGCTGACTAATATTCTATCTTGGAGATGCACCACAGTTTTTAAACCATTACCTTCTTCTAAAGCAAATCTGTTTTAGGTTTTGGTTATGAATAACTTTATAAGGAACAATTGTAACACAAAGTTGTTTGAATTTATGATTACTTAGGTTTGCTTCCTAAGAGTGAAATCACAGAGTTGAAAACTATGAATGTGACAAGGGTATATAATTAGTACAGTATACAGTATAAATATAGTATAGTATTTGATACTATACTAATAGTATGTTTCTTAAAGCTGTCAGTGTTAAGTGGGGAATTTGATTATAAGATCCCTTGCAGAGGATAATGACAACCACAAGAATGAATATTCACCTTTTTTTAAATAATATTAGGATGAAAATAACAGTTGCTCAGCAAATCCATAGCTTTTTCAGAGACTGGGTTCAGAGTGGAATGGTCATTCTTCAAATGCAATATACTGGGATGTCATGCCTAGGGTTCCAGAAAAATATTTCTTAAGTAAAGGAAATAGGGATGCCTGGGGGGCTCAATTAAGGGTCTGCCTTCAGCTCAGGTCATGATTCCAGGGTCCTGGGATCCAGCCACGCACCAGGCTCCCTGCTCAGCGAGAAGCCTGCTTCTCCTTCTCACTCTCCCCCACCCCCTGCCTGTGTTCCCTCTCTCGCTGTCTCTCTCTCTCTGTCAAGTAAATAAATAAAATCTTTGAAAATAAAGTAAAAGAAATAGTGAATTGTAGGGTTTGTTTCTTAGAGCTTCCATCAATGCAATAAAATTACTTCCATAGGGGCCATGAGCAAAGAGAAGCAGGTCTTTGGAGGTATATGGATTTGTAATAATCCAAAGAGCAGTACTAGACTAGAGCTTGAGGAAATGGTTCTCCATAAA
The DNA here is from genome assembly GCA_002007465.1 of Ailurus styani. Classification (NCBI taxonomy): domain Eukaryota; kingdom Metazoa; phylum Chordata; class Mammalia; order Carnivora; family Ailuridae; genus Ailurus; species Ailurus styani. The sequence continues at coordinate 1,908,494 of LNAC01000034.1, read as the reverse complement.
TTTCAGCTCATAAACACGCTTCTGCAGGGCTGGAATGGCAAAGAATTGACAGTAGCACTAGGAATGCACACAGCATATAGTATGACGAGCTCCATGGAGCTTCCGTGGCTCTCTAACTCTGGGCTGTCTCTAGCTCTGGAAAATCCAGAGGAAGGAGAAGGGGTCAGTAAGGAGGCCTCTATGCCATGGCTGCAACACAATTTATTGCCCTTGAATGAGCTGGTGGCAAAGTACCCAGGAAACAACAGGCGACAAAAGTTGTTCGCAAGAGCGCTCCCTCTCCTGGAGGAGTGAAGAGATCTCAGTGTTAATGGGTCTTGTGCTCAGGCACTAGATGTCAGAACTTTCTTGAATTTCTGACTTGCAAAATTTCCTTCCAGTTTCTGCTGTGAGACATTGCTCAAAGACCTCCAAACAGATCTGCACTTCCAGAGCGCAGCTATTGGTGCTTTGCAGGAGATAAGTGAGGCCCGTCTAGTTGGCCTTTTTGAACAAAACAATTTGTGTGCTATCTGTACCAAATGTGTAACAATTACGCCCAAAGACATCCAGCTAGCAGCTGCATACATGGAAAATGTGCTTAAGAATTCACTATGAGGGGAAACATTTCATTGTTAAAAAAATTCTTTTCTTCCTGTTATTGGATTTTTCCCTCCACGAGGTCAAAAGGCACCTAAGTATATAAATGCAGGTAGAAAAATAAGGGATAGAAATTAGGTATTAGTAGTTTTTCCATTTTTCTTTGTGCGTGGATTTTTAATATAAATAGGTGGATATAGAGCATTTATACAAGTCAAAACGTTTCAGTAAACAAATTTTAGCAGTTCAACTCTACAATAATTATAAATCAACCTGTTACATTTTTCTGGACAATTCTAGCATATAGATTTTTTCAAAAACAAGTATTTTTCTAATTGACAGCAACTAAATGATGTTTGTAGTATTTTTATCATACAGATTCTATCCATTTATTAAACTTTTCTAAATGAGTTGTCCTACATGCAAGTACATGTTTCTAATGTCTGTCTTCTGTACTGTTTCTGTAAATATGCTATTAAAATACATTAAATTCGTGGGCACCTGGGTGGCTCAGTCAGTTAAATGTCTGCCTTCGGCTCAGGTCATGATCCCAGGGTCTTGGGACCGAGGCCTGCAATGGGAATCCCTGCTCAGCAGGGAGCCTGCTTCTCCCTCTGCCTCTGCCTACTACTCACCCTGTTTGTGTTCTTTCTCTCTGTCAAATGAATAAAGTCTTAAAAAATAAGATAAAATGCATTAAACTGTTTTTAAAAACAACTAGAGAACAAGCTTAAAGCTCTCTATAGTACTTAACCACACAATGCATCTGATAGGGTGACCACCTGTACAAAGAGACAAAACACATTACTACACATATGTAAGGATAAAACTTCTAGAAAATACACTCTGGGCATACACTAACACACCAGAATAGGGCAGAAAAAAGCTCTAAACTAGTATGTCACTAGAAAATCCATAACAATTATAGTCTGAAAAAATATGAAATTATGTTAACTATAGCCATAGAACAATTTCAGCTTAGCACCCATAGTATTTTTCATTTAATCAATGTGCCTTTGTCAAATGTTGTTAAGATTTGTTTTCCTAGGAAACAAAGTCATTGGATCAATTCAATAGCATACACGAAATATACTTTTGGATTAAGAGTAGTTGTTCCAGGGCGCCTGGGTGGCTCAGTGGGTTAAAGCCTCTGCTTTCGGCTCAGGTCATGATCTCAGGGTCCTGGGATCAAGGCCCATATCGGGCTCTCTGCTCGGCAGGGAGCCTGCTTCCTCCTCTCTCTCTGCCTCTCTGCCTACTTGTGATCTCTCTCTCTCTCTGTGTCAAATAAAGAAAGAAAAAAAAAAAAGAGTAGTTGTTCCAAATCCAGTATGGTAGAGTTCAATCAAGTAAAAGCAATTTGACAAGGGACTTCGGTAGAAGAACCTTTAGCTCTTTGATGGTTTAGGTTCAACTCTAGTTAGAATGGATTTGAAGATTCTCCTTGTGCCCAATAATAAAGCCATATCCCCCAGACAAACAGGACTTTTATCCTTTTGTTTTTAAAGTCAGGAAAGAGGGCGTCTGGGTGGCTCAGTTGGTTAAGCAATTGCCTTCGGCTCAGGTCATGATCCCAGAGTCCAGGGATCAAGTCCCGCATCAGGCTCCCAGCTCTAGGGAGAGTCTGCTTCTCCCCCTAACCTTCTCCCCTCTCACACTCTCTCTCACTTTCTCACTCTCTCTATCAAATAAATAAATAAAATCTGAAAAAAAATCAAAATAAAGTCAGGAAAGAAATCATCAAGAGCAGTGTGAAACCAGGCCCTTGGGTCCCTAAGAGTCTTGTTTCTGGTGTTCGCCGTGTCCCCCATGCTATGGCTGGCCCCAGAAACATAGAAGATTTTGTTTTTCTATTTGTCTTTGTAAGTAATCTTTTAAAATACAACGTAGGTTAAAAAAAAATTAGGAGTCTCCAAAAGTATTCCTGTGACCGTGTAATGTGACCATTCCTACTAGTCGTGAGTCTTCCACTGATATTTACACCCAGTTCTTTTATATCCATCAAGGGACCATCAGCAGGGAGCATGCGTTTCCCTCTGCCTCTGCTGCTCCCAGCCTCTTGTGCTATCTTGCTCTCTCTCTCAAATAGATAAAATCTTTTTAAAATTATAAATAAAAATAAATTCAAAAGTATAAGGGTGGGGGGTCGTGGGGGGCAGGGAGGGAAAAATAATGAAACAAGATGGGATGGGGAAGGAGACAAACCATAAGAGACTCCTAATCTCACAAAACAAACTGAGGGTTACTGGGGGGTGGGAGGGTAGGGATAGGGTGGATGGGTTATGGACACTGGGGAGGGTTTGTGCTATGGTGAGTGCTGTGAAAGATGTAAGCCTGATGATTCACAGACTTGTACCCCTTGGGCAAAGAATAAAAATAAAATTTAAAAAAATAGTATATAAGTAGCATGTGGATAAATTTCCCACATTTTTTCATAACTTTATTGATATAATATAGATAAATTGTAGTCTTAGTTAANAGTATATAAGTAGCATGTGGATAATTTCCCACATTTTTTCATAACTTTATTGATATAATATAGATAAATTGTAGTCTTAGTTAATTCATTATTGAAATACATATTTCTATGTATAAATGTGTAAAATGTACAATCTGTATCATTGTGTAAAAATTGCCATCTATTTGTATTAAATTTGAGTACAGTAGAAGCGTTAATATTTATATTACCTCCTAACAAAATCCTTTGTGAAGAGAAGTCCTTGAACTTATTTGTTTATGGATGAATTTTTAAATTTTTCTTTTTTGGACAACCTGTGGGATGGGAGAAGACATTTGCAAATGACATACCTGATAAAGGGTCAGTATCCAAAATATATAAAGAACTTATCCAACTCAATTTTAAAAAACAATAACAAACCATCCAATTTAAAAATGGGCAGAAGACATGAACAGACATTTCTATAAAGAAGACATACAGATGACAGATACATAAAAAGATGCTTAGTATCACTCTTCATCAGAGAAATACAAATCAAAACCACAATGAGATACCATCTCACACCTGTCAGAAATGGTCAAAATCAAAAACATAATAAACAATGGTGGTGAGAATGTGGAGAGAAAGGAACTCTTATGCTCTGTTGGTAGGAATACAAACTGGTGTAGCCTCTGTGGAAAACAGTATGGTGGCTCCTCAAAAAATTAAAACTAGAAATACCATATGACCCAGTAATTAAACTACTGACTATTTACTTAAAGAATATGAAAATGCTAATTTGAAAAGATATTTGCACCTTATGTAGCATCATCTACGAATGGACAGTTGGGCTGCTTCCATAATTTGATGATTGCAAATAATATTATATGATATTATATAATATATATTACTTAGCCTTGAAAAGTAATGAAATCTTATCATTTTCTACAGTATTGATGGATCTAGAGAGCAAAATCAGTCAGAGAAAGACAAATACCATATAATTGCACTCATATGTAGAATTTAAGAAAGAAAACAAACAAACAAAAAAGGGACAAACCAAAAACGAGACTTAATTACATAGAACAAACTGATGGTTACCAGAGGGGGAGGTGGGTGGTGATAAGTGAAATAAGTGAAGGGGATTAAGAGTACACTTGTCATAATGATCACTGAGTAATGTATAGAATTGTTGAATTACTGTATGGTACACCTGAAACTAATATAATGCTATATGTTAACTATACTGGGATTAAAAAAATCTTTTTTGTAGAGTACATGTATATTGAGTAAAACAGAATAAAAAAACTGATATAAACCAGACAAATTCCTCTGGATCTTGCCTACCTTACAAAACAAAGAATCATTCCTTCTGAGTTGACAAGATTCTAAAACTGAATTCCATAAGTTTTGCAACTAAGAAAAAGACTAAAAATGAAGTTCAAAAAGAGTACACTAATTAATTAGCTCCTTTGTAGTCATCTTGTTTTAGCCTATAGTAGATTTCAATTATTATGTTTTAAATTAATTGAAATCAATAATAAAAGTTTTGTAATGTATAATGTTAATTTTGTTAGCATAATATTAATTTTGTTTATTCTAAAAAGAGGCAAATTTAGTAATTCTTTTTTTAATCTAGTGTTTTCTCAGTATAAACCTTTCAAATTTCAACCTTTCATTTCTTTTCCATGTATATACAGTCAATTGAACTTAACTTGATATTTGCATATAAGTACATATGGAGAAAAAAACATTCTCGTTCAAGTTTTTTTTAACTGACTAATGCACAAATCACTAAATGTGTTTCATTTTTACTATCAAATTCTAGGAAATACATGGAGAGTCATATAGAGAGGGTGTTTTCAAATTATAGAATAATTACCATATTGATAACAATACCGGTGAGAATTTGTTTAGATTTCCTATATCATAGATCCTCTTCTATTTGCTATGTATATATATTACAGCATTTGACACTCCAGGAAACCTCATAGGGTATTGTCATTTTCTGCATCCTGTTCATGGTCACACAAATACTAAATAGTACATCCTAGATTTGCATGCATGTCTACCACATTTTGAAATATATGCCATTTCTCATCCATGTCATTCTTTAATTTTAAATTATCCATTCATGTTAACATTTGCTAGAAAACTAGAGGTGATGATCTCAGGCATACAAGAAGACAAAATCACATATTCCATCTGAGATTTTGGTTAGAGAGGAATTGGTGAACAGTGCTGATTATGGCAACAAATTTTATCATTCCTAGTCCTTCTACTGGTGACAATAAATCTTGACTTCAGATGGCTATCTCTCAAAATGGGTGAATTAAGTTTCCAAGTAGAGGAAACACTACCCTCATTATTCTCCAAAAAGGTAATCTTTCGGAGTATCCCAACAGAACCACGAGAATCAGAATACAACCCTAAAGCTGCAATGTAATGTGACTTACTAGGGACTGTGGGCAGGTAACCTGCATCTACTTTGGCAGGCAATACGATTGACTCATGCCATATTCCTTTAAATTCTTAAACAGTGATAAAATTTCAAAGTGTTTCTCATTGTACTCTTGCTATGAAAGTGAGAGATTATCACTCTGATATTAATCATTGATACAGTCAATATTTACATTGATTTTATACTCATAAGTTTCAAAGAAAAATGATCCTTAAATATGAACAATGGTATTTCTCAAGATGATATTCTATTTATTAGTTAAAATAATGGGTCATAGTACCTGAAATCAGAAATGATCAGGACTTAGACAAATTAAAAAAAAAATTCAAAAAGCAAAAGAAACCCGGTATTTTTTTTTTTTTTGGAACAGCAAAAGATGTTTCATGGAAAATCAGGACAGCAGAAGGCTAGCAGTCAAGCATCTAAAGATAGGCTTAATTTAATAGCGAATAGTGAATAAAGAATACCATATCTACAATATCTAGCATATAGACTCCTAAACACGTTTCCAAATTTATATAAATTAATTCTAATAATACATTCTAAGTGAGTAACTAGAGATGAAAACATGTATTCCATTTTAGACTTACATTGCCATTTGTTTTTAAGTATAGATATTTAAGAAAATACTATGCACCCTTTAGTGAAAAGCAGTAAAATTAAGACAGATCAAAACCTCAAATGCTGATTATGATGTAATGTATCCAGAAGAGTCGAGATTTGATTTAAACATATTTGCAAAGCTAAGAGAAAATTTAGTCCCATGTTGTACTAACAGCAGTGTTGCTGAATATAAATACCCAAACTATGATTTAGTTTTGGAAACTGTTAGGATCCCAATACTGTTTTACAAAATCAAATCATTTAAAGAAGAAAAATCATCACTAGCTGAGTACCCTTAAATGCTATCAGTTTATGAAATAGTCACTGAAAAACCACTTAATCACTGACAGTGACAAATCTTATTTATGTACTTTCATAATATAGCTCAGTTCATTTCTGAATATAGGCTCATCATAATGGAATTCAATATTGATTAAGCACACAATTAATAAATCAATTCTAAAGCACTGATATTTTTGCATTTTTTTCAGTGAGCTATCTTTTTTCAATTGAGAAATGTGAGTTTAAGATTGCCTGTCATTTGTTCTCAGAAAAATTGATAAATGATTTACAGCTTGTTGTTAAAATTTTAGTTTTCTAACAGAGAGATCCCTTTCCCTTCATGGAAAATATATTTATTTTTAAACTATATGTACATTATATACATTATATATAGTATGTAAAACATATGTATTATATATGTAATATATATTATTGTATAGGTAGATACACAAATACTTTTTTTAAAGATTTTATTTTTTTAGAGAAATTTTAGGTTTACACCAAAATGGAGACCCACACGTGCATAGCCTCCCTCATTAAAAACATCACTCACCAAAGTGGTCCATTTGTGTAATTGATGAAACTACCCTGACACATCATAATCACACAAAGTCCATCATTACCTTAGGTTTCATTTTTGGTGTTGGACATTCTATGAATTTGGACAAATATATAATGCCATCCATCCATCATTATATTATCCTGCAGAGTATTTTCACGGCTCTAAAAATCTTACCTATTCATCTTCCCACTCCCACCCCTACTCCTGGCAACCACTTATCTTTTTACTATCTCTAGAGTGTTGCTTTACTGGAATGTCATACAGTTGGATTCATACAAATGTAGCCTTTTCACATTGACTTCTTTCATTTAGTAATACACATTTAAGTTTCCTCCTTGTCTTTTCACACCTTGTTAGCTCTTCTGTTTTTCTTTTTCCCCTTGTTCTCCTTCTTCTTCTCTCCCTCCTTCCCCCTCCTCTTCCTCTTCCCCTTCTTCTCCTTCTCCTTCCCCGTCTTCTTCTCCTTCCTCTCCTCCTCCTCTCCCTTTCCCCCCTTCCTCCTTCTTCTTCCCCCTCCTCCTCCTTCTTCTTCTTTTCTCTCTCTCTCTCTCTCTCTCTCTCTCTCAGTACTGAATAATAATCCATTGTCTGGATGTACTACACTTTATCTATCCATTCACCCACTGAAGGACACGTTGGTTGCTTCCATGTTTTGGCAAATATGAATAAAGGTGCTATAAGAATCTGTGTGCAAATTTTTATGTGGACCTAAGTTTTCAACTCCTCTGGATAAATACCAAAGGTACAATTGCTGGATTGTATGATAAGAGTATGTTAATTTGGCAAGAAACTACCAATCTCTCTTCCAAAGTGGCTGTAACATTTCACATTCCCACCAGCAATGAATGTCAGTTCTCACTGCTCCAGAGCTTCACCAGCATTTGGTGCTGTCAGTGTTTTAATTTTAGTCATTTGAACAAATGCATAATGGTACCTTGTTGTTTTAATTTGTATTTCCCTGATGATACATAATATAGATGATCTTTTCATATACTTATTTTCCATCTGTATATATATTCTTTGGTGAAGTGTCTGTTAAGATCTTTATATCTTTTTTTTTTTTAATGTTGGGTTCTTTTGTTTTCTTATTGCTGAGTTTTAGGAGTTCTTTGTATATTTTGGATGACAGTCCTTTACTGGATTTTTTTTTTAAGATTTTATTTATTCATTTGGCACAGAGAGAGAGATTACAAGTAGGCAGAGAGAGAGAGGAGAGAGGAGGAAGCAGGCTCCCTGCTGAGCAGAGAGCCCGATGTGGGCCTCGATCCCAGGACCCTGGGATCATGACCTGAGCCGAAGGCAGCGGCTTTAACCCACTGAGCCACCCAGGCGCCCTGGATTTTTTTTTTTTTTTACAAATATTTTATCCCAGTTTGGGGCTCGTCTTCTAATTCTTTTGGCGTTGTCTTTTAATTTTAGTAAGTCTAGCTTATCAATTCTTTCTTTCATGTGTCTTTCATGGGTCATGTCTTTGATGTTGTATTTAAAAGGAATCACCACACCTATGATTTTCTCCTATGTTATCTTCTAGGAGTTTCAGTTTTGCATTATACGTTTAGAACTATGGTCCATTTTGAATTAATTTTTGTGGAAAGTATAAAGTCTGTGTCTAGAGTGGTGTTGTGTTTTGTTGTTTTGTTTTGTTTTGTTTTGTTTTGTTTTGTGCATGGTCGTCCAAGATTTCTAGCACCATTTGCTGAAGAGACTATCATTGCTCTATCACACATACCATTTATTTTGTGATAAAGTGACTTATTTCAGCCTTACCAAAATCAGTGTTCATAAAGACATCCAAAAATACCTTTACCTATTATAACAACAGTGTTTAGGAAGAGTAGTTGATTTTAGTGTTTTTTATTTTTCTCTATCAATAGTAGATAATCAATTCAAACCGTTTTTCTTCTTTTCTAATGCATTTATTTTCCGGTGATTTATATGCTCGTTCCAAACAATTGGACCAAAGAAACCTCCACCCCTGAGCATTAAACATTCGATCAATATACGAGTTTCATTGTAGAAAGTAGTGTTAAAAGTTTATTCATTCAGTGCACTCTTTAGAGATGATTAACTGTCTTTATTATATTAAAGCAAACCCAAAGCCATCTGCCAAAGGCGATTGTGTCCAAGCACTGAAACCATTTCATGTGAAAACTCATTTTCAGGCTCCTAATTATTTTTCATTATAGTGGCAGTGTGGAATAGATTGGAATTGGACAGTAATTGCCAGGTCTGAGCAGTGTGGACCATTGCAATGTATCAGTTTAGATGAAGTGTGACAAGGATACATCTAGCTACTATATAACTTCCATTAACCAACTTCCCTGTCCCTGATCATGTAACACTTCATAGAATGTGGTCAGCACAAGGTCATAATAATGGCTTTCTGACTGACTTCAAGTATTTTGTGTAAGTGCAAGCTGTTAACCCCCTGTGTTAGCATTGTTCTAGGAATGTCCAGTTATTACAGTTGTCGAAAATATCTATTTCTTCGAGAGGGACAAGTAAACTTTTTTAAAGTATAAATTTCAAACTCAAGTTTGACTTCTTTCATGTGTAATCTTCCAAAAGGGAAAGAAAAACTAAAATTATAATGATTTCATACAATATAATTTTAAGCGATCGATATTATTCAGTCAATCCAGTATACTGATCATAAAAATTCTATCCAAGTAGAAAGAAGTCTCAAATAATTTCTAAATATGCAACCAAGTGGATCATTTTTAAGCAAACTTACTAGTAAAATGAAATAGCCGTACCTACAGATAAACCCTCTTTATAAATAAGTTTTCTGTACAGGGCTAATGCTAATAGAATATTTGAGTGACTCTCTACTGGGTGACCCCCACCCACCATGTCTGGAGACATTTTTGCTTGTTACAGGGGGCATGGGTCCTATTGACACCTAGTGGATTGAGTCTAGGGTTGTTACTAAACATCCAAAATGCACAGGATAGCTTTCCCACAAGACAGGCAACAAAGAATTATCTGGCCTAAAATGTCAATAGTGTCAAGATTAAAAAAACCCAGAATACACGTATTAACCTCCAATTTGTTGTTTCCCTGTTCCCCAAAATATACAATTATTTTTTAATGATTGCCTTTTCTTAAATATTTTTCCTCTGTAGAACATTAAGTTATCAATATAATTTAGTAATAAATTTTCCCTCCATCTTGTATTTTATGTTACCTGTATTTTATGTTCACGCATACTACAAATTAGGATTTTTAACTCATGGTCCTTTTCGTCCCTCAGTTTTATTTCAAGACAATTGATCTGCTTCACTATGTAAGTTTAAGGTGTACAGTTTGATGGTTTGATTCAAATGTATTGTGTAATGATTGCTACAGTAGGTTTATCTAACATGCATCTTCTTATATGGATGCAATGACAAAAAGGGAAAAAAAATTCCTTGTGATGTAACCTCTTAGGATTTACTGTCTTAACTTTCCTAGCTATCATGCAGCAGTTTTAGCTATAATCATCATATTGTACATTATATCCCTGGTATTAATGCATCTTGTAGCTGAAAGTTTGTATCTTTTCGCCACTTTCCCCCTTCCCCTATTCTTTGCCTCTAGTAACCAGAAGTCTGACCTCTTTTTATGTGAGGTTGGGTTTTCTGTTTTGTTTTATTTTGTTTTATTTTAGATTCCACATTTAAAGTGAGATCAGACAGTATTTGTCTTTCTCTGATTTATTTTGCTTAGCATAATGCCTTCAAGGTCCATCCATGTTGTCACAAATGGTAGGATTTCTTCAGTTTTTTTATGGCTGGATAATATTCCACTGTGTATATATACCATAAATTTTTTATCCATTCATCCATGGATGGACACTTCAGTTATTTCTATGTGTTGGCTTTTGGAAATAATGCCACCATAAACATGGAGGTTCAGATATCTTTTCAAATTATTAGTTTCACTTTCTTTAGATATATTCTGAGAAGTGGAATTTCTGGATTCTATGATAGTTCTATTTTTCATTTTTTGAGGACACTCTATACAGATTTCCATTGTGGTTGTACCAATTTACAATGCCATGAACAGCGCACAGAATTTCCGCTTTTCCACATCCATACCAGCATTTGTTATCTCTTGTCTTTTTGATGATGGCCATTTTAACAGGTGTGAGGTGATGTCTCATTGTGGTTTTAATTTGCATTTTCCTAAAGACTAGTGATGTTGAGCATCTTTTCATGTAACTGTTGATCTACTGTGTATCTTCTTTAGAGGATTTGCCCATTTTTAAACTGAGTCCTTTTTCTTCTCTTTTGCTATTGAGTTGTATGAGTTCTTTATATATTTTGGGTATTAACCCCTTATCAGAAGTAGAGACTGCAAATATTTTTTCCCATTTCATAGGTTTCCTTTTCACTTTGTTGGTATGTATGTATGTATGTATTTCTGTGCAGGCACTTTTTAGTTTGAAGTAGTCCCACTTGTTTATATTTGATTTTGTTGCTAGTGTTTTAGGTGTCATATCCAAAAAACTATTATCAAGATTCATGGTAAGGAATTTTATTTTTATGTTTTCTTCTACAAGGTTTATGGTTTTAAGTCTTATACTTAAGCCTTTAATCCATGTTGAGTTAATTTTTGTGGGTAGTATAAGATATAGGTTCAATTTCATTCCTGTACATGTGAAAATCCAAATATCCCAGCACCATTTATTGAAGACTGTCTTTTCTCTACTGAGTATTTTTGGCTCTCTTGTCAAATATTAGTTGATCATATATGCTTGGGTTTATTTCTGAGCTTTTGATCCTGTTCTGTTGGTCTATTTGTCTGCTTTCATGCAAGTATCATACTCTTTCAATAGCTACAGGTTTATGATATAGATTGAAATCTGAAAGTATGATGACTCCTGCCTTGTTTTTCTTTCTCACAATTTCTTTCATTGTTTATGATCTTTTAGGACTCCATGTAAGTATTAGAGGTGTTTTTTTTTCTACTTCTGTATAAAATACCACTGGAATCTTGATAGATATTACATTGGATCCGTAGATTTTGGTAATATTGACATTTATTTGTGTTTTTTTCAGTACTTTCACCAATGTCTTATAGTTTCAGTGTACAAGTCTTTCACCTTCTTGGTTAAATTTATTCCTAGCCATTTAATCTTACTGTTGCCATTGTAAATGAGATTGTTTTCTTGATTTATTTTTCTGATATTTCATTACTGGCATATAGAAATGCATAAGATTTTTGTGTATTAATTTTGTATCCTGTCACTTTACTGAATTCATTTGTTCATTCTAACAGTTTTTTGATGGAGTCTTTAGGATTTTCCATTTCTAGACTCATGTTCATACAGTGACAATTTTTCTTCTTCCTTTAAATTTGCATTTTTTTGCTTCTAATTGCTAAGCCAAGGATTTCCAATACTATGATGAATAAAATGGACAAGCGTGGGCATTCTTATCTTACTCCTTTTTTTTTTTTAAGATTTTATTTATTTATTTCACAGACGCAGAGAGATCACAAGTAGCCTGAGAGGCAGGCAGAGAGAGCGGAGGAAGCAGGCTCCCTGCTGAGCAGAGAGCCTGATGTGGGCCTAGATCCCAAGACCCTGAGATCATGACCTGAGCCAAAGGCAGAGGCTTTAACCCACTGAGCCACCAAGGCACCCTCTTACCTTATTCCTCATCTTAGAGGAAAACCTTCCAGCATTTCACTATTGAGTATGATATTAGCTGTGGGTTTGTCGTATATAGCCTTTATTTTGTTGAGGTGATTTCCTCCCTACCCACTTTGTTGAGAGTTTTTATCATAAATGGATGTTGAATTTTGTCAAATGCTTTTTCCATATGTATTGAGATGTTCATATCATTTTTATCTTTCATTTTGTTGATGAGGTATATAACATCAATTGATGTATAGTTGTTAAAACATTTTTGTAACCCTGGAATAAATTCCACTTGTTCATGGTGTGTATGATCCTTTTCATGTATTGTTTAATTTGGTTTGCTACTATATATTGGCCTGTAATTTTCTTTTTCCATTCCTATCCTTCCTTCTTTCCCTCCTTCCTTCCCCTCTCTCTTTCTTCTTTTCTTCCTTTCTTCCTTTCATTCTTCCTTGTCTGATTTGGTATCAGCCTAAGGCTGGCCTCATAAAATCAGTAGAGGAGTATTCCTTCCTCTTTGATTTATTGGAAGATTTTGAGAAGGAGTGGTGTTAATTCTTCTTCAAGTGTTTGATAAAATTTACCGGTAAACTTATTGGTACTGAACTTTCCTTTGTTGGCAGATTTTTGATTCCTGATTCTATCTCCTTACTAGTAATTGAGCTATTCAAATTTTCTATTTCTTCCTGATTCCATTTTAGTAAGTTGTATTTTTCTAGGAATTTTTGCATTTCTTCTAGGTTGTCAAATGTGTTGGCATATAGTTGCTCATAATATGTTCTTATGATCAGGTGAATTTCTGTCATATCTGTGGTAATGTCTCCTTTCTCATGTATAATTTTGTGGATGTAGGTCTTCTCTGTTTTCCTTGGTTAGTCTGGTAATGGTTTGTCAGATTTGTTTATCTTTTTCCTAGAAGTTTAGTTTGGTTCATCTTAGTTGGTTCATGTTTCTATTGTTTTCCTGTTCTCTATTTCATTTATTTCTGCTCTAATTTTATTATTTCTTTTCCTTCTTCTGCTAACTTGGACTCAGTATGTTCTATTTTTTTTTCTTTTTTCTGTCCTTTTTTTTTTTCTTTTACTTATTTAAGGCACAGGTTGTTTATTTGGGATCTTTTTTATTTCTTAATGAAGGTGTTTTTTGCTATAAACTTCTCTTTTAGAACTGCTTTTGTTGTGCCCCTGAAGTTCTGGTATGTGGTATTTCCATTTTTGTTTGTCTCAAGCAACTTTTTTGATTTCCCTTTTAATTTCTTCTTTGATATGTTCATTGTCTAGGAGACTGTTGTTTAATTTCCATGTATTCATGAATTTTGCAGTTTTCCTCTTGTTACTGATTTCTAGGTTCATGCCATTGTGGTCAGAGAAGATAGTTGTATGATTGCAATCTTCTTGAATTTTAAGCCTTGATTTGAGGCCTCACATGTGGTCTATCGTAGAAAATGTTCCATGTGTGCTTGAACATTACAATCCTGTTTTGGATTAAAATGTTCTGTGTATGTCTGTTAGGTCCACTAGGTTTGTACTGTTATTCAAACGTGCTGTTGCCTTAGTAATTCTCTGAGTGGTCTATCCATTGTCGAGAGTGGGATATAAAAATTCCCAACTGTTATTATAATAAAGCTGATTTATCCTTTTAGCTCTGTTATTTTTGCTTAATATATTAGGTGCTCCAGTTTTGCTCCACAAATGTTTACACTTGTTATATCTTCCTAACTTTTTGACCTCTTTATTATTACATAATGGCCTTCTTTGTCTCTTTTTACCATATTTAGTGTAAAGTTTATTTTGTCTAAGTATAGCTATACCTGCTTTTTTTGTTTGTTTCTTTTGTTTGGTTTTGTTTTTTTGTTTATGATTGCTTGAAATGTTTTTTTCCATTCCTTCATTCTCAGTCTATGAATGTACGTAAGGCTAAACTGAGTCTCTTGAGGGCAATATATTGTTGGATCTTCCTTTTTTTTTTTATCCATTCAATTATTCTATGCTTTTTAATTAGAGAATTTAATCTGCTTGTGTTTAAAGAAATTGTTGATGCGTAAGACTATTACCATTTTTTAAATTTTGTTAATGTGTTTTGTTGCTTTGGAGATTCCTTATTCCTTGCATTTTAGCTTGCAGTATTTTTTGATGTTATGATGTCTCTGGTATCACTGTGCATTGACTTCTTTATTGTGTTCTTTTGTGTAATTACCATAGGATTTACCATTGTGGCTATCATGAGGCTAACGTAAAATATTTTAAATTTATAGCATAACATAAATTTATGTTTTAAAATGATAACAACTTAACCTCAGTACAATTTGTAAGCTTTGCACCTTTCCCTCCCCTCACATTTTATGTCTTGTTGTTACAATTTACATGTTTTATATATTGTGTAATTAATAGCATATTATTGTAGTTATGGTTATTTTTACTATATTTATTTTTTAACTTTCAAACTAGATTTGTAAGTGAATTATACACCACTGTTACTATATTGCAGAATCTATAACTATACATTTACCACTACCAGTGAGATTTACACTATCTTTATGTTTTTATGATATTAAGTGATGTTCTTTAACTTCCACTGAAAGAATTTCATTTAGAATTTCTTGTGAGACATGTCTGATGGTAATGAACTTCCTCAGTTTTTGTTTTTTTCAGGAAAGTCTTTCCCCTTGCTCACTTCTAGCTTCACAGTATATAGAATTCTTAGTCAATGGTTATTTTGTTTCAGTATTTTGAATATGTTATACCATTCTCTCCTGGACCAAAAACTTTCTGTTTTATGGGGGTTCCCTTATATGTAACTTCTCTCTTTCCCCTCGCTATCCTTAAAATTCTTTCTTTGTCATTTGACTAATTATAATGTGTCTCAGTTCAGTCCTATGTGTGTTCAATCTATTTGGAATCCTTTGGACATAAATCTGGATGTCTATTTCTCTTCCCAGGTTTGTTCTCAGCCATTATTGCTTTACATATACTTTCTGTCCCTTTCTCTTTCTCTCTTCCTTCTGGAATTCCCAAATTGCGAATATTGTTTTTGGTTTTTTGTTTTCCCCATTGTTACCCATGATTCTCATAGACATTCTTTATCCTTTTTCATTCTTTGATCTTTTTGTTCTGTTGACTGGGTTATTTCTAATGTATTATCTTCCAGGTCACTGATTCTTTCTTTTGCATGTTTGAGTCAACTTTTGAAACTCTATTGAATTATTCAGTTCAGTTATTAAAGTTTTCAGTTCTGGGACTTCTGTTTTTCCTAGGATAGGACCCAGGACCTATATAGCTCATTGTATGGAGACTCGACTCAGGTCAGTGTGTGTTCTGAATTCTCTGGTCAGGAGGGCCAGGTTTTGCTCTAAAGATGTGAGAAACCACAGGTTCCACTTTCAGTTCAAGTACCACTGTAGGTACTGTTATTGAATGAGCTGTGCAGCTTCCTGTGGGTACTGGTTAGGTTCTATGATCAGACAGGCTAAAGGCTGTATTCATGATGAACAAGGCTACAAATTAGATTCCCTCCCAGGCACAGCAGGAAAACAGCTCTAAAGCTAGTAAAGTTCTTTCTTCACTTAACTCAAACTGACTCACATCCCAAGTTCCCTAACTGAATAGGGCCACTGACTTTGCTCTGCCAACTATTAGCTCTGCCTTCCCAACTCTCAGCTTAAGAATCACTGGGCTGCACATCTTCCAAGTGTTGTGGCCAGCCCTTCTGGTCAAAAGGGGGCAGAAAGACACTCTCTGCAGCAGATGGGGCTATGCCTTCACCTCTGTGCCTTGGGACAAAGGGAAGGGACTGCACCAGGCTACTCTCAATTTTCTAAATAAGCTCTCTGGTTGGGAGTGCCTAGGAGCTGCCCTTAGCCTTGGTCTGAATGAATTTTCCTGCCTGGGTGTAGCATGGAAAAGCTCCACACCCAGTAATGGATTTGATGTGAGTGAGGGCAATTGGTTCTGCCCACCTGTCTCTTAGCTTGAGTGCTGCTGGGCTATGCTGTCCTGGGCTTCCAGGACTTGTCACCAGCCCTTGTGGTCAAATGGGGCTGAAAGACACTTTCCACGGTGGGTGGGCTGTGATTCAGCATCTTCCTGGGCATGGGCAAATCAAGCTCTAGGGCCAGCAAAACTCCTTGTTTGAGGATTCAAATCAGGTAGACCTGCTACCCCTCAACTTTCTTGGTGAAAGTGCAACACTGACTTTGTTCCGTATGTCAGCAGAAACACCAGGTGGGATTACTATTTAGACACTGCAGATATGAATTTGTCTGCCAAGATCTCTGCACGTGTTGTTCCAAGTCCCTCTACACTTCCCTGTCACAGTCAGATTCCCAGGGGTTGAGACTGCAGATTCTTCTGTAATCTCCATGATATGAAATCAGAGTAGGGGTTGCCACAATGCAACCCACAATGCTAAGAGAATCATGGTTGTCCCACTTGGATTCTATTTCCCCACTGGGGAACTGCAGGCCCAGTAAGATTTCTCTGCATGGTACTGTGCTGGCCTGGGAAAGGAGTAATGCAATCAATGTGTAGCCCATTCTTTTTTCTCTTGCCCTTCTCATGCAATCTGTCTTGGTCTCTGTGGTGCAGGGTAGGAGGATTGAGCCTCATCCTTATGTTCTAAGATACTCTCAATCATGTCCTATTCTTGGATGGTTGTTAATTGTTCTTGTGTGGGAGAGCAAAGTCAGGAATAACCTATGTCAACATCTTGGTAACATCACTTTCATCATGATCCTTCAATTGCCTTTCTGAGCTGATCATTTCACATGATGCTGTGTGTGTACCAGCAAGAGCCGCCTAATGAAGTGCTTTCTTTTCCAAACAGAGTTGAATTATACCCATCTGAGACAAGCAGTCTTTCTAATTTTATGCGGGTCTTTAAGATGCTCTATAAGTGGTGGTATGGAATAATCTGCATTTAGGTCCTGCATGTGGCCATGGAAACAATCCTGTAACTTAGGTATTTTTTTTTACAATTTTTCTTTTTTTGTATTTCTGTAATAGTCATATAAGCACATAGCTATCCAGCATTATAAATATTTCTTTTATGTGCTTGATGTCTTAGAATCATTATTTTCTAAGTGAAAAAAAATTGTCAGTTATTCTATTCCCTTTAGAATGACCAACATCTTTGTAAGTATTTCACAGGGCATTTACATTTATAGTCTCCTCCACTATGCTTTAAATTCTTTTAAAGTGTTCAAGGCACCTCGATATAATTATCTTAAAATCTATTTAAAAAGCTAGCATGTGCCATATAGGTTTATAACTTAAAAATGCTAAAATTTGAAAAATGTCTTCGCAAATTTATAAATGAAACATTTTTCCTTTGCAAATAAACTTAACAAAATGCTTGGGTTTATGTAATTGCAACTATTTGAATAATTCAGTGAGAAATGAACTATTTGAACCACTAATTGAGGAGACTAGGTTTGATGAATAGAATTGCCCAAGTTTGAGAGCCATAAATCCCCACTTTCATTTAGTATTTCCAACTCTCTTCTTGACCCTGTGCTCTGTTCTGGGCAGTCTATTATGAGTTTAATCATAGGTTATAAATATATGTCACAACTGAGCTGATTAACACGTGGATCTACCTATGTATAGCAGAAAGGACCATGACCACACGACCCAGCTGGAGTACTCTAGTCCACAAAACGCACCCTACAGACCCTGCATACTATCCGGTCACTTTTGATTCCATTTTATTCAAGTAAATCTAGTCATACTTCTTGACATAAATTATATTTGTCTTGTTAATGTATAGCTAATGGATTCATCATTTCTATATACATAGATGTGCGTGCATGCACACACACACCTGAGTAACTATCTGTGGTTGGTACTGTGTAAAGCAATTTAAAAAGGCATAGTTTCCAACCTCTAAAATTCCCAATCTATAAGATAGAAGTAATGCTGTTAAGAAGGATATGACTAACAACAATAAAAAAAGTGAGTGAAAAGACAATAACTTAAGACAGAAAAGGAGTTAATATCAGTACATTTAACCAACACATTTACTCTTACATATAAACAGAAAAGATGAACAGTAAATAGAAAAATTGGTGAGTAATATGAACTGTGATTTCTAAGTAAAATAGATATACATGGCAAATAAAAACATGAAAATAATTTATATCACACTAGTAACCAGTAAATTGCAAATTAGAATTAAGGAATCATTTTTATCCATTAGAGTGACATTATTGAAAAGATAGATATTAAGTAGTATTTGATTGACATACAGGTATAAATTGGTAAAACAGTAGAAGTGAAGTAACTTGATGATATATCTATCAAGTGTGAGATACTTATAATATTTGGTCTGGATAATATAGTTCTAATAGTATATTTTAAAGCATCCTTACCCATTTTCAGAGAGATTCTTATCAAATGGTATTTAATGCAGCATTATCTTAGCAGCAAAATAACAACATAAAAACCAGAAACAACCCAAAATGTCTTTTAGATAGATCAAAGTCAAATAAATTATTGTTTAATGGAATGCTGTATAGAAATTTTTAAAATAAGTATATGTTTCAGCAAAACTTTTAGTCTTTTTTATGGCATGGAGAGGAATGTAGAGTGAGAAAATAATGGTAAAGAACAATGTTCACTTAATTTATTAGCTCTCACTTTAGTTTCTTTTTTCACAATGAGGTTGTTTTGTGTGCTATATTACATAGTTTAAAATGATAGATGAAAAGGGAGGAATGATGCGATTCTTATACTTGCAAATGTGACTTTAATGATCATATCCAAGTAAAAGGGGCAGCTTGTTTCCCTGCAGGTTTTTACTTTTTTTTTTTTTTTTTTTTTTTTTTTTTTTTTTTTTTTTTTNTTAGCCCTTTAAAGAGCAGGGGCTTGATGGAAGAGTAAAATTCCATGTTTTTCATGTGCCTGCTTCCTAAAGCAGACATTTCCTACCGGCAGGTCAGCCTACATCTCTATACTGATATTTCTTTGCTTTAACAGTTCAGCATAACTCTTCACATCAATATTGAAAGAGTATACCCAGATATACAAATCTTTTTTCCCCCATTTTTAACTGTTGTTAACAAAGCTAGCGGCGCCTGGGTGGCTCAGGTCATGATTCCAGGGTTCTGGGATTGAAGCCCGCATCGGGCTCCTTGCTCTGTGGGAAGCCTACTTCTCCCTCTCCCACTCCCTCTGCTTGTGTTCCCTATCTCACTGTGTCTCTCTCTGTCAAATAAATACATAAAATCTTAAAAAAAAAAAAGAAACAAAGCAAAAATTTATCTTAGTTTTATCTAAACTTGAGTAGAATGCTTCTCTGTAATTTATCCTAAATCTTAATTTAAGATTAAAAGCTCTCTCTGGATCTATAGCTTTACTTATGCATAAAGTTGCCACTGACCCTGGTATTAAATCAGAACACAATGTCCACTTCGCATGGGTACTTTGCAAAGTCCCTTTTTCAAAGTACTTTGATGGCAATGCTATGCTATACTTCAATTTTTTTAAGGAATTTTTTTTTTTTGGTTGAAACCACTAAGAAACAAAACTCTAAAAGGATGGAAGAAGTAACTAAAAAAGAATGCATTATTATAAGGAACATCTCCTAGCTCTTAATGTTTCAGAAACAGAAAATAAATAGAATTGGAGGGGATGATTTGATATTCAGTTGAGCTTCTAAGGAAGACATCATAAACATGATGCATATAAGTAACTCTCTGATGTCTGAAAATTGAATTTTAATTTAGTGAGTTCCTGTGTTAGAACCTTGATTAATATGTTGCTCCATTCCTGGGATGATTGGTTGATCTTGATCAAGAGAGTGTTCAAGACTCACTTCACCATTTGTCACATGTAGGTAACACCAGTGGGTGCTTCTGGGAGTTTTAAATGTAGGGAATTGTGAGAATTATTTTATAAACAATACTATTATTACAATGATTACTCTAAAAAAATTTAAAACTAGAGTCAAATACATCTTCAAAGGCAGATTTCCAATAAAGCAGTGGATGAAAAATCTGGGAAAATAAATTCTGCTTCCAGGGTACCATCCTAGAAATGGATGGTTTTGCATCATAGAATAAAGAAAAATTATATTTTAGAATAAATAAAATTCATGACTAAATGCCCAGTTATTTAATATTTACCAGCTTCCTAGATAGCATTGCAATCACTGGATAAAAACAATCTCAAACTTGAGCAGTATTAACACCTTTTGGGAGATTAAAACAGAAAGAAACAAACCACTACCACCACCAACAGCAGCAGCAGCCAATCTTGGGCCCTACCCTCACATCCCCAGTGTGGACTTGAAACGTGTAATAGTATTTGATGCCAATGTAATTATAACCAGGTGCTTCTGAATTCATGAAACTGTACTTAAAGAGAAGGCAGCTCTCCTGATGTTAACCATTTATTTTAGGCTTTTAGATATTTAAGAAAATGGACTATACATTTTAAAGTTTCTTACAGCTTATAAATTGTTCTTGGGGATACTGGTCTTCTTCAGCAGAGCTTCGATGGGTTATCACATCAACAGAGTCTGTCTCCTTACATTTTTTGTAAAAGTTATTCTCCTCCTAATAGGAATGTGACAGACACTGTCTGTAAATAATCCTACAGACCCAACCCATCTCTTTAGTGATGTGGGTAAGAAGGAGAGTCAGGGTAGAGCCTGAAAGTAATGCTCAATATCTAAAGGAACTTTTTCAAGGTGGAAATGGCTCCCTGACAGGAGGAAAAAGGAGAAAACATCTAAAGGTAGAACGGGGAAGTGGGAGAACAGTGAAAAAAAAAAAAGGGACTGTCAGAAGCTCTGCCTAGATCTATCTGCTTTAAAAGGCGATTTGTAGATTCAGTGAGGAAATAATTTGGACCATTTTCTGGTTTGCTTGTGATTGTCTTTCTATGAAGAGATTGCTTGTTCATGATTGTCTTTCTATGAATAGATTTTAACTGTAGGCCCTTCAAGACATCAAGACATAATAAAGAGATTAGGTAGTTTGAGCCAATAGAATATTTGTTAACTAAAACATCTTAGAATTTTAGTCCTGAGAGAACTCAATTATTGAGTACCATTTTTCCTTAATTTTTAAAAAATCTTTACTCCTTTTGAAGTTATGCAATTCAATGGATTGGGTAGGTTAATTTAAATAAATGTTTAAGTTTCACACACAGAAGCTGTTTTCAGAGAAATAAAAAGGTATACTCCCAAACAAGTATGATCGCACTCTGTTGTGTAGCACATAAAACCACAAAAGCAATTGGCAATAAAGAGAGCAGGCTACTGTGATATCTGGGCCCCATTTACTCCATTCTCTAAACTTGATTTCATTCCCTGTCCACAAAGTGAGATGAAGATATAATTTTACAGGTTTGTTATGAAGGAAGAGAAAGAATAATGTGTGCATGTATGTATAGGGACCTATGAGTATGTATATAACATTTTTGATATACAGCATTCTGTTGAGCCACCTGGCAGGTGAAAGAATGTCAATAAACTTTAAATTATTCCCAATTTCTCTCCCACAACACTGATCAATTTGTTATTAACTACCTGACACTGCACAGTATTCACCTTTGGAAATGATCTTTATGTTCATCAAAATGTACACTCTTATCATGTTCTTATTTGAAGAAAGAGTATTTTTAAAAAGAATTTTCCTTTAATTCGGTTGCAATAACGGTTGAAAAAATATAGATTTTTTAAATTCAGTTTCCAATACATGCATTTTCTTTAATTCTGAAGACTACAAAAACTGATCCTAAAATGCACTTAATGAAATAATCAGTCATCAATGATCCTGCAAATTGGAAATTCTCACAAATGTGCAAGATACCGGGCTCCTGGGTGGCTCAGTGGGTTAAAGCCTCTGCCTTCGGCTGAGGTCATGATCCCAGGGTCCTGGGATCGACGCCCACATCGGGCTCTCTGCTCAGCAGGGAGCCTGCTTCCTCCTCTCTCCTCTCTCTCTGCCTGCCTCTCTGCCTACTTGTAATCTCTCTCTCTGTGTCAAATGAATAAATAAAATCTTTAAAAAAAAATGTGCAAGATACCTGGTGAATTCATTGAGATATTTTAAATCTATGAATGTCAATTTCCTCTATATTTTAAGCACTGTAGCACTTTTAGAAGCCCTTTTTAAATAGATAATTTCATTAGTAAGCATTTACACAAACGTTATTTAAATGAGTCACAATACAATTACAATAGTGTAGTTATTATTAAATCATTTCCGAAAAGCAGTATTTTCTAACTTATCCAATATAAGAATATTAGAGAAATCTAATTTTATCTGTGTAAAGCTAATAGTTAATGACTATATTATTCATTAGAAGAATATAGTTTAGAGACGCCTGGGTGGCTCAGTCGTTTAGCGTCTGCCTTCAGCTCAGGTCATGATCCCAGGGTCCTGGGATCAAGTCCCGCATCTGGCACCCTGCTCTGTGGGAAGCCCGTTTCTCCCTCTCCCACTCCCCCTGCTTGTGTCCCCTCTCTCGCTGTGTCTCTCTCTGTCAAATAAATACATAAAATCTTAAAAAAAATAATATCGTTTAGATTCTATATCCTCAATATGATAATGAACACAGCATCATTCTTGAAAAAATTCATTTCCTTATTTTAGAGATGACTGCTATAAAAATTAAAATTTAGACAACAATTAATGTATGGATGAGTAATATTTTTCTATTCCTCTTAATAAGTACACACTTACAAAACTGACAAAAAACGTTTCCAAAATTTCTAAGAAATTATAGAATCAGGGCGCCTGGGTGGCTCAGTGGGTTAAAGCCTCTGCTTTCGGCTCAGGTCATGATCTCAGCGTCCTGGGATCGAGTCAGTGGGTTAAAGCCTCTGCTTTCGGCTCAGGTCATGATCTCAGCGTCCTGGGATCGAGGCCCGCATCGGGCTCTCTGCTCGGCAGGGAGCCTGCTTCCTCCTCTCTCCTCTCTCTGCCTGCCTAAAAGAAATTATAGAATCAGCCACTAATATTCTCCATAAAATTCCAAAGCCATTATATAATTTCAGGCTTTCAATTAATTCAAGTGTAAATATAGAGAAAGAAAAATATGTTCTGTGGTGACCTTTATGCTCAAGGGGCTTATTCAGCCCCCAAATAACCTAGACTTAGAA
This sequence comes from Ailurus styani, assembly GCA_002007465.1. Lineage (NCBI taxonomy): Eukaryota > Metazoa > Chordata > Mammalia > Carnivora > Ailuridae > Ailurus > Ailurus styani. Next base: position 1,884,838 of record LNAC01000034.1, on the reverse strand, counting down.
TACTGTTATTCTTTAATACACTCACACCTAACAAATGAATCCAGTGGTATAGAATGCAATCTTGTAATAATTACAGTTCCAGAGTGCTGAATAATGGTAATAGTTGTCACCACCAGCACCTTTGCCTGAGAAAGTCAACCACTGAGGGCATTCCATTTTTGTTTTTAACCTTGGAAGTAAAAATATTGTTTTGGGTCAGCATTGAGCCTTTTTATTCTTGATTAGCTTCTCTTGGAACTTATTCTGTATTTCTTCATCAAAACTGTTGGTATAGCAAAGGTCAGTGCAAAATTTATATAGATAGAAATAGTAATTTTTATCATTTTATTCCACCCAAATTATTATCAGCATGACTCTTTCATTTTCCTGTGACCTAATTGTTCTATAACCTTGAAAATTCCCATGTGTTCTTGGCTATATTAAAATTGATTGTATGTGCCCATCAACAAGATATCATGGTTTACATGCAAAATAAAATCCAGTTTCTTACTTTTAAAATTGGCTTTAAGGAAAATTAAGTAAAATATATATATATATATATATATATATGTGTGTGTGTGTATATATATCATTTATCAAAGTCAATAAATCTGGTCTCCATAGGGATCTGCCACAGCCATAATCCAGACAGCTGTATATACAATGTATATGTTGAAATTTCTATTAATTGTTATTCTCAGCATGTATTGAGAACTAAATGTTTTTCCTATAGCAGTTCTTCAAAGTCCTGCAAATTTTCCAAATGAAAAATGAAGACCATATATTTGAGTTGATTAAATTCTATATCTATATAAACAGGCCAAGCCAAAACAAATATTGTTCTTCCCTAAACCAAAAAGTTAACTCCTTGATAATAAAAACGATCATTTTCATAGAAGACTGACTTCATATGGAAACATAATATCGAAAGTCACAATAAAACATTAAGACAAAAGCTTAGGAAAATGGGATGAAAAACACAATTACATTTGAAAATAATTTCCTATGTAAGAAAACCACATTTTGAAAACTTACTATTTTCCCTAAAAGTATTTCTGAAGCTACAATAGTGCTGCTGCTCAAAACTTTACATAAAATTTTAATTTTTGTTTCATAAGCACATGAATGTCAAATTTGTTAGATAATCTCAAATTCATGAAATCTCTTGTGCTTTTAAGTATTTAGATATAAAATAAAAAGTATATTTTAACAACAACTTTCTATTTGTTTACACTTATCTTTAAAATGATTGGAAAAATCCTAGATATATTTGTTTTAAACTGAGCCCTAAGCTTCATTATTGAAATGTATTTTAATATCTTTTCACTTGACCTGTTTTAGTGACTCTTCATGGCTATAATGACCACTGCTTCTACACTTATTTCAAACTATTTTCCAATTAATACTGTATTCTTATGATCTGCATCCATTTTAGTGTAGTATTGAAGTACTCCAACTGAACATCTTGCCTTCACCTCAAAGTCAACAGTTTGTGACCATTCTTATCAAATCCTCTTAAAACTAGTTGCTAGATTCTTTATTTCTGTGATTGCACTGCTTCTTTAAACCACAAAGCCTTAATTAATTAATTACTAAGTAAGTAAATAAATGAATAAATAACTTCTAAGTCACTTTAATATGACCTTATCAAGCAGTCCACTGGAACTTGGAAGTAGACCTCTATTTATACTGTTTTTAAATTGTTTTTAAACTGTTTTATACTGTTTTAAATGTAATGGAAGTACAGGTCATACAACATACATAGTGTCTGCTAGGTCTTTGTATTGTGTCAGTTTAGCGAAGCTGGATCTAGATACTAGGGAAACAGACTTATATAAACTGTTTAACCAGCAATAAATGTCTCCACAATCCCAGAGTTCTCTTCCCTAAATAGTGCTCAGTTAAAGTTGGTTGCAGGAGATATTTGCACAGGATTTGGAAACTGGAAATGCAGTAGTCAATATGTTTACACTCAGAAGGTCTCTGTCAACTCGGGCATTGTTGCAGTTCACCCACACTGTGGTGAATGTGCTAGATCACTTAGCCAGCAGGCAGCAGCCATGTCTGCAGGTCCTATTGCAGGCCATCTGCATCATCCACGATGGAGGCTTAGAAGCTGGGATGGTGGATATAGGCTTCAAGTGTCCTCTTGAGTTCCAGTTCATCATTATTTATAGGTTCTGGTTTGTCCACACTGTCTTCCATTTCACATTCAGGTGTAGGAGGCAAAAAACTTCCACTGATTGCCTAGCCAGCTTCTAGGATCTTGTCAAAATGAATCCCTATGATAAATCCCTTGTATCACTCACAATGTCCTTGCTTCTCTGGTTAGATTATAAGTGATACATTTGCTCAAAAAAGTTAGTCATGAATGTAGACAATTTGGATTTTAAAATCACTCTTCTATGTAATTTTGAGTCTATCCCTTCTAGTCATTCCCATGAACAAATTCCTAGTTATAAACTAAACTAGTCACAGGGATGTAAAATACAGTATATTGAATATACTCAGTACTATTTTAATAACTATGGTGGTAGATGGTTACTATACTTATACTTATGGTGGCCATTTTGTAATGATATCAATGTTGAATCACTATGTGGTATACCTGAAACTAATATGTCAGCTATACTTCAATAAGAAACAATATAAAACAAAGCAAAAGACACTTTTCCCATATCTATTTTAAAAATATTTAAACACCAACTAACCTCTTTAACAAGGTAGATTAATATGCTTGTTTTCTTTCCATTCATTTGCACATATCATTTTTTACATAGGCAATGTTTGCTTCTCTTTCTCTGCCAAAACATAGCTCAAAGCTTTCATCACAAATCACTGGTGATTGACCCAAATGTGAGCAATATCTGACACAAATCATGGGCATATGAGTTTATGTTAGAGAATATGAAGAATGATGAAAAAAGAAAAAGAGAAATTAGTTATGTTGTGTCCTAATTCATTAATCTTTATTTCAGCCTAAGTTTATAATCTTTGTGATATCCATTTAAGTGAAAAATTACACAGATTTTAAATTAAAGAACTAGCACTAGGAACTAAGATTAATTTTAATAAAAATAATTTCTAAAATATGCAGAGGGAAAATTATAGAAAACTTGTGTACTAAAGAAGTAATTTCTTGGGAAAATATTAATGTTCAGATGTGTATTTATTTTTTCTTTATAACTCCCTCTCCCAGGATGGATTGTGACAAAAAATGTATGTATGTTCAATAAACACTGGCTGACTGAATGACTGAATGGGTAAATGAAGTAGAGCTAAGTAAAAATTAATCTTGCAACCGAAATTAATGAAATGACAATTACTTAAATTTGGGCTGCAAATATAAACATCAGGAATTCCTTTGTATGGTGACTTTCCACTGCCTGTAAAATAAATCCAATATCTTAGCCTGGCATCCAAATCTTCCTATACCGTGGATCTAATTTTATGTGACTCTTGTGTTACTCTCTTGGCTAGTATTTAAGGGCAACTTCCCCTCACTTGGTCATGTTTTGTGTTATTCAACCTTTTTAAACATGCACTCATTCTGGGGCACCTGAGTGGTTCAGTGGGTTAAAGCCTTTGCCTTTGGCTATGGTCATGATCTCAGGGTCCTGGGAACAAGCCCTGCATCTGGCTCTCTGCTCAGCAGGGAGCCTGCTTCCTCCTCTCTCTCTGCCTGCCTCTCAGCCTACTTGTAATCTCACTCTCTCTGTCAAATAAATAAATTAAAAAAAAAAAAACACATGCACTCATTCTGACTGCTTTACCCCCATCCTCCAATGACTCCTACTCATTATATAAGAAAAGCTTTAAATTATATATGTACATATGTGTATGTGTGTGCATGTGTGCATGCACATGCACATGTGTATTTGTATGTTGGTGTAGATATAGGCTTGATTGTATTTATATGGTGGATTTAAGGAATCAATAGTCAGAAGGCAATTGAATACATATAGGAGCAAGAGTAGGAAATAACTAATGAATGATTTTTGAGGATTTAGGAGAAAATGAGATAAAAAGTATAAAAAGGATAATTAGCTTTGAAGGGTGGAAGTATTCCATTCAACGAGACTAAGAGGCAATGATGGGGATTGGGAAAGACATGGAGATGATTAGTGTGGGACTAGGACTTTTACAATATTAACTCTGAGAAAATGAGTTTTTGTTTTCTCTATGAGTTAAGGGAAATGTCCTCTTTAGAGTGAGCAAAGCATAGATGGTCTTAGATATTACATTGTCACTGAGAAATAACTGGAAAATATTACATAATGTCCTAAGGGCATAAGAAACTACATATATTAGAAATGAGTTAGAAATTTCCCCTTAAATTTTTATATTCTGATTAATAACCCCAGTTTCCATTCAATCAAATCAGAAAATTATCACAGGTCATTTCTTTTTTCTTATCTCCACACTGAAATAATGGCATTTATTTTCATGGATCTGTAGATTAGTTGAGGGGGTGCAGAACTAGTCAGGGCATGCTTGAATAGTTTTGCTGATCTTGGCTACGATCACTCATGTGTCTGCAACATGGTGGGCTCAGCTTACCCTGCTTGGGTGGATTCGTTTCATGTGGTTTTCATTCTCCCCTGGACCTGTAAGTCATTTTCATGGTATTGGCAGAGGTGCAAGAGAATAAGCCTAGCCATGCAAGTGTTTCCAAGCCCATGCCTATTAATCTTGCATTGGACAATGCAAGTTACATGGGTGAGACCAAAGTTGACATAGGGATCCCTATAAAGTTACCTGGCAAATGACATATAAGTGAGCCCTAAAAAGTTACATGGCAAAAGGCATACATGCCAGAAGCAGTTAAGAAGTGGGAGCTACATGGCAAAGGACAAATACACTGGAATCAATGAAGAATTGGGAGTATTAATACAATTTACCACTAAGATCACACTTTCATTCAACATGTGCACTATAGTATATAATGCTGAAAAGATCAATGCTTTTGGAATTTAAACAGACCTGGATTCATATCTTGGATCTTCTCTTTATTTGTTCAGTTTTGATAACTCCAAAATGAGAACAAATAATAATACCTACCCCTTTATCCCTCTACAACTTTATTGAGATATAATTGACATACAACATTGTGTAAGTTTAAGGTGTACAGTCTATTGACTCAATACACTTATATCTTGGAAAATCATTCACACCTTAGTTTTAGCTAACACCTTCATCATGTCACAAAATTACCATCTTTTTTTAAAATGAGAACATTTATGATCTACTTTCAAGAATATGACACAGTATTTTTAGCTATGATCACCATACTAAAGCTTAGATCCCCAGGACTGGAAGTTTGTACTCTTTGACCAGTATCTCCCCATTTTCCCCACCCCCTGGCCTCTGATAATTGCCATTCTTTTCTCTGTTGCAATAAGAAAGCTTTACAGATTTCATGTGTAAGTATCATACAGTATTTTTCATTCTCTTTCTGGCTTAGTTCACTTAGAATATTATCTTCAAGCTTCATTCAAGTTGTCACAAATGGCAGGATTTCCTTCTTTCTTATGGTTAAATGAATACCATATACTTCATACCACAAACCTCAGTACATATATCTCAATCTCTTTATCCATACATTTATTGATAGACTCTTATGTCGTTTCCATATCTTGGTTATTCTGAATAAAGCTGCAATAAACATATCTCTTTGAGATCCTATTTTCATTTCCCTTGGATAAATATCCAGAAGCAGAATTGCCAGATCATTTGATAGTTCTATTTTTAAATTTTTGAAGAACCTCTATACTATTATCTATAATGGCTGTACCAATTTGCATTTCCATCAATAATGCACAAGAGTTCTCTTTTCTCCACATTCTCTCCATCACTTATTTATCTCTTGACTTGTTGATGATAGACATTTAACAAGTATGAGATGATATTTCTTACAGTTTTTATTTGTATTTCCCTGATGATTAGTGATGAGCATCTTTTCATGTACCTATTTATATGTCTTCATATAGCCATTTATTTTTTTTTAAAGATTTTATTTATTTATTTGACAGAGAGAGAGAGAGATCACAAGTAGGCAGAGAGAGAGGAGGAAGCAGGCTCCCTGCTGAGCAGGGAGCCCGATGCGGGGCTCCATCCCAGGACCCTGAGATCATGACCTGAGCCGAAGGCAGAGGCTTTAACCCCCTGAGCCACACAGGCGTCCCTTCATATACCATTTATATGTCTTCTTAAAAAAAAAAAGTATATTCAGTATTCAGTCCCTCTGCCCATTTTTAAATTATATTGTTTGTGTTTTTTCTTTTTTGCTATTGAGTTATATGAGGCCTTTATATATTTTGAATATTAACTCCTTAAGATATATATGATTTGCAAATACTTTCATCTTGTTGATGGTCTCTTTTGCTATGTAAAAGCACTTAGTTTGATGTAGCTCTACTTATTTAGTTTTGGTTTTGTTGCTTGTGCTTTCAGTGTCATATCCAAAAAATCATTGGTAATACCAATGTCAAGGAGATTTTTGTCTATGTTTTCTTCTAGGAATTTTATGTATTTATGTTTAAGTCTTTAAAACATTTTGAGCTGTTTTGAGTTGTGTAAAAAAGTTGTTCAATTTCATCTTTTTGCATGTGGTTATCCAGTTTTCTGAACACCCTTTATTGAAGAGACTACTCCTTCCCACTGTATATTCTTGGTTCCTTTGTCATAAATTAATTGACCATAATTGAGAATTGAGAATTGAGAAATTAATTGACCATTAATTGACCTGATTGCTCTGACTAGAAATTCCAGTACTATGTTGTTTTCTTGTTCTTGATTCTAGAGGAAGAACTTCCAACCTTTCACCGTTGAGCATAAAATTGTCTGTGGCCTTGTCATATATGACCTTTATCATGTTGAGGTATGTTCTAACTTAATTTGTTGAGCATTTTTACCATGAAAGGATTTCAAATGATTTTATCAAATGATTTTTCTGTCTCTATTGAGATAATTGTATCTTTTTTTACTTTTTATTTTTCGAATGTGGTGTATCATATTCATTGAATTGCATATGTTGAACCATCCTTGCATTCTGGAGGTAGGTCCCACTGGATCATTGTGTATGACTTTTTAATGTGCTATTGAATTTGTTTTTGCTAACATGTTGTTGGGAATTTTTGCATCTATATTCTTCTAAGATATTCATCTGTAATTTTGCTTTCTTATAGTGCCTTTATCTGGTTTTGGCATCCAGATAATGCTGGCTTCATGAAATCTTACCTCCACATCTAATTCATCTTTGGATATTCTTGTATTTTTTCTAACATGGCCAGTTCCTGCTATCTGTCGGTTCACTGCTTTCTGCACTCTCACTCCTGCTTGCATGGATGTATTATTCCTGCCTAGAGTTTTACTGTTAATCCCTAATTTCTCATTGTCTCATTTTCTATTCCAAGCTCCTTATCTAGGTGGTGTACTGACATTCTTTCCAAGAGGAATTCTGCTAACAACCACTGAGATAATACATTTTTGGCCTTTGATACATTTATTTATGTGCCAATAACCTCCATTTGAGTTTGTCTCCTTAAGGGGTCTTTTCATCTCATATGTTTAGCATCAAGCACATAGTAGATAGTCAAAACAATTGTTAAATAAACAAAAATATTCACTTTTCAGGTCTAATGTTTCAGGTCTAATTATGTTGCCAAAAGATATTACGAGACTACAGTTAAAGAAAAAAAACAAAACAAACAAAACAAAGCAAAAACCTGGCATGATGCTGGTGAAGTATAAGCAACAAGTCACTTTCTTTTAATACTTTTTCTGGACTAAAACACTTTATCTTGCTAAATAGTGGACTCTATTAATGATCAAGTCCCATAACTTTTAAACTGCATTAAATCAATTTTAAAACTTTAATTTTTACCTCCAGGATAAGGAGACCTTTAAAAGAGAAGTGGAGAGGAGGGTTTTACTGTTCTCCAAACATTGTCTTCTTCTTTTTGTCTATGCCTCTCCAAAGATGTTTCCTTCTGTTATTGCCCTTGGCAAGTAAGCTCTTCTTTTCTTTTTAATTATTCCTAACTTTAACTGATTTATTTAAAAAATCCCATATGAGTGACTGTGAAGCTGCTGGGCCTTTTTGTTTGTTATTACTGTCTATTTAGATGGGTTAGCATCAGACATAAGAGAGTCAATTCTGAACAGCTCCTTTTGGCATCTGTGGTCTCCAGTGAATATTCCTTATGACTTAGTTGCCTTCTACCTGACAGCATCAATCCTCCTTTTCCTAATATCCAAATAGCTTCCCTCCATTCTTTAGTGATACCCACCAATCCTGTAGTCCTTGTTTTCATTGACATTTTGGGAATTAAAAAGCCGAGAGAGTGATCTTCACTCTCTTCCCTGCACTCACTACTATTTCCTCATGAATCTTGAAACACAAAAAAAGCCAAAAATTAAATTGTCTAACAAAATGAGGAGAGAAATTATGGCTACTTTGAGATATTTTCCAAATGATTCTCTTACGGTCAATGTAATGAACAATAATATATCAGTTATGTATTAAATAAGACAGCTTGTCACATATTTAATATTGGTAAGATTTATTCTTTTAGAGTTTAAGGCTATGCAGACAGATGTCAAAGGAAAAAAACTTGACTTTGTGAACCTCTCCTTTTTAATGTTTAATTCCATCCCTATTTTAAAGGAAATTTAATTTAAGAGAATTATATCCATATGATTCAAGTTCATTTGTATTTAACTGATCAATGTGTTGTTTTACAAGGCCTGTTTGATGTCAAGAAAGCAAAGTGAGTCCCTTTTCCCCCTAGGCTTTGAAATGCATTTTTTTCCCTTAGAAGTATTTGGCAGTTTATAAATCCCAACTACCAAAGACTGAACTTGGGTTTAAAATTAGAGCATTAAAACATGGAACAACATCCAAAAAGGCAGTAAATTTCAACTGAGAAAATAGCCTTTAACATAATGATTTTTCATGTCTTTCTGCTTATTTTAATTTTTAATTACAAAACTAATTTCTTAAGCAAAAAAAAAATCTTAGTGAAAGTGTTAGAGAAAAGCTCTATCATATTAGAAAAAGAAGAGTAATAAATAATTCATTAGATACGAGAACTTTGAAAGGTTGGTGTCTTTGCCTGTTTTAATTTTCTCCTTCCATGAAGAGGAAACACGTTATACTGAGAAAAACATGGACTTTGAAGTGGGACAGTTTATAATACTCTAACTTAAAAGATATGTGAATTTAGACAAGTTTCAACCTTAGTTTCAGCACTTAAGAAATATGATAATATCACTAATATCTGAATATGTTCAATATGAATTTATGCCTTTCCCTACACCTAACTTTTCCTTTACTTATTTATTTTCCTATGTACTATAGAGACTATCAGTCTTAAATCTGATTGTGTGTCCTTCATTGATATTAGTACAAGGATGTTTAAATGCACACTTCAAAAATACTTTTAACTCTAAAAGGAACACATCGTTTTATTTTTATGTGCGGACTTTAATATTTTTCTAGTCTTGGTTTTCTTTGATTCCCTTAAAAATTTATAATTGCTTTGAATCAGATATATTTTGTAAGGTCTTTTGGATCAGTCAGGTTGAAAACATGACAGATGCACACGTACGTACATAAACATTTCTGATGCTATACCTGTACAGTGCAGAGGAGCTACAATTTACCTTGAGAATTCAGACTACAATAGAACCAGGACAGAATATCTGAGAAAAAGTGATCAAGACCATGTTCACATTGAAAGATAAAATCAATCTCTCCCATCCATGATTTGCCAAATCATTTTCAAACTCTATCTTAAATTGCTTTTTTTTCTAATATATATATATATATATACATGTTGCCACATTTTTACACAGTAACTGACTTATCTCCAAATTCACATAGTTCAGGTATATAAGCAATCAGCAAATACTACACAAGATGTCTGGGCAGGCTCACAGAGAAAAAAGTATCACTGATACCATTTGTAACAATTCTTTTACTTGGGTTGGGACAAGAAAAGAGAAGCAATTGTCTCTCTTCAAGATTTCATTTTTCTTATGGTTTTCTCCTTGGCTTCCATTTATTGTGATTATCATATTATAAATTAAGTAGGAGGTAGAGAATAAATGTTAATTGAATAAAAAGAAATGTTTACCAATGAGAGTATTCCTACCATCGGTATGGCTATTGTCTCAAGAATCTAGGCCCCAGGAAAATAAATGAGAATATTTGATTTATTGGCTAATGTTCTAGTCCAGAGAACCTTGAAGTTTAATGTAGGAAGAGATACAGAATAAAGTCAGATCAAATTTAAGAATTCTGGAATTAGAAGATCAAAATACACTTTGCCATTTGTACTTTTCCAAACCACTTTTTGTGTTCTAGCAGATTTTTCTTGTCTTCAATTACCACCCTTTTTCTTATTCTCTCATGGTATTCTCCAGCCCTTTTGGCCCCTCAGTAACTATAGTGTTGGTGTTGATATGTTTTTGAAGTAAGGAAAGAGGATATTTAGGGGTTGCAATTATGTTATTTACAACTGTCACTATGTACTACAACATATCCTAGAATGTGTAAGTATAGTAGGATCTCTCTTCTCCAAATTCCATTTAAACAACCGGCCAGATTAATCAATACTCTCATTTCCTATCATAAAACATAGTAACCAGGACCCACAATGGGGTTAGCCAGCAACTTGTTAGTATAGCTACGCATTTCTCTTAGTCATTAAGTTGTACTTTAAAAAGACATTGCCTATCCAGATGTAGTTATTACTGTAATTAAGTAAATAAATAACTAATAAGTAAATAAATGAACTATGTAAATTAATAAATGAATGAGATGTAAGTATGAAAAGAAAGGCTATTTTAATTAATTTGAATGACTAGGAAAAATCTCAAAGCTGAGTCACTAAAACAAAACAAAATAAAACAAAACAATAGTATTAAATTAGATGTGGGTGAGAGAACTAGAAAAATACATTAAGACTACATCATCTTTCTTTGTGAAATCCCCTGGGTTAGCCAGCTTGTTTGCTTAACTGACCAACCAGTGGTCTCAATTGTGCTGTTTAAGACATGTATTTTAAGTATTTGGTGATGGAATGAAAGTAATTGATTCAATTCATTCATCCAAACCAATGGAACAGATGCTCAGTAAGCAGTTGATTGTATCAGGGCACATTTGCTCTCTTTCCAGCCTTAGACAATGTCTGATTAGGCACAGCTCAACTGTACTCAGCCATGCATTTCTGAAGCCATAAAAATGAGCATTCTGCATAAATTACTCCCTTTAAGAAATGTTTTTTAAATAGAAGATTTTTGAAATTTTGACAGATTTTAGTGTGTTTTCTTTTTGGTCCCAAAGCACCTAACAGTTTTATATTCCTTCACTACCATATAGTGACACCTTTTGATTCCTGTCTTGCTGTCAAAGACATCCCAGTAATACACTGGATATCTAGAGATTCTTGGAATCCTCCTTCCATTGCACACATCACACTTGTGCATAGTTGCATTCTCTGGGTTTAGGCTCCTTATATGATACCACTCACATCTTACTCTTTCTTTCCACTCCCTTATCTTATTAGGCTCTTGATTTTCCATGGAAGAGAAAAAAGGTAAATTTGGTTTATATGTATAAGTAATCATAGAGATGGTGGAGATATGTCCAGAAATAATCCAACAAGGAAAATGTGTATGAGAAAACACCATCTAATTTCAACGCCTATGTCTTTGAGCATTACTCTCCTTTCTGTTTGCCTAACCAATTCAATCCTCTCAATAGCAACCTTCCTACACATAGGACTTGCACGAGGCTCTTCATGATGGGACCAGGGGCAGCTCGTCTCATGACATCTTTTCAGCTCTACCTCTTCTTGGTCCTCTTAGTATTATTTTCTGTTTTGTTTGTCTTTGCTTATAAATCCATTCCGTGTTAACTTAATATTTTTATATCTCTTCCTAGATCAACAGATTTAAAATTTATCTCATCTCTATGATTGCTAGTCTTACCATTGAATCATTTAAGTTCTCACTCTGCTTAAAAGCTCCATAGCCACAGGCTAGCTCCCGCCAATTTCCCTTCCCTAGCTGATCTTACAGAATCCTGACAAGTACAGTTCTCTTTATCCAGCTTTCCCAAGGTATGTGTTAAGAACAAGTTTTATGAAGAAAATGGTATCCAAAGTAAACTTGAAAAGTAAAAGTTAAACATGATCTTTAAGGAAAAAGAAAAGATAGATATCTCTGTCAATTGAGTCTTCTTGACAGACTTTCATGTGAACACTGTGCTTCTGTTAACATTAAAATTCTCTTCTTTCTCTCCAGTTTAGCTCTGTTGGATCACATCTATTTTCGTATCATTAAATACCATCTGTAAGATGAAGATTCTCCTTTGAGTTATATAACTTCATTCTAAATTCCTCTTTGACATTTTCATTTGGCTGTCTCACAGATCTCACACTTAATACATCCCATAGTGAACTCTTAATTTCCCTTAAAGCTTATGTTTCACTGACGTCTTCCTTTTCTCAGTAAATAATGTGATCATCCACACTGTGAGCATGATCATATCCTAAATCTAGTAGTCATCTTTGCTTCTTACCATCCAAGGCTTCTATCTATGTTGTTCATTTTTGTAATGACTTAAAAAAACCGACATATAATAGATGCTCATTAATAACTATTGATTGATTGGGTATTGCTATCCAAGTCAAAGTTGCCATTATCCTTCCCTGGATTTCTGCATTGGCCACTCTATATTCCTACTCTTATACTTTCAAAGCCATTCTCCACACATTAAACAAAATGAACTTTTCTATGGTAACAGGATGTTTAATAGAGACATTTACTCCTTAGATAAAGCATAATAGCCCAGAGCCAGAGGCCACAAACTAAATAGTTAATAAAAAACCAGTCACTAAGACACAAAAAGAGTACTCGCAAACTGAGTCTGTCTAACTATGGGCTAATGATGAAATACCAGGACTGTCCTTACCAGAATCAATTCCTTTACCAGCCTCCCTCTACCAAGTCTTTCAAGCCAAGAGTTGTTGGCCTAACAGGAATTGCAGTGACTTTGTCTGGTATGGAAAAAGGGAAAAAGTATGTTCTCAGCCTCACAGAGCCAAGTTGGCCTGTATCCTACCCAAGATGCTTGTTCAGTTTAAGGGAATATAACTGTGAGTGGGAGTTTAAGAGTCTAAGGGCAGGGTGAAACACTATAGCAGGAAGTGGATTCCTCCTGTGTCTGGACACAACCATGGACAAGCTCTCAAGAGCCCTTTGATGAGTTCATAGTACCTCTAAGAACCCCAACACTGGAAATTCTGCCTTGGAGAAGGCATTAAAGGCCCGTTACTCATGACCAGTGAGGCAGCAAAAACTACTGATTGGTGAAGTAAAGTAGACCATGAAAAGAAAGGTCCACGATTGTCCTACAACCACAGAACCCACTCCCCCACCCAACCTCACTCTGTGCCTTCAGGGAGCTGGTTCCAGCACCATCTGAAGTCAAGGAAGAAGATGCAGATTACAAATTTGAGAACAAAGATTTAAACTGGTCTAGGCTTTTAATATCTAAAATGAGTACTTCACTCACTGCTTTGTTTGTTTTCAAAAGAACATAAAAGAAGGTATTATTAGTGTATGATTGAAGAATAGATCAAATTCAAAATAAAGTTATACAATCAATCAATAAATTAGAAAATAAAATCAGATTATTCCATGCTTCTGCTCAAAATTCTATAGCTTTCCGTGGCTTTCTATTACTTTTAGAAAAAATCAGTTTCCTGGTCAGGCTGGCAGCTCTGGGTCATCTGGACCCTGGCAATTTGTACATCCAGCCTAAACTCTGTTTTCTGGCCAGACTGACATTCTGGTTTCCAGTTCCCACCACCTTCTTTACCATCTCAAGGGGCTTTTGTCATGCTTTTCCACTAACTGCATTGTCCTTTCCTGAAGTTTTTAAGGCCTGTTCCACTAGGATTTGGCTTACAGTGGACTTTTCAACTGCTTTATGTGACACGTCCACCCCTACTTGCACTCAGACCAATCTTTGCCTTCCCCCAAATGCATCCCCGCTTGCTAACACAGCACCCCACACGGAGTAGAGATTCAGTAAATGAAGAGTTCTATACTTACCACCATGAAAGAAAAATTACCAGAAACTTCATGTTTCATAATTTTTTAAACAGAATCTACTTTGTGAACCTCTTTCTTGGAAAAGCTTAGCATTTCTGATAAAATATTTTATTTTCTGATGGAGCTAAATGATATTATGACCTAATGAGAAGTTAACAACTTGCCCATTCAGCTGACTCTCAACTGACCATGACCTTTCACCTTATTTTTTCCCTTATCTTTCACATATTATTATCTAACTATTCCCTTTTCTTATAAGATGACCTTCCAAGAAGGAATTTTGAAACAGGCCTGCATGAGGCTCTTATCTTGCAGCAGGCTGTAAATAAATTTTGACATGTACAAATAATTGATTTCTAAACATTTTTGTTGTTGTTGTTGGAAATAGTCCATAAATGTTTACCTGCCTCATGAGGACCCATTCAAGGAAAGTCAGTGTGCCATGACTGAATAAAACACACACACACACACACACACACACACAAAACAAAAAAACAAATTTGATGTTGAGATTGTCTCTCCAATTTTTTTGATGCTATCGTCAACCAGTGAGGTTTTGCTGACACTCAGCAAACTGAGCTCATTTTCATAGCCCTTGTTTATCAAAGTTTTGTGGCCATTTTAACGATGTTTGTTCTGTTGAATTTGGGAGCAGTCCAAATTAAGGATCTGAATATATGGTTTTGGTCAGGAGGTAAACTCTCTTCAGAGTGAGAGTCTACAGAAGTAGTTTGATATTGGGGGGTCTCCACAGGGAGCCAGGGCTGTACAATCATTTTCTTGTCAGTGTTTTATGTCTGAGGAATTCCTGGATCTTTGAGGAATCACATGACTAATTATAGTTGACCACTGTTTTATATTTGAGAAACTTCATGATTATTTTTGAAGAATCCCATGGCTGGGATTACATTGTGACTGAAAAATGACCAACTCTTTAGAAAAGGTTGGGATGGTTGTGTAATTAATTCAGAAATGTTTTGGCTGTGGAAAGTTATTTTGTGTTTTGCCTGTGGGGTTTTTTTTGTGTATGTATTTATGTCTGTTTTTGCAATTATCTTTAGTTAATTGCATAATTGCTTCAGCAGTTTTTTTTTTTTTTATATTTGCCTGTCTCTGAAAGCAGTTATTTGAAGTCCTTTATTTTGATGGTCAGTGAGATTCTTTGGTCAACCTTATGTTTAGAAGTTAGAGCCTCACCTAGCCAATTGCATAGAGAACAAAAATAAGGGAATCTAAGTATCTTTAGATACTTTCCTTTTTCATATCCACATTAGCTAATCATTCTCTTATAGAAAATGCCCCTACTAAAGAACAGACTTGATTTGGCCTCTTTAGCTTTTTCTTCTTGTGGCAGTCTTGAAATGACCCATTTACATATGCCATAGTTTTCTCTGTGCACCTAAAATGAACTGTTGTTTGACATTTGTTTTGTTCTCTTTTGTTTTCATTTGTTTATCTGTTTATTTTTGTATTAAAATGAACTGTTTACAACTCTTTTTTCTCAAATGGAGTATAAATTCCTTATTGTCAGAGACTTTATTCATTATTTACCTCTAGCACCTAGTAGATACCCAGTAAATATTTATTAAATGAGTAAGTCTCCCTTCCTCACAATTGTATCCAATGTTCAGCATAAATCTTACAATATAGTAAGTAACTACTTTTTGAATGAAAGGTCTAAAATGAATTCTAGTACCAACATAAATTTGTCTACGTATATAAATGTCTTTGCTGATACAGTAACATAAGCTGGAGACAATTTTCTGTATCACCCTTCTTCACTTTCTTTTCTGATCACAGTCAAACCATCAAAAAACTTTATCTCAGAGTCCTAGTGTTTACTGTAGTTTTGATATCAGCTTCTGGTCCCTTTAGTTTGAAGAATTCTTGAATTACCCTCTTTCCTTTTGGACTTGGCCCTAGCCTCTGTGTACCTGTCTGGTTTTGCTGCCTTAAGAATTTTCCCACCAAACCCTAATGTAAGCCTTGAGTCTGTGGGAATCTACAGCCTAAGTACTGATACTATTTCTAGAAATTAGGTACTAGGGAATAAAAAAAAGTAGACTTGGCAACCAGCCGATGACACAAAATCCTAGAAAATTTTCCATGTAATGACAGGACCCTGACAATAATCTTACTTTTTAATGAAAACAGGCTGTTTTAAAAATTCATAATTTTAAAATTTTAAGAAGTTTTAGTACCTTATGAAAAAGAAGTCTTAATTTGCCTTCAAGATAAACGAGCTTTCCTATGCCATGATCGTCCAAACAAACCAAATAAGTCTTTATTTATAAAAATGTGATACAATGACTTTTTTTTAGCGTAAGGGCAAAAACAATTTTTTTATTTTAAAGTATGATATCTGAAATTACTAAAATGTGCGTTTATCAATTTACAAGCTTTAGGACGTATATTGTCTTATGCATCATTATTTGTTACCTTACTGAAAAGCCAGGCATTTTTTTAATGTTCCCAGTTTTTATTTAACTCCCAGTTAGTTAACATTTAGTATAAAATTAGTTAAGGAAAGAGAGTTTGGGGCTGTGACTTCAAGGACAAACTGTACTATATAATAACATAAGAAAGTTTTTTCATTAAGGGCAGACTTGCAACTCTGGAAAGCATGTTTTCCTTAGTAAAACACTCTTTTTATAAATTTGTCTATAGCGTTCACAGTCTCTAAAAATTATTTTTGTTTATAAGAAAAATACAAGAATATATTTGTGATTTTTTCTTTGCCTCACGTCCATATTACTTACTGCATCCAATTCATTCTCCCATTTTTTCTTAAAATATTTCTACTACTCCATCAAAACTGGTCTCATCAAAGTCAACAGAGACCTCTGTGCAGCTAAACCTGATGGCAATTTGTCATTGCACAAATTATTTGATTTCTCAACAGCATTGGCGCAGTTTATCATTCCCTAGTCCGTGATAAACTTTCTTCTTTTAACTGTTAGGGTAACATTCTCTCTTCTGGTTTTATTCCTATATCCCTTATCACTCCTCAGTCACCTTTTCTGGTTTCCATTTCTCTCAAATCTCTAATAATAAAAAATTCCAGAGCTTCTTTTGGTCCTCTTTTTCATCTACTTTCTTGCACCTCTCGTCTCTTGATGGTCTTGCCCAGTATCATGAGATTAAATGTCCAGATAACTATCTCCAGACCTCGACCCCAGGCTACAGCTTAATTTCTCCATGCAACTGCCTGAGCTCCTACCCTGTTGAAAAATAGATATTTCACATTTTTCATGCCCCAAACGAAACCCCATTAAATTTCACTGTCTCCAACTTTTCCCAACTCTATTGATGACAATCATGCTTCCTGGTTACTCTCTTTCTCTGGCTGATCAGGGATTCTTTCCCTCATAACTCACATGTAATTTGTCTTAGCCTTGGAAATAGTCATTCACTGCTGCTATTCTGGCTCGGGGCTTTGTAATTTCTGGCTCAGGTTACTGCAGTGACTTCCTTGCTCCTCAGGATGCCCCCATCCTTCTGCTAAAATCTAACCTCAAACAATAATCAGAGTCATTCATGAAAATGTATGTCAGGTTATGCCACTCCTTTTCACAAAATTCAACTATTTCACTTAGAATAGAAATTTAAGTTCTTAAAGTAGCTTTAAAACCCGACATAGTTGTCTTCCATTGCATCTCTGGATTTATTTCTTTGTCTGTTCCCCTTGTTCGTCATTACAGTTAAATTCAACTCGTTATTTTCCAGACACAACAGGGATGCTCTCACTTCAGGGTTTTTGCCTTGCCTGCACAGTAGTTTCCCTTCTGCAGTTTCAGTTACCTGAAGTCAAATGCGGTCCAAAGCCAATGGTCCTGACAGGAATTCAGAAGGTCAATCGTAGCCTAACACTATGACACAATGCCTATGCAATTCACCTCATTTCATCTCATCACAGACGTTTTATCACCCCACAGCATCACAAGAAGAAGGTTGAGTACAGTACAATAAGATATTTTGAGAAAGAGATATGTTCACCTAACTTTTATTAGAGTATATTTTTATAACTGTCCTATTTTATTAGTAGTTATTGTTAATCTCTTGCTGTAACTAATTTATAAGTTAAACTTTATCATAGGTATGTTTGTATAGGGAAGAACATAGTATATATTCATGGGCTCAGTACTTTCATGGTTTCAGTTATTCACTGGGTTCTTGGAACATGTCCTTTATGGATAAGGGGGGACGACTGCATTTTTTACAGTCCCCAGGTACCTATTATGCTAACTCTCTCAACTTTTTCAAATCCTTCTTCAAAAGTTACTTTCTCAAATGAAACCTAGTCTGACAATCTTATTTAAAATTGTATCTTTAAAAAAATAAAAGTAAAAATAAAATAAAATAAAATTGTAATTGTATCTTTTTCAAACACTCTTTATAGCCCTTACTTGACTCCATTCCCTGCACCTTCTTCCCCATATCACTTAATATTTTCTAAAAACCTCAAAAATTATGGTTTATTGTCTTCCTCCCAGTATCAGAATATAAACTCCACAGAAAGTTGTGATCTTCATTGATTTTGTTGCTGTTATGTTTCAACAACTAGCAAAAGTTCTGACAATGAGTAAGTACTCCATAAATATTTTTGAATGACTGCATGAGTGATGTATTCACACTTTTTCATAAGAGCCATGTCTATAGCATGCTGCCAAAACTTTATCTTTGATTGGGAGGAGAAGCTCTTAAAAAGAATGGAACCATACTGGTCTTTGATGTCCTATGTGTAGTGGTATTTAAGATTGAATCAGTTAGATTTTGTGGAGGACAGTGATGTATTGACTTTCTTTTATTTATTGTATTGACTGATTAAAGCAAAGTAACATCTCAGGGTAATGGCCAGAGTTTCCTCTTATTTATATGAAGAGGTATATCTTGAGAGACATGAGTTATAATGTTTTGGTCCTACTCATTGGACCTGGCAGAGATAAGAACTCAGACGGTAACTAAGTTCTGAGTAGAAGTGTGCTGAAAATCACTTCCATTTTCAGGTAGACAAGTCACTTCCATGAGAAGGCTCATGAGCTTGAAATATGGTCATAAAATGAGAGCAAGTAGGGAACTGATTTTGATCAGAGGAAGACAAGCTAGGAGCTGGACATAGAATCACCTATTAGTGGAACCCTATAAAGGGCTTGCACTTTCGAAATTGAAGAGTAGCACTTCTATGGGGCTCCTGGGTGGCTCAGTGGGTTAGGTCTCTGCCTTCGGCCTGGGTCATGATCTCAGGGTCCTGGGATTGAGCCCCGCATCAGGCTTTATGCTCAGCAGGGAGCCTGCTTCCCCCTCTACCTCTGCCTGCCTCTCTGCCTACTTGTGATCTCTCACTCTCCGTCAAATAAATAAAATCTTAAAAAAAAAAAATAAGAAGAGTAGCACTTCTAGTGGTTAATTGTAAACTTATCTATAGTGTCAATAAATTTTTAAAATCTTTTAGCTTTCAGGTAGGTTTTCTTAACTCTTGTGTAGCCTAGATTTTGTTTTCATTATGTAAAATGGAGAAAATAATCTATGCCTACAAATGAGCCAAAGAAATATAGGCGAGGGCAGCTGCAGCCTGAGAAAATCCAAACTCAAGATGGTCGAGATATCATGCTGTAGAGGAGGACAAGCAGAACAGAAGTCTTCGATCAGACAATAGGCTATGAATGCAAATGTGAGCCAGGGCAGGTTAGCGGAACATGTTAACACTACCTAGAGATTTCTCAAAAGATGATTGGAGAAGACTGATGATACACTAAGCTTTCTACAGAACAATGATAAGGAGAGTCAGGCTTTTATGTTCAAGCATTGAAAAGGAATAGGGCTGATGAGCTGATGACTTTCGGGAAATTTGTATTGTATTTAGAATGAAAAACCTTGAAGATGTGTTTAGGCAGAGTATAAACATCAAGTTAAAGCGGCAGAATTGATGACCTGAGAGGAAATTTAATTATATAATGGGTAAAGAACAAAAAAAAAGACTTAATCAAAGAAAATAATAAAAACATAACAAATTTACTTTTGAGACGGTTCAAAGAAAAACAAAAGATATTATAAATATGAATGTTAGAATGTAGAGAGATGGGATTTAAGGTAAATTCGAGACTGGTCACCTCTATTCTCCCAAAGAAAGGAGGTAACCTTAGCAGAATAAAGAAAGGGAGACAAGGTAATTCTTGGAAAATTAAGACAACTGTTAAAATTTTTTAAAAAATGAAAAAATGAGGGCGCCTGGGTGGCTCAGTGGGTTAAAGCCGCTGCCTTCGGCTCAGGTCNTAAAAAATGAAAAAATGAGGGCGCCTGGGTGGCTCAGTGGGTTAAAGCCGCTGCCTTCAGCTCAGGTCATGATCTCAGGGTCCTGGGATCGAGGCCCGCATCGGGCTCCCTGCTCAGCAAGGAGCCTGCTTCCTCCTCTCTCTCTGCCTGCCTCTCTGCCTACTTGTGATCTCTCTCTCTGTGTCTGCCAAATAAATAAATAAAATCTTTAAAAAAAAAATGAAAAAATGAAAAAAAATGTAATCACCTTGAAGATTTAAACTTAAACAAAGCAACTCAATATACTTTAGTGAAAAATAATCACTTCCTTATGTAATATCTGCAAGTGCTTTTGTCATCTACCTATATATAAATACATATGTAAAAATACATATAACAATAGTGTATATGAATATTTGTGGAGACTATAATTATATTCTATTATACCAACTATTTTATAATGTGTAGTAGCAAAATGTTTATAAATTCATTTACACAAAACAGAAAAAAGTATATAAAATTCAGCAAGATATAACTCCCTCCCAGTTTTTTATAACTTATTCCTTTCATTATAAAATTGTGTAAATGAGCCAGAGACATATTAATGTTGATATTAATACCTTTGTAAAGACAATGGAAGAAATCAAAGTAAATACGCTATAGGCAGTCCTTAGGATTCTGCATAATCCCTGGATGTGGAAAGGTGAGAGTGGTTCACAGTTTATTGGTGGTGAATATTGAAGTGAGTACTTCTGGACCCCTGTGAGCAATTCTGTCTTTTTTATTAGAATTTCTTACATAAGATTTTGTTTCAAAGCCTGTCTTAAAGGATGACAACCATGGTATAGAAATAGAGCAATACAGGGCACCTGGGTGGCTCAGTGGGTTAAAGCCTCTGCCTTCAGCTCAGGTCATGATCTCAGGGTCCTGGGATCGAGGCCCACATCGGGCTCTCTGCTCAGCAGGGAGCCTGCTTCCTCCTCTCTCCTCTCTCTCTGCCTGCCTCTCTGCCTACTTGTAATCTGTCTCTCTGTGTCAAATAAATAAATAAAATCTTAAAAAAAAAAAGAAATAGAGCAAATACGAATGCATATAAAGTCTGAATATACTTAGCATCTGTTAAGAAATTAAAGATATATTAATACTATCCTTCAAATTAATCTAAAAATATACCTGTTAATTTTACATTAAATTTTGCTTAACTGCTTTTTATGGATTTAAGTGACTTCTAAATTTCCTTCTTTTTCTTCCAAAATTAGTGATTTAGCTCATATCTTTGGATTGGCAATTGATTTAATTATCCCTCAAATGACATCAGGTAGATTTAGCTGAAGAGACTCAAGTGAGGTCTATGGAAATTAAACAATTATTTTGAACTCTAGGTGGTCACATCCATCCATCCAAAGTACTTGCTTTTCCTATTTAATGATAAATACTTTCTTTCTAAAATTTTATAAGAATTGAATTTAACATGTAAGCATATAAATTATTTGGACATGACATTTGTAAAATAATTTAAAAAGTTAACAAGCATGAAGTGAGTAGTCCATAAATGTTAGCTTATTATTTTTTAATTCATTGTTAGGATTTAAAAATCAGACTTGGTATAATTCACTTATTATTTTCAAGTTCACATGAATTTCTTTTCTGTTTGAGTTTATCATTTTTATGAATGACTACTCTAATTTTCACTTTCACTGAATCAATTTCATTTAAACATCAATAAAGATTGCATTGTAATATTTTAACATTTATATGAATAAATAAATTTTATAATCACATGCACTCATTTAAAGGACCACAAGAAATGTTTTCCCTTTGTGCTTTCTGCATTATGCTTAATGTAATGTGTGCCCTGCAGAAAGACTTCTTGCGAGCCTGCAGGTCACTGATCTGAGAAACAAATGAGACAGAGGTAGAAGACAATAAAAAATGATGTGCATTATTTATTATTTAGTTTATATTTATTTTTAATATTTTGCAAATATGCACTGATGGGACAAATCTCTGGGTTTATTTGCAAAAATTAAATGAGAATAATACCAAACACAGATGCTGTATATATATATGATAAATAGAATAATAGATAATTTTTATCCTTCCCTCACTTGGAAAGAGATCAACATATACTAAAAGAAGCAATTAGAAATACTCTTAAATTCTTGGAAGCTGAAAAAAGAATTTAGAATAAGTTCTTTTACATTTTCTTCCTTCAAAGCAAGAGGAGACCTTATATGTACCTTATGTAAGGTAGAATACATGTGCATATATGTCAAGTCTATTTTATTTTTGTTTTTCTTAAAGCTCTATGTGAGAAAGAGCTTGTTCTTTTTGTTGTAATCATGTCAATTTATTTTTACAGAGTTCAGTTTCTGTTAAGGAGCTTACTAGACTTTAATGCATATGAGAAATGCTATGAGAACTAAAAATTAGGATCTTGAACCTGCATTTAAGAGATGTTCAAAATTAGGCAAGTGGAATCAGCTTGCAGGTAGGGCATAATTTGTGATATATTACAGTTTTTGGAAGAAATCAAGATTGCTGCTAAACTGGGAATATAATTAATTAGAAAGCATACTTGAATGACATAACAATTGATTTTCTTTGATATGATCCATCTCCTGTGATCAGCCTACCCATAGTCTTCATGCTCTTTCTTGATTCTCTTAAGCCTGTTTCCCCACACTGCAGTTTTGATCAACTTGTGTCCAGGTCTCTCTCTGTTACCATTTTTGAGGCATCAAAACTCTTGTTCAGTTGAATGCTTTCAGCTAGAAGAAAAAAAATGCCCATCTAAAAGTCACCTAAACAATGACAATACTTAATTAAACTCATACTGCAGTAAGCTAGAAGGTGGACAGTTCCAGAGCTGGACAGTGTCTCTCAGCCCTAGGTTGTATCCTGACCCTTCCTTGGATGGTTGTTGTCTGAGAGTGCCCACCTAAGGGACAACCCCTCACATGGAGCCTCCCTCACAATCCTAGACACCAACACACTGACACCCACAGTGAAGAATATTGGGGTGGGCTCCTGGGTGGCTCAGTGGGTTAAAGCCTCTGCCTTCGGCTCAGGTCATGATCCCAGGGTCCTGGGATCGAGGCCCATATCAGGCTCTCTGCTCAGCAGGGAGCCTGCTTCCTCCTCTCTCTGCCTGCCTCTCTGCCTACTTGTAATCTCTCTCTGTGTGTCAAATAAGTAAATAAAATCTTAAAAAAAAAAAAAGAATATTAGGGTGGATATAGCTAGACCACTGGCACCTCACAAACTACTTCTTCAGTTCCTTAGTTAATTTGGATACAACTTCATCACGTGGTTAATCCTAAACTTTTTTTTTTAAGTTTTATTTATTTGGTAATCTCTAGACCCTGTGTGGAACTTAAACTCACAACCTTGAGGTCAAGAGCCTCTCCCTCCTCTGATTGAGACAGCCAGGCACCCCCTAACCCTGAACTTCTTAAGAGCAAAGGGTAATAGAATTGTCAAGCCCTGGTGACTATCCTTCTTGAGCAAATATTCCCCTTAATACTTAAGGATATATGGAACAGAAGAATAACGTTAGGTGAAACTGTGGATGGCATAGATCAAAGGGCTGACAGTGGTAGACAATACTAAATATCAGTGGTATTCACTCCTATATTCGCATTGGCTGGTGCAAAGCCATACAAATGGTGATCTGATATGCTGTCCCATATGGTAAGATTGTCACAGAAATTTCAACATAAGCAAGACTAAATTTTCTCTGGGTCATTATCCCAGGTTCTATCATTTCTCCACATGTGCTTGAGAAATTGTTTAAATAAGTGAAGTATTCCTAGTTTATCAACCCAGTAAATCAATCCCATAGCCAGTCTCTGGATTTTTCTGAGAGGCCAGATAATCATAGGAGCTTGTTTGTTATTTTTACAAGGTTTTTATTACTGATAGTGGAACAATTCTGCATTGACTGCTTTGAACATTCCTTTTCAAGAGACTCTGACAAAAAATTGGGAAAGCTTCTTTAGAGTAGATTTTTTGGCTTTAGACCAGACTTCAAAGATCCCTTTGGCTGTAAGAGCTCCTCAGCACTTACTGTGGATAACTCATTCTAATAATGACTCTACCTGATGTAATCAGGTCAATTGGAAACTTGGAAATAACTCACAGAGTTTGGAACAGTGGAAAAATATGATTTTGAGTGTCCTAATTAATGAGGAATACAAATTAGATTGGATTCTATAAGGGGAGGAGTGCTGATTGGTTTTATTTATTTATTTGCTTATGTATGTATTCATGTATTTACTTTTATGTGCCTTGAGCAGAAAAATCTTCACTGTGTTTATCAGAGAGTAGATATGTTGCATATGAAAAAACTTCAACTGATCTGGCTTTTAAGATGGAAATGGATTTATTGGCTTAAGTGACTAAAGAATCCAAGGTTATTTGACTTCAGCTGACTTGATCCAGGGCTTAACTGATGTCACTGGGAACTGGTTCCTCTCTCTCCCTCTCTTCCACTATTCAGTTTGAGTACTCTTTTTAGGTCTCAGGCAGTCACAAAATGAATTGTGTAGCTCTTGTTGCTATTGTTCTTTTAAGCTGAAATTTAGTGAACAGAAAGTGTGGGTCTCCTTTCCAGAACCTCCAGCAAAGGTCTCATGTAATTTTGTTGGTCAAGAAGCACATGAGTAATCTGCCTATCCCTATGAAATTAATTTATAAAATGCTCTGATTGTTTAGGATAAGGTCAACCCCAGCAGGAACACATGAGATCAGAATAGGGATAGACTTGAACTTCAAAGAGAAACCTACTAAAGAACAAGAAAAAGAAGACTGAATGGTATGTGACACAAACAGAAGTTATTCCTAGAGTACATATTTTTATTCTCTCTCATACACACAAATGCACATACACAAACATTCTCTGTACGTATCTGTAGTAACACACACAGACACACACACACACACACACTTCCCATAAATACTCCAAAAATGTTCACATCTCTCAAAAGCATTTGCTGACTCCTTAACCTAGACAACTGTCTTATTCCATTCCTGTGTACAACTCCAAATGCCAGAGATTTCAACAGCATGCCATGTAGTCTTTGCAGGCAACCCATCTCATCCAATATACATGGTAGAAAGAGAATAATTAAATGTAATAAAATTAACTCCATTTTAAATAGGGGGGTATAGGAAACAACACAGTAGTCACCAGGCTACAGCACATATTCTGTCATGCTGAACAGATAGGAAATGGTTTAGGCTTTTCTGGCTCCATAAAGTCTCTATCCCTTATTCTTCTTAGTTTTACTTTACATTTGAAAAATGTAAATGCCACCATTAGCTGTGGGCAATACACAAACAGGCTTAGGATGGGGACAGGGGAGAGAGAGAGAGAGAGAGAGAGAGAGAGAGAGAGAGACCTATTGGTTTATGGACATGGATAGTTTCAGTGCTTGACCGAAATTATGAGTGGTGTGATGATGGGCTGAAATAATGTCACACTGAGAACCGATTTCTTGAATTCTTAGTCCTGCTACCTCTCAGCCTTGCCTTCATTGTCAAGCTCCCTGTACAAGATGGCTATGGCAACTCCAGACCTTAAATACTCTTAGATGATATACAATTTGAATAAGCTCATTTCTTTATCCCAAGATTGCAAAAGTTTCATTACATTTCAGTACCTCTGATTGGGTACTGTTTCTATCCCTAAGCAAATCACTTTGACCATAGGAATGGAATGTTCTCACTTCTTAGGTCTAAGTTATATGCCCTGGGAAAGGGAAAGATTTCTCCATACCACATATGGAGATTGTCCATGCCACGTGTGCACTGAGGTGGGGGAGAGGATTATACCTAAATGGAAAAATGGAGTATTGTTATCAGAATAACAATAATAATAATAATAAATATTTATATGTTGGTTGTTATGGGTCAGGCACTTGTAAAAACTCTTCGTAAGCTTTAACACATTTAATTCTCACAATAAACTTAAGAAATGCTACTATTACTATAATCATTTTACAGCTGAGAAAACTGAAGGTAAAGAGGTTAAGTAAATCGCCTAAGGCCTTACAGCTGGATAGCGCCAGAGCCATAATGAACCCAGCCTGGCTGGTTGTGAAGTCTGTCCTTTTATCTGCCCATTAAGAAATCCCGAAATCCCAATATACCTAAAAGGACTTTTAAACACAGGACTTGATGAAATCACAAAATGATTTATTGAGAATGATTGACCTTATATTTTATTTTAAAAAGTGATACAATTCCACATTAATATCAAATTTAATAGGAATAGAATGGGTTCCAATGTAAGTCCATAGTCACCATATTAACACAATATGGCAAAAGGAAAAATTTCCATGTGATCCCAATTTGTTTATCCATTATTAGTTCATTGACAGAATTTGGATTTTCCAGTTTTTGGCTATTACAAATAAAACTACTACGAACATTCTCATACAAGTATTTGTGTAGACATGATTTCTTTCTTTCTTTCTTTCTTTTTTTTTAAAGAGAGAGCACAAGCAGGCAGAGGCAGAGAGAGAAGCAGGCTTCCTGCTGAGCAGGGAACCCAATGTGGGACTAGATCCCAGGATGTTGGGATCATGACCTGAGCCGAAGGCAGCTGCTTAACCAACTGAGCCACCCAGGGGTCCCTGTAGACATGATTTCTGATCACTTGGATAAGTCCCTAAGAGTAGAAGGTCTGGATCATATGGTAGACGTACATTTAACTTTTTAGGGAAACCGCCAAGCTGTTCTACAAGGTGATTGTACCACTTTTACATTCTCACTAGCAGTAAATGAAAGTTTCAGTTCTTTCACATCCTCATCAAACCTTGGTATGGTCAGTTTTCTTATTTTAGTCCTAATGGTGTATCATTTATGGTTTTAATTTAATTTAGTTTATGGAATGATTAATTATATTGAGCATCTTTTTATTGCTTATTTATCATTCATTTATCTTCTTTGGTAAACTTTCATTCCAATATTTGCACATTTATTATTGAGTTGTTTTCTTAATTATTGAGTTTTGAGAGTCTAGATACAAGTCTTTTATCATATCCATACTTTGCAAATATTTTCTCCAATCCTGTAGCATATCTTTTCATTCTGTTTGTTTTGAAGAAAAGTGTTTAATTTTGATGAAGTCCACTCAATTATTTTATTTTATGGATTGTTACTTTGGTGTTGTATTAGAAAACAAACAAATTGACAACTTTGACCCAGGATGAAAAAGGTTTTTTTTCTACATTCCTTTAGAAATTTTAGTTTTATGTTTTATATTAAGGTCAGTTATCCATTTTGATGTTGTATACAGTATGAGATGTCAATTTAAGTTCATACTTTTGAAAGGGATATCCAAATGTTTCAGCACCATTTGTTGAAAAGACAAATGCGTGCAACTGTGTTTCAAGATGCTTTGTTCTTTTTCATTCATCTATTTCTCTATCCTTAGATAAATACCACACTGTCTTGACTACTGCAGTTTTATAATAAATCTTGAAGTTAGGCAGTGTTAATCCACTTTGTTCTCTTTCAAAATGATTTTGCTTATTCTAGAATTTTTATATTTCTATGTGAATTTTAGAATCAGTTTGTCAATTTTCATAAAAAAATATGTGTTGGAATTTTGATTGAAATTGTCTTAAATCTATAGATCAATTTGGAAAGAATTTACATCTTAATAATATTGAGGTTTCTAAGCAATGAACAACTACATCTCCATTTATTTACGTCTTTCATAATTTTTCTCAACAATACTTTGAAGTCTTAGGTGTAGAGCTATTTCTTTTTTTTTTAAGATTTTATTTATTTATTTCACAGAGGGAGAGAGATCACAAGGAGGCAGAGAGGCAGGCAGAGAGAGAGAGGGGGAAGCAGGCTCCCCGCCGAGCAGGGAGCCCGATGCGGGCCTCGATCCCAGGACCCTGAGATCATGACCTGAGCCGAAAGCAGAGGCATTAACCCACTGAGCCACCCAGGTGCCCTGTGTAGAGCTATTTCACATTCCTTGTCAGTTTTATCACTTAGTATTTCATGTTCTTTGAAGGTACTGAATATTTCAATTCTTATGCCTTGTTAAATTCATGTATTTATCTTAGGGTTTTTTGCAGGTTTCTTTGGATTTATAAATAGACATTCATATCATCTTCAAATAAAGCCAGATTTAATTCTTCCTTTCCACTATTGACGTCCTTTCTTTTTTCTTGCCAAATTATGTCAATCAGAGCCTCCAGTATAATGTTGAATAGAAGTAGAGTGGACACCCTTATTTTTTCCTGATTGTTAGAGGGAAATCATTCGGTGTTACACCATTAAGTATAATGTTAACTGCAAGTTTTTTATAGATAACATCAGGTCGAGGTACTTCTTTTTGATTCCTAGTTTGCTGAGAATTTTTGAGTAGAAATACATGTTGGATTTTGTCAAAGCTTTTTCTGCATCCATTGAGATATGATCATATAGTTTTATTTATCAGTTTGCTAATATGGTGAATTACACTGAGTGATTTTTTTTGGCAGTTATATCAGCCTCATCTTCCTGGTAATAAATTTTATATAATTTACATATAATTTTATATAATTTATATTTATTTATAATTTATATAATTTTGATTTACATTTTTAAAATAATTTTCACA
This sequence comes from Ailurus styani, assembly GCA_002007465.1. Lineage (NCBI taxonomy): Eukaryota > Metazoa > Chordata > Mammalia > Carnivora > Ailuridae > Ailurus > Ailurus styani. The sequence goes on along the minus strand of LNAC01000034.1, from coordinate 1,855,854 downwards.
TTTATGATCATGTGGAATAATAGACTGTAGTTTACTTCCCTATAATTTTGTTGTTTAGCCTCATAGAATGATTCGTCAAAAATTACCATCATTTTAATTTTCTGAAACAGTTTTATAGAATTGGTTTTATTTTTTCCTAACAGTTCCATTGAACTTACCAGTAAAGCCATTTGTGCCAAGTGTTTGCAGAAAGTTTTAAACATAAAATTAAAATTCTTGAATGGATATTGGCCTATTTGGATTATTTATTTCTTCTTGAGTGAGCTTTGGTCATGTGTCTTTCAAGTAATTTGTCTTAATTTTGAAGTCTATTTATTTTCATTAATTTTTTTTAAGTTATTGGATGAAGCTGTTCCAAATATATCCTTAGTCCTCTCAAGATCTATAGAACTTATAGTGTCTTCTTCTTCCTCTTCCTCTTTTCCTCCCCTCCCACTTGCCCTTCCTTCTTCCTCTTCCTCTTCTTCTCTTGCTCCTTCTTTTCCTCCTCTTTCAGCCTCTTCCTCTTCTTTGCCTTCTTCTTCTTCTCTTCCTCTTCCTGACCCACAAAGGGTTTATCAGTTTTATTAATATTAAAGGAATAGCTTTAGATATCATTGATTTTTCTTTGTTGGTTTTTTTGGGGTTCCTATACAATTGATTTTCTTCTGATCCTTAATATTTTCTTTAGTCTTAGGCTTGCATTTCTTTTTTTCTTTTTTATACCCTAGGCTAGGGTTTTAAGGTGAAAATTGAGGTTATTAATTGGTATCCTTTCTTTTTTCTAACGTCAACATTTAGTGTTATAAATTCTCTCCATGTGTTGCTTTAGTCAGATCTCAGAAATATTAATACATTGTGTTGTCACTTTTATTCATTTCAAAACACTTTTAATTTTCTTGTTGATTTCTATTTTCAACCAATGACTTATTCCATTGAATTTCTCTTATTGATTTCTAATTTTATTCATTTTGTGGCTAGAAAATATTTATATATAAATCAGATATTTTATAATTATTTAGACTTGTTTCATGGCCAAGAATATGGTCTATTTTGATAAATACTTTATGTACACTTCAAAATTATGGGGGGTTTTGGTTGTTTTTTCTGTTTTATTTTTAGTTGAATTTCCTAAGTAAATTGAGTTTTGGGTTTTTTTCTTATAAATGTGAATTGGGTCATATTGGTTGAGAGTCTTGCTAAATCATCTATATTTGATACTCTCTCTACCTCCATCAATTATTAAGAGACAGAGTTATGAAATCTCTAACAACAATGTGGATTTATTAATTTCTCCTTACAGTTCCATCTGTCTTTGCATTATGTATTCTGGAGCTCTGATACTAGGAACAAAACGTTTCCAATTGTTATATTTTCTTTTTTTTTTCTTTAAAGATTTATTTATTTATTTGACAGAGAGAGATTACAAGTAGGCAGAGAGGCAGGCAGAGAGAGAGGGGGGAAGCAGGCTCCCTGCTGAGCAGAGAGCCCTATGTGGCCTGGATCCCAGGACCATGAGATCATGACCTGAGCCAAAGGCAGAGGCTTAACCCACTGAGCCACTCAGGCGCCCTCCAATTGATATATTTTCCTGGTGAATCGGCCCCTTTATCATTATGAAAAGAGCTTTATTTCTAAAGCTTATTTATTTCTCTTCTTCTCTGCTCTAAAAGTAACGTATTTCCTGACTGATATTAACATGACCAGTCTAGATTTCTTTCTATAACCCTAACCTGGTATAAATTTTACATATTCTTTCTTGTAGTTTCATATTTGAAATGCATTTCTTGTGGTTAGCACATAGTCTGGTCTTGCTCTTTTTTTTTTCCTAAGTTTTTATTTATCCATTTGACAGAGAGAGAGAGAGAGAGTGCGAGCACAAGCAGGGGGAGTAGCAGGCAGAGGGAGAGGGAAAAGCAGGAAGCCCAATGCATGGCTCAATCCCAGGACCCTGGCAGGGAGCCAAAGGCAGACACTCAACCTGTTGAGCCACACAGGTTTTGCTTTTTTATACAATCAGACAAATTCTTTTTAATTGTGGTGTTTAGTCTATTTATATTTAATATTACTGTTGGATTGGTTAAGTTTATCATTTTTCTATAAACGTATTTGTTTCCTTTTTTTCCTTGACTTCTTTTTAAATTAATTGCATTTTTAATGAATCAATTTTGTTCACTTTTTTGGCTTATTAGCTGAGTTATTTTGTTAATTTATTGGTTGCAATAAGATTTATAACATACATATTTAACTTACTACAGTGTACCTTCAAAGGACTATACCACTTCACCTGTACTATAAGAGCCTTATGATAATATATTTCCATTTCTTCTTCAAAAGTGTTGTTAAACTTCTTGCTTTTATACATTATAAACTCTATACTACACTTTTATTATTTTTGTTTAACTACCAATTATCTTTTAAAGAGATATAAAAAATAAGGAAAATCCTCACAGGTATTTACACACATAGTTACAATTTTCAATTCTTGACATTCATTTGTATAGATCCATATCTCTATCTGCTATAATTGTCTTTTTGGCTTAAGGACTACCACAAACATTTTTTTTAATAGTATGAATCTATAGGTGATGAATTCTTCCAGTTTTATTATATAAGTCTGAACATGTTTTTATTTCACCTTCATTTTTGAAAGATATTTTTATTAGGTATAGAATTCTAGGGAGATAGAATTTTTTTTTTGGTATTTTAAATGTAGTGCCATTGATTGTCTTAATTACATCATTTTCTGTAAGAAATTTGTCAACTCCATTTCCCTGTACATGACATGACTTTTTCCCTCTGGCTACTTCTAAGGTTTTTCTCCTTGAAACTTTTGTTAAGCAATTTAATTATGATATGACTTTGAGATATTTTATTTTATTTATTTATATTATTAGTAGCTGCATGTTAAATATTTCACTTAAACACTTTTTAGGCTTTCTCTGAATGGAAAAAAAAATTTCCAAGTGGCTTTTAAATGTTTCAAAAATTTCTAAAGAAATCTGAAAATAATAATCATTATTTTTAACTTCTCAGAATCCATAACAATCTAAAATATGACTCAGCATTTAATTGGAAATGGAGAGGTTTTTTTACAGTATAATTTATAGAATGTAAACTGTGTATTTTTATAGCAGTATAATTAACATACAGTGTTGTATTAGTTTCAGGTGTACAATATAATTCAACAATATTTTTAATATTTACTATTGAAGTATAGTTGACATACAATGTTATATTAGTTTCATATGTGCAATGTAGCAATTTGACAATTCCATATATTACTCAGTGCTCGCCATGCTAAGTGTGGTCACCATCTGTCACCATGGAACATTATTACTATAGTATTTAGTATATTTCCTATGCTATACTTTTCATTTCCATGATTTATTTATTTTACAATTGGAGGTTTAAATCCTCTTCACCTATTTCACCCATTATTCCACTTCCCTCCCCTCTGACAACAGTTTGCTCTCTGTATTTGTGAGTCTGTTTCTGTTTTATTTTTTTGATTCCACATAGAAATGAAATAATATGGTATTTATTTTTCTCTATCTGACTTATTTCATTTAGCACAATACCCTCTAGATCCATCCACGTCACAAATGACAAGATCTTATTTTTTATGGTTGTGTAATATTCCACTATACTTGTGTGTGTATGTGCCATATCTTCTTTTTTTTTTCTTTAAAGATTTTATTTATTTGACAGAAATAGACATAGAAAGAGAGGGAATACAAGCAGGGGAGTAGAAGAGGGAGAAGCAGGCATATCATAAGCAGAGAGCCTGATGCAGGGCTCAATCCCAGGACCCTGGGATCATTACCTGAGCCAAAGGCAGACACTAGGCTGAGCTACCCAGGTGCCCCTATACCATATTGTCTTTACCCTATACCATTATTTTCTTTATCCATTCATCTATCAATGGACACTTGGCTTGTTTCCATATCTTGACTATTATAAATTATGCTGCAATAAACATCGGGGTGCAGATATCTTTTAGAATTAGTGCTCCTGTTTTCTTTGGTTGATTACCCAATAGTGGAATTACTGGATCACATGTATTTCTGTTTTTAACTTTTTGAGATACCTTCCTGCTGTTTTCCATAGTAGTTGCACTAATTTATATTCTCACTAATAGTACTTGAGGGTTCCCTTTCTCCACATCCTTGTCAAAAGTTATTTCTTGCCTTATTGATTTTAATTTGCATTTCCCTGATGATGAGTGATGTTGATTATTTCTTCATATATCTATTATCCATCTGTATGTCTTCTTTGGAAAAATGCCTATCAGGGTTCTCTGTACATTTTTTAATTGAATTATTTATTTTCTTGGTGTTGAGTTGTACAAGTTCTTTACCTTTTTTGGGTATTAACCCCTTATCAGATGTATCATTTGAAAATACCTTCTCCCGGGCGCCTGGGTGGCTCAGTGGGTTAAAGCCTCTGCTTTCAGCTCAGGTCATGATCTCAGGGTCCTGGGATCGAGGCCCGCATCGGGCTCTCTGCTCAGCAGGGAGCCTGCTTCCTCCTCTCCCTGTCTCTCTGCCTGCCTCTCTGCCTACTTGTAATCTCTCTCTCTGTGTCAAATAAATAAATAAAATCTTAAAAAAAAAAAAAAAAGAAAATACCTTCTCCCATTCAGTAGGTTGCCTTTTTGTCTGGTTGATAGTTTCCTTTGGTGTGAAAAGATTTTTATTTTGGTGTAGGCTCCACAATTTATTTTTGCTTTTGTTTCTCTTGCCACAGGAGACATAGCCATAAATATGTTGCTAAGACCAATGTCTGAGAGATTACTACCTGTGTTCTCTAGAATTTTTGTGGTTTTAGGTTTCACATTTAGATCTTTAATCCATTTTGAGTTTATTTTTGTGTATGGGGTTGAAAGTGTTCCAGTTTCATCCTTTTGTATGTATCTTTTCAGTTTTCCCAACTTCATCACTCTGAAAAGACTGTTTTTTCCTATTGTATATGCTTGCCTTCTTTGTCGTAGTTTAATTGACCATATAAGTGTGGGCTTATTTCTGGGCTCTTTATTTTATTACCAACCTATGTCAGTACAATACCATACCATACCATACATACCATGCCATGCCATGCCATATTTTTCTTTAGCCTCTGTGTTAGCTGAATATCTTAGACATGTTTGTTTATAGTCTTCATTAAATTCGAGTATTTTCATGGCATTATTTCTTTATATAATTTCTTCCATTCTCTTTCTTCTCCTTCAGTTATCAGAGTTACACATATACTAGATTGTTTAAAGTCATGTCACAATTTACTGATGATCTGCTCCCTTTTTTAAATTAATTCCTTTGTGTGTTTTATTTTTAGTTTCTATTGTTATGTTTTCAATTCTTTTCTTCTATAACATCTAGTTAGCTATTAACCCTATCGAGTATATTTTCATCTGATATGTTATAGTTTTATCTTAAGTGTTCAGTTTGGAGCTTTGGAGCTTTCATTACCCAATTGTCTACTTAAATTGGTATACACAGAGCAGTTACAATTATCCTTTTAATGCCTTTGTCTTCTACTTCCAACATCAGTATCATTCTGTATTAGTGTTTATTAATTGGTCAATTTCCCCATTATTGTGTATATTTCCTCCTTCTCCGCATGTCTGTCAAATTTTGATTGTATGACAGACATTGTAAATTTAACTGTTGAATGCTGGATATTTTTGTATTTGGTAAGAGTCCAGTTGGATCCTTTGGGGTCTTGCTTTTAAGATTTGTTATGAAAGACCAGAGGTGCGCTCAGTTATAGGCTAATTATTTTCCACTACTAAGAAAAGACACTTCTATTTTTATACCCAGTGTCCTGTGAATCTGAACTTTTGTCATCTGGCTGAGGAGAACAGGCCCGTTTTCTAGTTCTGCGTGAGTTTAGGCACTGTTTCTTCTAATCCATTTTTCGTTCCTTCCCTGGCCCCAGATAGTTCCCTCACACAAGTTCTGATCAGTAACTAAATACCCTGAGAAAATCCTCTGAAGATCTTAAGAGCTGTCTTGCTGTACAGAACTTTCCTATCTGATATTTTAGTCTATGAACTCTTAGCCACCTTAGTCTCCCTCAACCCTAAATTCTGTCTCCTCATTCAGAGAATCCACTGGGTTTTGCCTGAGTTCTCCTTTCCTATGCCACAGACTGTAAAGCCTCTTAATACAGCATGTTAAGTCAATCATAAGGTTATCATATTGGTTCCCCATCTGTCAGGAAACACTCTCTGTTCAGTGACTCCTATAGTGGTGCCCCTGTTTTTTATTGTTGTTGTTTCAAATGGTATATTCCTATTACTTTACATGGCCCTCATTTTTTGTTGTTGAATTATAATAATTCAAATGTGACAGTTGACTGTCTAGGGATTTGCTTTATCACACCTAAAGATACATTATAGGGTTGCAAGAGATAAAATATCTTGGTCCATCTGGTCTGCTGCTTCATATACTGCTGGCTGCTGATTTGATTGGATCTCCCTTGATAAAATTTCCCATTTCTACAGACCCCACACTTGGCTGTGCGGTACACACAAAATTTCTTTTAAATACTAACTGCAATCATGTTTTATAAATGAGACAGATAGTTAAAGCTTACATCACAATGAGATCTTCCAGAGTTTAAAAAGAAAACACTCAAGGGGAATAAGAATTATCTTTGCAGGCTTAAATTCATTACTAAGCTTAATGCTCCTGCAGGGTACCTTTCTTGCTTCTTCAGTTGCTCCTTGCAGATTGTACTCCCCTGCAAGAAACCTCAGTACGACAAATGAAGTTCTTGCTTGATTTCCTCTGTACTACATTAGGATATCCCTAAAGTTTGATGCACTCTGTCTGGATAGCACAGAGGCAACTTTACCAGGACAGTCTATCCCTATGACATCCAAACTTCTCAAGAGTGAAGGGTGAGAAGGAGGTTTTATAGTTTTAAGTCTCCTGGTTCAATAAGTATATAAGTTCTCCAACTTAGGTCTATCTTTCACAGTGTCTTAATCAATGTTACTTAGTTTTGGTGTTTCTTTTTCAGTAGTTCTAAATGTACTACAGTTGTGTGACCATAAACTTATCACCCAAATCAGGTTATTTATGAGAGTGAAACAACACCTGTAAACCATTGCTGCCCTGGGGAAAAGAAGCATAAGATTGCCTTACTTAGGATTTGGTAAACAACAGCCCCTTCCATAAACCCATTAATTATATTAATACAAAATAGTATCTGTATTCCTGTTTCTAATTAGGTCTGTTTGAATAAAAGGAGGGTTCTTTTACTCTTTAGTCACAAGAGATAAATTTGAAATGGTTATGCTAGTAAGCACTGCATTAGTGCTTACCATCAACAAAACAAAAGGGTTTTATCCAATGCCCCTTGTGCTCTTAAGTCTCCTTTTTTAGAAAAGAAATAGTCAATGTCTCTGGCTCTTCTTTCTTTCTTTCTTTCTTTCTTTCTTTCTTTCTTTCTTTCTTTCTTTCTTTCTTTCTTTCTTTCTTCCTTTTTCTCTTTTCTTTCTTATATGATTATCTTCAGTAAACCATAGAACATATAAACGAGATGTTCAGAAGTGGTGTATGAGAAATTGAATAACCATTTTTTAAAAACTTCAAAATAGTCCCTAATATAATTCAGAGAATGAGGGATAAATGTTAATTGGAAAGTCTTAAAAAATATGTTTAGAAATCACAAGTGAAGGGGCGCCTGGGTGACTCAGTCGTTAAGCAACTGCTTTCAGCTCAAGTCATGATCCCCATGTTCTGGGATTGAGACCCTCATCAGACTCCCTGCTCAGCAGGAAGCCTACTTCTTCCTCTCTAGCTCCCCCTGCTTGTGTTCCCTCTTTCACCATGTGTCTCTCTGTCAAATAAATAAATAAAATATTAAAAAAAAAAAAAAAGAAATCACAAGTGAATATTTAACCAATCTAGAGGTGGGGAATATGAGGAATAATAACAAAAAATCATATACATAATAGAGAATGTGGCTCCTCCTTTATTCCTGAAAAACAATATGTCCCCTCAAATGCAGGAAAAGAACTAAGTAGAATGCAGCATATAATCATGATACATTGCAATCACAGAAGAGGGATATGTGTTACATATTAAGAGATAGAAAGGAAATATTTCCTCCCTTACGATTTGTTGTTTAGGAGCATTAGTTATAAACATTTTCTGTTCTGGAAAATGGAATCACTAAACTAGAATAGAGTAACTTAAATAAAATAGTTGTACCGAATATGGCAAAAGAACAGATAATCAATTGTAATATGATCGATACATTAAAAAATGTTAATGTTCATAGTCAAAAGGCATGAACAAATAATGAGCAGGAAAAATAAATCTAAAAGCCCTATGCACAGCCAAATAAATGTTCACTGATATTTGAAAATTAAAACAAAACAAATTATTTTTCAAATTGGGGGTAAACAAACATTCACTTTCATAGAATAATGATAAGGGTATTAATCAGCATAAATCTTTCCCAAAAGCAAATTGCCATCTTCTGTTAGAGGTATTAAAAAGTGCTCAGAGTTTACCTCATGGAATTGAGGTAAGGTTTGAGATAATTTTTCTTTTTTCTACACTGCTATATTTTCTAAATTCTATGTCTATATACTCCAAAAGGAACAGTAAATATTACACTGAAACCCTACACCAAATATCACAACCTACTTTTACTGAGACCCCTCAGAAAAATCGAGCAATAGATCTGAAAAACGAACTTTCCTTTCTGTTATTGTCTTTACATTATATGTTAATAGGAAAATGTACCTAGACCTACAAATGCAGGTAACCATAGACACATACTTATCTATATAGAACTGTTGAAAAATGAGTCAACTTTTTCATATAGGTGAGATATAGATGAGTTTTCTGATTGATGAAGAGCAATGCTATGCTTTTGAAGTGTTGTTTATAAAATTACCTTCCTATGTACATATTTGTTGTTTGGAGAAAATTGATGACAATACTCAGACACTAATAGCTAAAAGTATTTATTCATAGAAGACATGTATTAAGAGATACATAGCCTAGATCTTAGAAGCAACAATAATAATAATAGCTATAATTTATTAGAATTTATCATATGCTAGGAATTTTGTATACACTAAATCTGTTTACAGAATGGTAAAGGTGGGTGTTGAAATGACACTGTAACCAAAAATAAAACCAACCAACCAACCAAACAAAAACAAAACTGATTCAAGGCATTTTTTTTTAAAGAAAATTGACTTAAAGTATTTATTGAATGTTAGAGCCAAGATTTTAGAACAGAGTCCTTTATTCTGAAGACACAGTCTTTTTTTTTTTTTTTTTTCCAGTTATTTTCTGTAGTCCCTAGAGTCTTCAGTGTGAACAAGAGACTTCTTGGTGGTTCTCTGAATCCCAGACCCAGGACACCCTAACCCACCTAAACTTACCTATGCCCACTTCAACAGGAGTAGCTCCATTTTTTCTACCTTACAATGGAGCTCTTGGGAACGTTCAGATTGAAAACAACAAAGAAATCAATAAAGAACAATGCATTAGACCAAACTGGTCCTCTTCATTCTCTTTCCTCCCCTACTACCCTGCTCTTCTCCTTCCCTGCTGCTCCCCTCTTCACAATTTTTTACTCTCTCATAAGGCTCCCTAAAGACCAAACATATAATTACAAATAGGTATAAAAATGATATCAGTAAACATTTATCATGTAGGGGAAATGGAGAAAAATATTTAATTCTGAACCCACTTGTTTCTAAAACCTGGTTCAGTTGAATTGTCTATTGCAATAGTAGCTTTGCAATAGCTTTTCTGTAAGAATTTATTTATTTATCTGGTCTAGTAGCAATGGTTGAAAATTGTAGCTTTATTAAATGTCATTGAGGTCAATGCAAGATTTGTGTGCTGATGGCAAATATGTTTCCCCAAAGTCTTGCCAAAACGACAGTTCTGAGTACAATTAGAGAAGTGTATTGAAACTGCAACTGGATTTAGGGTTCTAACTCATATATTAAAGTAGATGTACTTAAATCCTCTCTGACTTAGAACCCAGGTTTTCAACCCTGGGGGTTGAGAATTATCTGTGACACTTTTGAAAAACAAATAAGCATGCAATTCATCCGTACTCACTGACTCAGTACCTTCAGGAATTACCTTTGTATATCTATTTTATTTATTTATTTATTTTTATTATAAGACTTTATTCATTTGAGAGAGAGAGATACAGAGAGAGAGAGAGAGAGAATGAACAGGGAGAGAGGCAGCAGGAGAGGGAGAAGCAGCTTCCCCACTGAGTCAGGAGCCAGACATGGGGCTCTATTTATTTTTTTAAGATTTATTTATTTATTTTAGAGACAGAGAGTGTGTGCAGGAGCTGGGGGAGGTGCAGAGGGAGAAGAGAGAGAGAGGAGAAACAGACTTCCTGCTGAGTGGGGAGCCGGATCACATGGGGCTTGATCTCAGGACCCTGAGGTCATGACCTGAGCCTAAACCAAGAAAGAGTCTGATGCTTAACCAACTGAGCCTCCCAGGTGCCCCGTACCTCTAATTTTTAAAAACTGCAGGTGCTAAGATACGTAGGATTGAGAGCAATTTAAATATAAGGTCATTGAAAGTGGCATACATTTCAAAATTATAAGTGCATGTAGCTATGCATCCCTACACACATATAGCTAATGTTTACACTCAAGTGCCATAGTTAATATATTAATTCCTCAGTCTCCCAGTTAGGGACATTCTACCTTTCACTTTGCTTTTACTTTGATCTTAATAGCTTAGATTTAATTTTGACCCAAGCTAAAATTTAAAATTGACAAGGTCAGTGATAATTACAATGAGACAGATTCTCACTGAGATGTTAATGTATTGAATTGAACTCCCTTTAATATTAATGGGAGCTCAATAGGGAGATGACAGTGATAAGTATGTAAGAAGAGTTTTCTTCCTAAAATAAAAGCCAGGTTTTTTTTAAATGTGAAACCCTTCTATTTGTTTGCAATGTAAAAGGAAATACTTCTTTTATCATTCCAATCATTATTTTGAAGAGTTAACTAAAATTCTGCAATGGTAAACAATTGCTTTGTGTGTTTAACACTCCCTTTATTCTATCACCTTAAAAGTAATATGCAGGCACAGAGTGCTATAGATAACAAACTAAAGAGGTGTTGGAAGACTGCATGTATCTTCATGAACCAGCATAATGGGAATCTAGAAGGAGGGCGGAAGTTCTATTAATTTAATAATTAAATTACTCTGGTGTGAAATAGAAAACCTATTTTCCATAATCTAAAAATTAGGACTCTAATTTTAGTAATTCAATTTACAATGAAGTTTGCAGAGAATTTTTAGATATCCATTTACTAATTATTCACAGAATATTTGGATCTAGGTTTTCATCTCTATCATATAATATTTCATTACATTCCCACTTGATTTGTAACATAAATTACATTTATATGACATTTCATAATTCAAGAGATGTGTTTCTTTTTTTTTAAAGATTTTATTTATTTATTTGACACAGAGAGAGAGATCACAAGTAGACAGAGAGGCAGGCAGAGAGAGAAGAGGAAGCAGGCTCCGCAGGGAGCCTGATGTGGGGCTCAATTCTGGGACCCTGAGATCATGACCTGAGCCAAAAACAGAGGCTTTAACCCACTGAGCCACCCAGGCGCCCATGAGATGGGTTTCTTTTTGCCACTCTATTTAGTCCTATGAAAGTTCTGTGAAGTAGGTAGATGGATATCATCAACCCAAATTTGTAGGTAAAGGAATTGACTACACTAAGGATAAATGCCAAAGCCTTCCAGCTTAGAATAGCTAATATCAAGACCGAAACAAAAGTTTTCTGACTCCAAGTCCATAAAATGAAGGGCAAAGAATATAAAAAGAAATCAATTAAGTGCTATTTTTTATTGATTAAAAAAATTCTAAAGGGATACGAATGAATCATAACATAAATTAATTGTGGGATTATCTTTGAATTTCGTTGACCTAAATTCTTTTTTCTGTTTTACAAAATAACTTTGAGCTGGCTAGCAGCAAGTTGACTAATGATATAAAATGATATAAAAGTTGAATAAGTAATCTAATTTCATAATGATATATTTATCAACTTGTTCTTTTCCTCTTCTTACAACTAGTATTCCTACACAAACTATTAAGTACTCAGCACAGTGACTATTATAGAGAAAGCACTCAAAAGTTTGAAATATAATTTAATTATAGAAATATTATTGGTTATTTGAGATATATATAACCTATAATTAACTATATCTGTGGATGTAAATTGACTACCAATCTCCTAAAATGGAATTTATCACATTAAGCTGACATGCAACATAGTGCACATTAATAGAATTTAGTATTATGTGTCATATACAAGTAAGTAGGATATAAGTATATACTTAACAAAATTTGAACACAAGCAAGTTCAAAGAGGTCCCTTTGATTCTATTCCAGAATTTATATTTAATGGTAATATAGAGGAGACTTCTTCCTCTCTAATCTCACCCAACCTACCCAAGTATCATTCTCTCTTTCCCATGATGTTTGTCATATCCACTTAGAAATTTTAATGATTCCTTAATAAAGTCTTATTACTTATTCCTTTATCTTTAATAATTTTAGTCAATAGCAAAATGTCTTGCCTACAGTGTCCCTATTACAAATAAACCGTAAACAAATGAGTAATACTTTCTAAAATTAAAATTTATGCATTTTATAGAAATTCTACACTTAACAAATAATGCATGCTGATGATTAATATTTGGTTGAACTTGGAGTGGGATAATCAAGGAGAAAGGGGTCATTTCTAACCAGAAGTCTACATAAGAAGAGAGAAAATGGTAAAGCTATATAGTAGATAGTGCTTAACGTTATTTATATAAAGGGCAACCTACTTGAACATAAGCTTTGATGTAGTTTTGTAAAAAAACAGTGGCATTTATTTCTTTGTAACATAAAGAATTTTAACATACTGCTAAAACTAAAATTTTTAATCTTGAGAGACATGATTTAGACTTCCTATGTAATATATTCAATTATAAAATTCATTATGCCTCTGGGCATAAAATGGGAGACTAAAAAATCCTTATAAGGAGGTCCTCCCAGAGGGTAGGAATGACCACAAAACAACTTATCACAAGAGAATACACATGTACAAGATTAAACAACACTTCTCAATGTATGGTTTAAGAAGACAGGGTTAGAGTTGGGATTCTTAGTATTAGCTGGAAGAAAATTACATTATTTCATTCACTTATGTGCACTTCAAGCATAATACCAGCTTATATGAATAAATCAGATGCTAAATAAGAGGAGAAAAATAAAAGAAAAATTAAAATTCACTCAGCAATTCTTTAGTTTTTGAAACCAGTTAACATTTTAGTCATTAGATCCAATGAAGAAAGTATGTTCCGAATTATAATTACAATCACCAAGTATTAAATCATTATGGTGAGCCAGTCCATTACATAATTAAGTCACTCATTTAAGATACACTTTCAAATATTTAAAATGTGTGAATGTAATAATTATATGATTGCCTCTTTTTCAAAGAAACAGACTTATGACCGAAGCTAATGATGGATTTTAGCTACCAAAAACATCTTTTCTTCTGAAGACATTGTGAAAATTAGTACTATAGGTAAATTGTCTGATTGTTATTGATTCAGTGAAAGTTTTCTTTTTAAGATTTTATTTATTTATTTCACACAGAGAGAGATCAGATCACAAGTAGGCAGAGAGGTAGGCAGAGGGGGGGGGGGGAAGCAGGCTCCCCGCTGAGCAGAGAGCCCGATGCGGGCCTCGATCCCAGGACCCTGAGATCATGACGTGAGCTGAAGGCAGAGGCTTTAACCCACTGAGCCACCCAGGCGCCCCTCAGTGAAAGTTGTTGTTTTTTTCTTTAATTTGCCTCTAATGAAACAATGTATCATGTTAACTGATGTTCTGTCATTCTCTCCTCTTATATAATTACTGTTAAAAATAAACTGGCATAAGTGTTGTAAGTACAAACAAAATTGCACTAAGTCATTTGCACAAATGACAAAATTAATGGTTCAGGAAGAGTGACTGGTTTCTGTTAGGACCCTAGTAAACCTTTGAGTATGTTTAACAAGAGCTAGTTTAGTTTGTACATATTGTTATTGTAATTCTTATTGTAATTATATTATTTAATTATATAAAACAATAAAAAATGGATGTAAAAAAAGAGTGACTTCTAACTCTGAAAATTATGTTGAATTATTTCTAAAGACTTTAAAAAGACAGGTCACCACTTTAAAAATGCTGCTAAAATATGTATGGATGATATATTTAAAAAGAAAAAAGATGAATTTGTAATTTGGAAAGATTTGCTATTCGGATTAGCTTCGCAAGTTTCACTTCACATTGAAAAAACAACACTGGAATCTGTTGAGATGAAATTATAAGTGAGGTTCATTGAAGAATGACAACCCAGAATCCAAAGTATCAGATACACTCTCAAAGGAAAGGCCAGCAAAACTCTGGTAAATAAATTTTCATTTAGCAGCTTTTCAGCTTTGGTAAAAAGTTATGTTCAGTATCTCAGTCTATGTTCATCTAAACTAATCAACACTACTTATCTTTGACAAGTAACTAGTCTTAACCACCGGAAGAAATGAATTCATTTATAACTATGTTCCTAAAAAACACCAAAACACCAAATGAAAAATGAGATTACCAAGACTAATAAGATGTTATTAGATAGAAGGACAGTGATAAAGAATGTAGCATCTGAAAAAGTTTCTTTCATGGTTATGGTTGAGTGTAAAAAAAAAAAAAGAGTAATTTAGAGTGGCCTAATTTAGTGGCACAATGGGATATTGTCCAAGGAGGTAGGATGCTCAGGCAGTAGACGCTTACGCAGCACATTGGAATCTGTAGCTATTGTCGAGTTAGCCAATGAAATGCCACCCAGCTCACCTGCACTCATCCTTTCAGCATGTCTAAAGTGTTGTTTTTTCCGTTAGTGAGCTTTGGTGCTATGCACATTAATCTATTGACTGTAGGGTTACGCAATAAAAAGTATGAGGATTTATCTTGAAAAAATAGTTATCATTATAATTTTTATCACCTTCTTTCCTTTTTCTCTTCCATCTTTTTTAAACCTAGTTATGGAGGTTTATGTTATAATACAT
The DNA here is from genome assembly GCA_002007465.1 of Ailurus styani. Taxonomy (NCBI): domain Eukaryota; kingdom Metazoa; phylum Chordata; class Mammalia; order Carnivora; family Ailuridae; genus Ailurus; species Ailurus styani. Next base: position 1,840,739 of record LNAC01000034.1, on the reverse strand, counting down.
ACACGTAGTGTATAATTATCATTCATCCAAGTAATGGCTCACTGTTGAGAATGTGTGTGCGCGACATATAGGTTCCTTTTATTACCACTTGTTTTTCTCTCCTAATACAACCAATGCCTATCTTAACACCTCTATTACACTTTCTTTTGTTTATATCTATGTATTAAATGTGTTTGTATGTGTATTAATGAGATTAGGCTGAGATTAGGCTAAATTTCTATAACAACAACGGCAACCACAAACAAAACTAGATGCCTCAAACAATAGGAATTTATTTTTCTCTCTCATGTTGCAGTCCAGGTACTTGTTCTAGATCTGAGTTCCAGTTTTTCAAATAGATATTTAGGGACCTGTGTTTCTTCCATATTGTTTCTGTCCCATCCTCTTCAGAGATTTCCTTTTCTTACTTTAAGGGGGTTTAAGGAGTTTGTAGCTGATAAGAAAGAGGAAGAGAATACGGAAGTCAATCACTGTTCATGGTTCCCAGTCCAGAGATGGCACATGGGAAGTCGTTCACAATCTACTGGCAAGAGTGGATTGACAAGAACTCATAATCCACTGGTATTTTATCTTATGGTCTGTGATGTTAAAGTTTTGTTTGAGAAATTCTTTTCCTCTCATGTTTTTGTTTTTTTTTTTCCTCCTAATTTTGCCTTTACCATCTGTGTCTTCTAATGCCCTTGGAATCCTTCCCAATAGTATTAGTAGGAATTCATGTTTATGTTTTCCCTAAAGTGAGTCAGTTTTTAAACAACATATACTAATAAATCTTTCTTTTTCCAATTGATTTTTGGAGCCAGCTTTATCATAATATCAAGTTTTTTTTCATATTCATGGATCTGCCTTGAGCTATTTTTTAATTTATAACCATGGCTTTGTAATATGTCTTAATATCTTCTAAGGAAAAGATGAGCTATCTTATTCTCAAGGCTCATGGCTACTTATAGATAATTTTTCATATAAATTTTAGAGTAAACTTATAAAATTTCTCAAAATAACAAAATATTACAGAATATTTGTTGATTATATTTTACTGTGTTTTTAGTTGTTTACTGTTGATGTAAGCAAATATGATTAATTCCTATTAGCTTATCATGTATCGATAAAATTACTGAACTCTTATTTGCTTAAGTAATTTGGTGACTTGTTTTATTCCCCCCTAGGAAATTATAGCAGTGGCAAAAAAATGACAGCTTACTTCTTCCCTTCCAAATGTTATGTCTGTGCTTATTTCTTTTTCTTTTCTTATAGTATCAGTTGGGTTGTCTAGTAGTATGTAAATGTTGATAAACTTGGGCATTGTTACATTTTTCCCATCCATATAAAAGACTATATCAAATATTTACCTATATAACATTTTTCTGTAGCTTTTGGTATATAGTTTTTACCTTCTGTTCTTAGTTTTCTAAATATTTCTTGCATAAATTAATAAAAACTTTTATTGTATATTAAATATTCACATAAATAAATGTACTTAAAAGATCATCTACGTCATTAGTTAAAATTGAATTATTTTTCTCTTTATGTATTAAAGTAGGACCATCCCTGTAGTCTGACAATAAGCCAAATCTAATCATTATGCACACTTATTAATTACATATTGGATTTTTCAGCCATAGTTTTATTCAGTTTTGCTTCTACACTGATGAGTCTGTAATTAACTTTTTTTATATTACTGTTACAGAGTTTTGAATTCAATATTCTATTACCTTTATAAAAGAGTAAGGTATAGGTAAAGAAACAATGAAAGAATTAACATGGAAAACCAATTCATTTTATTACAAATCGACTCAAAAATAGATTAAAGACTTGAATGTAAGAACTAAGACCATAAAAAATTTTCTTGACATTGGCCTTGGGAAAGATTTTTTGAATTTGAAAGCAAAAGCAAAGGCAACCAAAACAAAAATAAACCAGTGGAACTGTATCAAACTAAAAAACTGCTAAACAACCAAAGAAACCTTCAAAATATGGAAAGGCAACCTATGGGATTGGAGGAAATATTTGCAAACACATATCTGATAAGGTATGAGTATCCAAAATGAATAAAAATCTTATAACTCAATAGCAAAAAAATGCAAATATGTCAACTAAAAATAGGAAAAGGACCTGAGTAAACATTTTTCCAAATAAGATATTCAAATGGCCAAAAGGTATACAAAAAGATGTTCAACATTCCTAATCATCAAGGAAATGCAAATCAAAACCAGAATGAAATGTCCCCTCACACATTAGGACATCTATTATCAAAAAGACAAGAGGTTAAGTGTTGCTGAGGATGCAGAGAAAAGGAAAGCCTTGTATATGGCAGTGAGAATGAAACTAGTATAGTCACTGTGGAAAACAATATGGAGGATCCTGAAAAAACTTAAAAGTAGAACTACCACCTTGTTTCTGCAGGTTGACATAGGATGTGCTCTGTGGCTACAGGTGGTCTCAGACAGGCTCCCTGGTGAAATGGGCCTGGTGGCTGTGCTCAGCAATTAGGTCACACTGCAAACTTTTTTTCTGCCTGGGGGACTATAGAATGGGCTCCAAGGCTTGTAAGACTGGCTGGAAACCCAAACCAGGCAGAACTGCTGAATGAGCCCCCCGGCCAGTTGGCGCCACCATCCTGGCTCTGCAGATGGGCAAATGAGCTGACTATGAGCTCTTCTTCAGCACTGCTGATGCAAGAATGCAGTATACAGAGATCATTCAATGCTGGTTTTCTAATGATCCTCAGTGGTCTGGTCTTTAGAGTCCCCCAGTGTTTCCTGTGAGGTGAGACCCAAGGGGGCCTCCTGGAAAGTGTCCTGCAGTGCTGGGAAAGCTGGATGTCTACCTTGGGCTCTGATTTCCCCCTGGAGAAATTGTAGGCTTCATGGTGTGGTGTGGAGCCCTCTTAGTGTGGTGTGCTGGCCTGAGAGTGGAGCCATGCAGTCAAAGGGAAAGTGTTCCTCTTACTTTTCTCTATGGTCCTTCTTGGTCTCTGTGGTAGTGGTGGTGTTGGAGGGCTTCAGCCTCACCTTCAGCTTCTAGGATTTATATAATGAGATCTTGTCTGTGGATAGTTGCTAGTTCATCTCCTTGTGAGGGGGGCTGATGCTGGGAATATAATATTTTGGTACCTTGATGACATCACCAGTCAATTTCTTTTTTAACAATTTATAGAGGTATAATTCACATATCATATAGTTCATCTACTAAAATTATAAAATTTGATGGGTTTTAGTATAGTTATCACAATTAAACACATTATCACAATTAACTTTGGAGTATTTTTATTACCTCAGGAAAAAAAAATACCCTTTAACACATACCATTGATTTCCCCTCCCTCATCTGAGCCAGCTCCTGGTAACCACTAATCTACTTTCTATCTCCATAGATCATATTCTGGGCATTTACTGTAAATGAAATCATACTGTATGTGGTGTTCGGTCGCTGACTTCCTTAGCTTAGCATATTTTCAAGGTTCATCCGTATTAGGTATCATACTTCACTCGTTTGTATTACTGAATAATATTCCACCTTATGGATATACAATTTTATTCATCCATTCATCATTTGTTGGTTATTGGACTTGTTTCTACTTTTTGGCTAGTATGAATAACACTGCCATAAACATTCTTGTACATTTTTCTGTGTGGGCACATTTTTATTTCTCTTGAATAAAACCCTAGGAGTCTGTGGTGCCTACATGGCTCAGTCAGTTAAATGACTGACTTGATTTCAGATTAGATTATAATCTCAGGGTTGTGAGATTGAGCCCTGTCTCAGGCTTTATGCTGGGCATGAGCCTGCTTAAGATTCTCTCTCTCCATCTTCCTCTTCCCCTCTCCCTCTACTCACTGTCTTCCTCTCAAACAAAACAAAACAAAACAAAACAAAACAAACAAAACAAAACAAACAAAAAAGCCAAACAAAAACAAAAAAATACCTAGGAGTCAAGTTGGAGTGTTATATAGGAACTATTTTTAACCTTTTGGGGAACTTTAAGACTATTTTCCAAAGTGGTTGTACAACTTTATGTTCCCACTAAAAGTATATGATTACTGACTTCTTCATATGCTGGACAATATTATTATCTGACTCTATAATTATAACTATATTAATAGATATGAAGTGCTATTGCATTGTGGTTTGATTTATATTTCTGTGATGGCTAATGATGTTAAACATCTTTTCATGTGCTTATTAGACACATATATATCTTCTTTGAAGAAATATCTACTCAAATCTGTGCTCAATTTTTAATTGGATAATTTATTTTGAAATTGGCTTCTTATATAAGTCAATAACTTTGATAATATTAACCGTCTTTTCCTCGGTATATATACTACTCAGCCATGGTAGGTTATGCTTCTAATATAATTTTTAACTTTATTTACTAATATTTTACATAAAAATTAAAAAATAAAAATTCAGTAATAGAACTATATTTTTAAGCTATAAATGTCAAATTTTAATATCAGGGTTTTGCTAGGATCATAAAATGAATTTAAGGGCGCCTGGGTGGCTCAGTGGGTTAAAGCCTCTGCTTTCGGCTCAGGTCATGATCTCAGCATCCTGGGATCGAGGCCCTCATCGGGCTCTCTGCTCAGCAGGGAGCCTGCTTCCTCCTCTCCTTGTCTCTCTCTGCCTGCCTCTCTGCCTACTTGTAATCTCTCTCTCTGTGTCAAATAAATAAATAAAATCTTTAAAAAAAAATGAATTTAATAGATTCCTATTTTTTTCAATGGATGGTATTATTGAGAATTTTTTGTTGAGTAAACTCTATATTAAAACAATCTCTTGGGCACCTGGGTGGCTTAATTGGTTAAGCAATTGCCTTCGGCTCAGGTCATGATCCTGGAGTCCCAGGATCCAGTCTCACATTGGCCTCCCAGCTCCATGCAGAGTCTGCTTCTCTCTCTGACCGTCTCCTCTCTCATGCTCTCTCTCTCTCTATCTCAAATAAATAAATGAAATCTTTTTAAAAAATAAAATAAAACAATCTCTCAAAACAATATTCTTTAGAAATATTTGGAGTATTTGGGAAACTGTAGGGAGAGTTGAGGTGAATCTGAGCCAGCCAAGAAGGTTACTGGACTTAGAAAACTGAGAAGAATTTGAGTTGCACTTACCTTTTAACTTCAACCATCAGAGCCAGCTGGACAAGCAGCTCTAGGAGATAAGAGACATCACTTTGGAGACTTGTGGAAGCAGATGAATTGTAGTCAAGAACCCCACCACCTCCCCAAATTCATAGAGGTGCATAATAAGGACGGTAGCATCCTAAGGAGAGAAGCATGAGGAAGGGACAAGGTGTCTGAAGCACCTTGAAGGGCTGAACATTTTTAGCCAAGGGAAATTAAAAAATCCTTTAACAGACTTACTAAAAACTGCTCCAACTCCTAGTGGACATTTAGTCATTTTCTTCTTTCCCCCAACCTGGCAGATAGCAATCGTGCTATAAAGCAGATCAGAAATAGACAAAGGAGTTGCATTTCTCTGAGTTGTAGTGTGAGGTAAAATTTGTAGCCCCACTAAGACTATGCTCTCCAAACTTAGAAGAGCGGATGTCTGCAATAGTAATTATGACTGTTATTACCCTCATGGATATTCCCTTCATTTTTATTTAACTATAGGCCTTTAGCTTTCAGTGGGCAAAAAGGAATGAGAAACAATTAGCGTCACATCAGAGATAATAATTTTTTTTTACAGTAGACTTTAATGTGAAAGTGGGCAAACAAATCTTGTAAGTTTCTCCGTAAAATGCCGAGTATGCTTCAGGGCCTGAGAACCTGCATTTTAACAAGTTTCCAGTCGATGCTGATACTGCTGGTTTATTGAGCATGCTTTGAGTACTGACACTATAGAGCAGGTGATTCTCCCTAAATGATACTAACCAAATCAACTGAGGAGCTATTTTTAAAATGAGAGAGCTAATCCCATTTTCTCTCCATTCCTCACTTTTCCAAATAGAGTGGAGGGCTTATCAGTCATGTCAGAGGTGATGACCTGGCCATATTTATTTTGATCAAAATAATAATAGGTAAAAATGCCGAAATAGTTTTAATATGATGTATCTTCACTGAGGGTTAGGATGATCCCTTGGTAATTATGAGAGTAAATCCTCAAAATTCAGATGTGAACCTGTAATTAATTAAGTTCAAAATGACTTTATTAAATTTGGGACAAATACAGAGTGTTTCTGATTTTGATACAATGAGAAATTGGAGATAGGCTTCCTGGAAAATAGAGAAAAGCCTCAAATCATGAAGCTAAATGCCATATTGCATTAAACACAAGAATTGCATGAGTTTTGCTAATATTCCATGGTTTATGTGATTCTAATTGTAACCACTGTGGGTGCATTAATGAGTTTAGCCTCATATACATTACAATGACATTCAAAGACAAATTAGATTATTCACTCATAACTTTATTTAGGAAGAAACTTATTCCCATTAGAAACAACTTCTCATTTTTTCTCTGTGGAGTAGCACTGCAGTTCCTAGGAGAAATCACTTGGTCAATGCCAGCAGTCTGGTTCAATTTCCTACTATCCAGGGATCCTGAGATTCAAACATCTGTGAAATTTCCAATGGCTTCTTCATGCCAGTGGAAAGTAAAAAATTTCTTGCTTTGATGGTGTCTCCAGATGTTCTTAATGCTGCACATATGGCAAGGGCCATTCTTTCCTAATAAGCTGAGGTTTTCAAAGAATCACACTAGGCAACTGAAATGCAACAGACCCTGAAATCTATCCATAGATTGGCTTTATTTGAAAAGCATTTATATTCTTGACAACCAATATAATGATCCCAAAACCTATATGTAAGGTCTTACACAGTCATAATGATGAAACAATTTGTAAAATACTCTTGGTTTCTGGCAAAGGGAAGCAGCTTAATTACTGAAAAAAAACTTCCGTTTACTAGAATTTCCTTTGGAAATTGTGTGTTTTTCTATTGTTCCAGACTTTGAGGATTAACTATTGGGAGATATTTCTGGGGCATGTAGCTGGAAAAGTGAAACTCCCTTTGGTTTGTTACTCCCCTTTTAATGTGCCCTTATCCATGTCCTCAACTGTTCTACTCAGCTAATTCTTTTTAGTTACATTTTAGTAAAAATAAGCTAAATTGTTTGGATAGAAGACTTCTCCAATCGGGCGCCGGGGTGGCTCAGTGGGTCAAAGCCTCTGCCTTCAGCTCAGGTCATGATCTCAGGGTCCTGGGATCAAGGACTGCATCAGGCTGTCTGCTCAGCAGGAAGCCTGCTTCCTCCTTTCTCCCTGCCTGCCTCTCTGCCTACTTGTGATCTGATCTCTCTCTGTGTCAAATAAATAAATAAAATCTTTAAAAAAAAAGAAAAGAAAACTTTTCCAATTCTATAACAAATTGTTCAATTGAGGAGGCAGATACAAGTCACCTGAACTATTGAAAGAGTCTCCTAAACTCATTAGACCAGTGTTTTTAAAAATGTCGTCCCCGACCAGCAGTGGAACCAACATCACCTGGAAACTTGTTTAAAAATGCAAATTCTCTGGCACCACCACAGATCTACTGAATTAGAAATTCAGGTGGGACCCAGCATGTTGTATTTTAACAAGATTTTCAAGTGTTTCTGAGTAAGGTAAAGTTTGGAAACCACTGGATTAGACTCTATCAGTGCTGAATAGAAATATGACCAGTTGTGGTATTACAGTAAGTGAGAAGTTAGCTACAACTAAGAAGATCAAGGATGCCCTCACAGTGAATATGGAATTTAGACAACTTAAAAAAAAATCTTTAACAAGTTGAGAAAGATTTTATTGAAGAGTATTAAGATTGAAAAGAACATTAAGTTCTCACAGAAATGTATTGTCTATTTGGGGGACATGGAGAAAATCTGAGTGGTTAATTAATAGGGCTACTTATGGGAAGCAATGATAAGAGAGGATGGGGAGAGTTGTCTGGCTCACTTGTGAGAAGTTGTCTATGTATTTTATCCTCTCAGCAAGAAGCAGCCCTCAGAGGTTGCTGAACACAAGAAAGACATCACATTTGCTTTCTAGGAACAGAAGCTCGACAGTAGGGTGGTGGACTGAGTTAGGTAGAGAGTGAGAAAGATACCAAGTAATCGGTTATTTTCATATCAAGATGAGCAATGATGAGGTTTGAAATTAAAATTAGGGAAACCAGGGGCTGATTTCAATAGTTTTTCAAGGTAGCATTGTGATCAGTTAAAGTATTAGAAGACTCCCTTCTAGTAAATGTGTAGAAGGTAGCAAAAAATCATTACTCCATCTTAACGACTCTCTTTGTATCTGGGAATTATTTCATTTCTGATGATAACATCCACACATCTCTTCACTTGATCTTTTTTTTTGTTTGTGTTGTATAGATACGCATAAAAATGGTCTTACCTTTCTCCTAAGTATAGTAATTTGTATTTTTGGTTCCTGTGTAATGGTGGAAAAGGGTAGTAAGTACACAAAGAAGCACAAAATAAAATAAAATAAAATAAAATAAGCACAAAATGGATACATTAAAAAATGCAAATCTGAAAAGTGTAATAAAATTGGATCTTTGGTGGTTTTAGCTTTATGTGGCATGTACAGTATGGTGTTGTCAAAAAAGCTCTGGTTTCCACTTCAAGTTGTCACTTTTAACTGTGTGTTGGAGAAGGTCAACAAAAAGACATAACCACTGGGCCTCGGTACTCAGAGACTCCTTGGAATAGGGTTCTGTTGGTCTTTCCCACTCCCAGGTGCTGCTCCAAGGATACAGCCTTGAGATAGTGATGTGGTATTGAGATCACCTGCATGGTTTATGTGATGGACCCAGGGAAGACCTATATAAACTGGAGGTTTGCCAAGCGGGCATAGGGATTGATCTGTCTTGCTGCTCCTGGAGACAAGCCTCATGTGTAAGTTCCCTCGCTTAGATATCAGTGCGTGGCTAAAAGGAGAGTTCTCTGATTTATTTTGGGTATTCTCAAATTTACAAATGCTTTTCGGGCAGAAGGTTGAACAAATTCAATACAGCTGAGAAAAGTATATACATGTGGACACCCATGCATGATCTCCTGTCAAAAAATCCAGAGTAATGTGTCTGGAATCAAAAACTGGGATGATTTTGATTGGATCAGTGACTATAATTATAGCTTGGTCCTGTTGAAGGCAGATGACATTTCCCTCATTCGTGCTACTATACTTATTTTATCTTAGCCCTTCAAGGCTATTTTGTGACTTTCTCTACTGTACTTCAAACCCAGGTGTTTGTTGGATTTACTAATGTATTCCCAGTATTAGCACGGTGCCTGAAGAAATTTATATTTGATAAATTAATGAATAAATTATTAGCTAAGAAAACAATCTCTTGGTCAGCCATGGACATGTATAATTACCCAAAACAGGCAATTTCTCATATAAAACAATACCATAGTGTCTCTTTATTTTCACATAATTTCTCATATTATCACAGGATTATAAGTATTCGAAGATATATAAAAAATTAGTCTGGCTTAGTTTTCACTGTCAGATATATTACATGGCATATACTAAGGTTCTCATTTAACCTACATCACAATCCTTCAAATATTAACCCTCTAATTTTTAAATAAGAAAAATGTACACCCCAAATTTCAATTAACTGGCTCAAAAGGCTATTTGTTTCCAGAACTACCCCATTATCCTAATTCCTCTTTTATAATAATTGAAACTAAAATAAATTTCATCATTTCTGTGAACTGTTGATTTTTGCCTTTCTGATTATTTTAGTTGACACACAAGCTTACATTAGTTTCAGGTGTACAACATAGTGATTCAACAAGTTTCTTCATCATGCTATGCTCATCAGTGTAGCTATCGTATGTGCCTATCCATCACTAATATAATATCATTGACTCTATTCTTTATGCTGTCCCTATCATCCCTATGACTTATTTATTCTATAACTGGAAGCCTGTATCTCCCACACCCCTTCACCCATTTTGCCCAACCCCACACCCATCTTCTTTAGCCACCATTAGTTTTTTTTCTCCATATTTATAGGTCTGCTTCTGCTTTTTGTTTGATGGCTCAGTCGGTTAAGTGGAGCCTTCAGCTCAGGTCATGATCCCAGGGTCCTCGGATTGAATCCTGCATCAGGCTCCCTGTTCAGTGGGGAGCTTGCTTCTCCCTCTACCTGACACTTCCCCTGCTTGTGCTCTCTCTCTCTCTCTCTCTCTGACAAATAAATAAATAAAACCTTTAAAAATTTCAGTTTATCTAACTTCCCAAACATTAAACAAAGTTCTAGAGAAATGTAGATCCTTTTATGGTTGAATAATATTCCATTGTATATCTATATACCACATCTTCCTTATCCATTCATCTATCCATGGACTCTTAGGTTGCTTCCATATGTTGGCAATCTATAGATTTAATGCAATCTCTATCAAAATAACAAAAGCATTTTTTTTTTACAAAGCTAGAACAAATAATACTAAAATTTGTATGGAACATCAAAAGATCCTAAAAGACCAAAGCAGTCTTGAGAAAGTAAAACAAAGCTGGAGGTATCACAATTCCAGATTTCAAGATCTACTACAAAGCTGTAGTAATCTGATTGTTTATTGCTAATGAACCTGCCCTAAATCCCTGAATTATGCCTTCTCTTAGGCCGCCCTGGCCGCCTTCAGTCAGACCCTACGTCTTAGGGTGTGGTTAGTCAACATTCTCAAATTAAGGCAGCAAAGAACTTGCCTGTAGATCTTGTTCACTGAGTTGACAAAGTAGTCTATATACTTGTGTTATGTATTTAGAATTGTTCAGTCTGTCTTTTCAAATTTCTTTCCATACAATAATGGGAACACTTCCACTAAGAGTAAGTTCAGACTTTATTTCTCTTTATCTTTTTTTTTTTTTAACTTTGAGAATAGCAGACTAATTCACAGGATGGAGAAGACAATTTTAGCATTAACTCACTAATTTGTAGAATGACCTTATAAAGTTAATCAAATATTTTGCTTAATTTTGAGTGTGTATAAATTTATTAGTGAAAATGACATTAACAATTTTAATGAAATATGTGAAAGATTGGGAATGCTTGGAGTTGTGAGATAATGCAGACGTCATAAATCATTCTATGTAACTGTCATGTTGATTTAAATTGATGATCATACACTAGCCACAGACTTAGAATATATTTTTCTCCCATGAGAAGTAGAAAAAAATAGAAAATTAGTGCTATACATCTCTATCTATTATAAATAGTGAACTGAATCTCTTTGGTAAATTCAAAATGCTTTTTTCTCTTTTTTTCAATGTGCTATCAAATTTTCTTCCAGCCATTTCACTGGGACAGTTGCAGGATAAATGAGGATATTTAGCTGGAACACAGAGAAGGCTCTCAACTAATATTTATTATAAAAAGCTTAATAGTATTATGAAAATGTGAGATAAATACTGGTACTATGGAGATGTCTTCTGGAATTTTTGTGGGCTTTATGGTTAAAGGAGAAGTAAAGTTGTCAGAATGATTGATTGCTATGTTTCATCATATCTGCTAGAGTCGTATGACTTGAAAGCATTCTATGGAGTTAGGAAAATCTATAGACTTTTCTTGCTTCCCTTTGCACGACAACGAGCTATTTGGGATTTGCCACTTTCTTTGTAATGTCTTATAGGGTGAACACAAAGGAAAAGTCAAAGGTGAGTCCTTCTGTTGAGTTAAAAGGAATAGATTTTTGGCTGTGTTTAAACACAACTGCAAGATTGACTATTCTCATTGAATTGACTGATCAATTTGGTCCAACAACAAATCTGAGTTTTATCTTCTTTCAGTATATTGATTAAATACACTGGTTGTTTTTGTACACTTGCTTGTATGGGAACAGCTGCAGCATAGCTTGTTAACGTGGGCCTTGGAGTCTGACAACCTCAGTTTCTATTTTGCCTCCTCAAGAAATAACTTATTTTTGTCTCAGTTGTCTCATATGTAAAATGGAGATTATACTGGAATGAATTTCTTCATGTTATTATGAAAATTAGATATTTAACAGGCTTAAACAGTACCTGGCACAAACTAAGCTTATTAGTTAATAATAGTTAATTTTATCATCCTAATTACATTGCGTGTCTACATATAAGGTCATACAAGTCGTGGTATCAAGTTATGTATATATATATATATTATAAATTTACTCATGAAATTCAGCTTAAAAACTCATTTAGCTAAATAAATTTTAATTAATTTATTTTAACTTGTTGCCTAAAATCCTGTGGAGAAAATAACCAGATGTTTGACAACCTATGTTGTGTCAACTTGCCACAGAAAAGCCAATTCAATTAAAAAATGTAATTATTCATTCCAATGGTCTGTTTACACAGTACAAGGCATTTAGTTTGGCCACATTTTTACTTAATTGTTTAAATAATTGGACTTTGGGTAGATAGAGCCTGGAATGGTCAAATTTGATGCTACTGAATGATTTGGTTGTTTAGATTTGTCATGACTCATTAACTATAAGTAGCAACAGAATTATTTCTGGTTTCTTGCCATTCACAGGACCATGTAGTTAGGTTGCAGAAAATTTTAACAGCAAGAACATTTTGTTGTTGTATCTAATTGTATTTCATCCATGAATATACAGTATAAATTTTTTAAAAATTACTATGTATTAGATTTTGGAGACTACATATGCCCACAGAGTATATTTTGTATAGATATATATAGTCTCCAAATTGTGCACATATATATGTACATATTATGTGTAAAATATCTATAAATACATCATTATACTCATTACTTGAAATACTCTTAAATTCTTACAAGTAGTGTGATAAATGGTAAAGAGTGAAATTTGGTTGCTGTGCTAAACCCAGGCTATGTGTTGATATATCCAGTAAAAATATTCTCAAATATTTAAAAAGCAAACACTCATATTTATTTAAATAACATGGTACTGTGATATTCTTGTCATTCAGAATTACACAAATAAGGCAATAATAATCAATGAAGAAATAGAAGTATATGAAAAGCAATTTATAGAGAATCTAATTATCTAAAATGAAAGTTGCCACTAAAGGGAATTCAAATATGTTCAGCCCATTAAATTCATATTTATTTAGGGGTTACAGTTAGCCATACCACTGGAATCAATATGTAGAGGTTTCCTTTGTCCCCAAACTATTCCTGATGTTCTGTGATATAAACTGTAATATAAAATAGACCAAACCACAAGGAATTTCCCCTATATCAAGAGCTTAAATGAGAAATTACATAGTTTGAAAAATCGGTTGTGCATTAGCTCTCTTCAAAAGAAATTTAAAAGAGGAAGGAAAGTTCCAGGCAATAAAAAGTCCAATTAAAACACCAAGAGGAACTTTTGCAGTTTCAGGTTTTGTATTTTTCTTTTGTTCTTTTACTTGTTCTTTTTTCTGTAAATCATCAAGAAATAAAGAAAGCTTTTCTAGTTGTATTACCAAAAATATATCAAAGTATGTACATACACAATGTCTACTCATTACCTGAAATATTGTTATTAGGTGAATAATAAATGGTAAAGAGTAGGAATGTGCTTGCTATACCACAGCCTTCCTAAGTAGAAAACTAGTTTCTTTTTACTGAGAAAGACCTCATCTCTTTCTAGTTTGTGGACAAGGTCTTTGGTGACCATCATAACCCCCAAGAGGATCTGAGGTGAGGAAAGAATATCATTTAAGCGGAGTTGTTTTCCTTCAAGGCATGAAATAACTGGTAAGAGTCTGTACCTTTTTACCTTTTCAGGTGGAGTTGAATGTGTATGAATCTGATGTGTCAAAAATATTTATAATAGATGACTTGGGGCCTGATGCTGCAGCCCTCAGGCAGCCCAAACTCCAATTGACTTCAGTGAGAACTTTACCTGTCCAAGGTCCATCTGCCTTGTGCCTGTAGGGTAAAAGGAAAAGCTTAAATGAAGCACTGGTTCAGGGTTTCAAGAACTATAGACAAAAAGTCTTAGATGACTGGACAGAGAAATCTGCAGACGGTTGCCTGTCTGAAAGCTTTAACTTACAAGAGTGACTTGGTCTACTAAGAAAGGAATAATTTTGATTGATTCTCCTCCACTTATTTATGAGCATAAAGTCAGTATATTTGAAGAGCAAAAAATAATGCCAGTGCTTCCCAGATTTTTAGATTCTATTTTGATATCAAAAGCTCTTAAGTATTCATGAAGAGCCAACTTCTTCTTTCTCCTAGACTTATCAATTGCAAGGCACAACAAAAGAAATAAGTATAAATTAAAGGCTAAAAGATCACTGCATGAAATCTTAAGGAAGGCTTTCCATTCACAGAAATTAAAGGCAAAATGAAGCTCAGGAACTTTGAGATTTGCCCATCTTACCACCCCACGGTGCACATGAACAAACTAGAACCAGAGGTGGGAAGACTTCTTTCCACTCTACTCCAGTGATCTCTTGGATTCCAGTCTCCTCCATTTATATTTCCCTTCCCCTCCAAAAAAAAATTATTTTCATCTGGGGAAAACTTCCCATTTTAGTTGAAGAGCTAACACATTATCTGATTTTTAAATCCAAATGCTGTTTAAGTCATAGTGTCTCAGCCTCCTTTTCTTCCTCTATTAAACAGGGTGTTTGAGCTAGATTACTTTGTCAGTTAACTTCCAACTAAGTTATAATTTCATCACATTCATTTTTCTTACCAGTTTTCACTTCTACATTATCTTAATAGAACTGCTTTAGGCAAAAAGCACTGGGAAACCTTGTGTTTGCTGAGTCCCTTGCTTTTCTCTTTAATATATCCTTCCTGTATGTCAGATACCCTTACCTTAACACTGACATGTTGAGTGCAGTGAGACACACCGTGGCATCGCATGCTTCAAATATTTTGATATAGAAGCACTCAAACATTTAACTTTACCTGTAGTAAGAAATATAGATTTACCTTGCAATTCAGTATGCATACTCACTTAACTGAAAGAAAATTTTCCTGAATACTTACCCTTCTTATGTGTGATGGAATATATGTGGCATTAACTAGAATTTAGAATTTCATTCCATTAAAAATACTGGGTGAGTCTCTGTAAATTGATTTTACAACCCACCCATGAGGTACAACCTATCATTACGAAAATAGTCAACTGTTAACTTAGATAATCACCTTGGTAATATGTTTGTACTTGAGAAAAGAGAAATGGAGATCTGGTACTTTTTATGAAGTGACCATCTGAATTGTGAGGTTAATTGTCCTGGGGCAATAGTGGAAGGGAAATTTGAGAGCAAGAGGTGTTTTTCATTGTTGACCTTCTCCTAGGTACTCTCAGAAATTGATCTATTCTTCATGATCTTCAGTGAGACCTCTGTACGTGCTATTTCAGAATTTCAGTGATATCTACCATATGTAATGGGAAATACTTGAATGTAGATATAAAATATAGTTATGCTGTATCCAGTAGTAGGTTTCTCATAGAGACCACTACGGATGTGCAATCTATGTAATTAAGAACACTGATTTTTTCCCCCCTCAGGCATGGCCTGGTCCTACCTGTCTTTGTTCTTACAGTGTGTCTAAAACTCTCATGAATCAAGGCTTGCTCATCTTTTTCCCCCAAGATCTCTTTATGCCCTGGGAATTCTTCAAGAGTTTGGATAAGTTATAGAGTGTGAATCAAGGAGAAACTCCTGAGGGAATTCATCTTTTTGTGTTTTACATTTGTTAAAAGGAAACATTTGAGGATGATGAATCTTTGAATGAAGGGGCAACCATGACTGTACCATCACTACCTCGCCAAACTGGGTACATGAAGACTAATCATTTAACCAAGAACTGGCTAAGTATTAAATGAGCTAGCCTCATGTTCTTGAGATTTCCCCAAGACCATAGCTCATGTGTTGAATAGATACATGAAAAACTACAAAAGTATTCATTTGGAGTGCCATTCGTTTATTCTATACTCATTTATTAAGCACTTATGATGAACCCAGTGATGTTGCAGGTGTTAAGTCTAAGGAAAATAAATTATATGAAATACATGTTTGTAACTTAAAGAGATTTAGGAGGGGAAAAAATCTCTAAAGATGCTCATAAGTAGAAGCATTGTCACCAGACTAATTCTAATGATGGCGTTTCAGTACACAACAACCAAAGAAGGTTGTTTCATCTCTTCACACTTGTGTTTTACTTTGAGCTACAGTAATGCTGCTGACAGAAAAGGAATGAAGCAGAGAGGGAAATCAAATCATACTAATTTTATTTTATGCTGAAAATTATAAAGCAGTCTTTAAAGTTATTTTGCTATCAAAGTAATTAATTTAAAATAGCAAGTAGAAATTCTACAGTTACTCAGGACCCATTATTCAGAATTCATTGTCCAACAAAGCATTTAAAAGATTGTTTTGGGCAGTACAAAATGAGGGAATAAAGCTTAAGAGAGAACAACTACTGATAGGAGGTGTAGGTAATGTTTCCTAATGTTTTCCTAGGGAAAATACATTATCATAAGAAGAAACACTTACCATAAAACATTCCAGAAGGGAGTGATTGGAATTATGTCCCCTTCCATTGTGTTTACATAATGTGAAAACAGCCAGTTGAATCAGTTCTGATTTTTAATTGCACATAATAAAAAAACCAGACAACCATTGATGGCATCAGTCACTTTTCAACTTATTTTGCATTAGGAAGAGAAAACTTCAGTCTATTTTTTGGTCAGTTCTTTACACAATTTCCATTTAAAATGTCAAAGGTTGGTTTAGTTTATAGATTTTACATAGGCTACATATCCATTTTCTGTTAAAAACTCCTCATTTTCTTGATTACTTGGGACTTTAATTGTATGCAGGATTGTCCTCCTGGAAAGGCAAATTGATGCAATTGCCCACAGACTCTCAGGATCTATGAGGGGAGTGGGAAAAAAAAAAAAGGCAGTTAGCAGCTGGTGGCTAAAGTATAATTAGTGTCAATATGTAAAATACAATTAGCATCAGCATGCAACCTGCTCCCTAGGCCTGCCTCAGCTGTCTTTGGTCTTCTGTGCTACCTCTTCCCTCAAATCATCTACCTGCTAACCTACTGCTATTATTGATGTCTGTGATTACTAACTATTGGTTGGTTAAAATAGTCACCATAACAAAATTTCCAAGTTTTTCCTTTGTAAAAGTATTAGGCTTATAGAACAGATGACTTAATATGTTCTAGGTCCAGTGCCTCCCTAGATAAGTTTTACTTATACTTGAACTTGGCTATAAAGGCTTATCTTAAGACTTATGTTAATTTGTTATAATAAAATCTCTGTAGTTTAAAACTACAATACTCTCACTACCATATTGTCAAGTTATCAAAATCAGCTGAAATCTGGAAATATTTATATTTATAAAAGAATAATAGAATAGTATTTGATAAGGAGATAACACTAAAAAGCTAACTTTTGAGATATGAAATAAAAAGTAAGAAGCCTATTTGACATAATTAAGATGAAGAAAAACAACTAATAAATTTTTTCCTTCAAGAAAAGTAATAAAGGCATTTATTAACTTAGAGTGAATTGGCTTTAAACATTTATTTGAATCCTAGAGTATTTTCTTAGACACTTTGGGTTTAACAAGAGTTTAATTTTACAAGGGAGCCAAGAAAAATCCTGAAATCTCTAACATACTTGGTGATAAGACGTAAGCCCAATAAAGGAGCTTTTTCTGAGGTTTAAGAGCTTGCAACTTCTTGCTGTTGAAAAACTCTCGAAAATCTCCTAGCTTTTATGGAATTTCTTTGTCCCTCCCTCTCTTTCCTCCTTCCTTCCCCCCCCCACTTGGTTAGCATTTCAAATTCAACATTTTTTCATTGATTTACATTATAATTTCCCAGATTATTTTTCATTTTCATTGACCCTCAGTTAAATACTACCTCCATACCCATTAGCTTAAATTTTATATTTTTAGTTATCAAATTTGTTAAAAGATTTACTTATTTGCGAGAGAGAGAGAGTTGAGCAAGTGGAGGAGGGACAGAGAGAAAGAATCTCAAACAGACTCCAACTGAGTGTGGAGCCTGACTGTAGGCTTGATCTCAGGACGCTGAGATCATGACTTGAGCCGAAACCAAGAGTCAGATGCTTAACTGACTGAGCTACCTAAGTGCTCCGCACATAATTAAAAAAACAAAAACAAAAACAAAACTTAATATATTGGAGGACTTACCATTTGGGATTTCAGTAGCTTTCTTTAGAAGTGGAAAAAGCCTTATGAAGTGCAAAGATAAGCCATTGATTTATCTTTTTGTTAACTCCAAAGTAGATAATTTAACATTAGCACCCAATGATTTTTGAGAAGTACATATATATACAATGCTCAGTATGAGGCCAATCACACAGAAACATTAGGTATGTCTTTGATGGGTACTTGGATCTCATTGTCCCTTTTATACAAAGTCAGTGCTAATCCTGTGTCCTCTGCCAGGTGCTATGCTGTGGAGCGTTAGTTCCTAAAGATGGTCATTTAGACTGAATAGAATATTTGTGACATTACACAGTCACAAGATGGGTCTATACAAGCCTTAACTACTTGTCAATGTCAAATTTTATGTGTGCATTGAGGAAGGGGTTGGTGTTAAGACAGCAGCCAATAAGAGCTGGATAAACCAGGTGTCTTATTATGGATGAAGTAGAATTTTATCAAATCTCTCCAGTCATACTTAGAACCTTCTGTTGACTCCTCAAAAAATACACCAGTTGAATAGAGTGTTTAGTATCAGCCATCACAGAGACCTGAGAGAATACAAGCAAACGGTAGGTAAGGAATTCCAAGTGAGTCCTACATGCAAATGGGACAGAAAGACAAAAATATCTTGACTCAGAGCAAAAATACTAGCAAAGATGCTGATTCTTGAAGTTGAGTTACAAAGCCACAAATACCTTAAATAAGCATATATTTCTCTTGATCTCTGCTTCCCAGTCATTTTGAATAAGAGGAGCCCTTTTAAAGTTGGCCTCAATAATAGTGTAGTCTCCACAGGATAGGACAGTACTTGTAGTCTTTGTATTTGTTGATTTAGAAATTACAAAATAACCGAAGATGACTGTGAGTTTAATAGCTTTGAATGTCTCCCCCCCCCTTTTTGTAAAGATTTTACTTGAGAGAGAGAGAGCATGAGCAAAGGGGAGAAGGCAGAGGGACAAGCAGTCTCCCCACTGAGCAGGGAGCCAGATATGAGACTAGATCCCAAGGCCCTAGGATCAACCTGAGCAGATAGATGCTTAACTGACTGAGCCACCCAGGCACCCCCAAATGTCTCTTCTTTTATTAAATGTAAGGGCATCTATATACATATGAAAAGGATGAGCTATGCATTTATTTAGCTGATTTTATTAATATATGAAAAATTCTTGACATGCAAATTGAAAATGCCTTAAGGATTTCAGCATCCCACAGGAGTCAAACCTGGAAAATTAGAATTCAGGAAAAAAAACTTTAACTGACTATACATAAATGCATGTAGGACAGCTGTTAGAAAAACCTACGTAATCACCCATAATGTTAGATTTTCCTCACCTAATTTTCTCTGATCCTTTGTGGAAACAAACACAAAATAGTTAAGATATTTTAATGTGAAATATATAAAATGGAGTACATCCAATCTCTCACAGTCCACTCTGGCAGCCTATCTATAGTTAGGTCTGCTTATTCAAGTCCCGAGACTGAAGAGAAAAAACATTTCTGGTCACAAACAAGATTTAGTTAACCAGTGGTATACTAGTTCGAAATACAGTTATAATTTATGTCTTCAACTTATATATCCTATACATGAGTTTTTCTGAGATCTGCAACGTGAAATAGACTCTTGGAAATAGTGGTTTGTTTCTTCAAAGTATACATTTATTCTACTTAAATCCCTTATTTTCTTCAAATGGGTTTTTAAAAAGATTCTCAGGCCTTTAATGGAAATCATCAAAATAATTAAAGTAAGCACATACCAAGATTAAAGTCAGAGCCAGCGGAGAAACAGGAGAAACATTTCAGTGAAAACAATAGAGAAAAAAGTCAAAGACCTAAGATCTGCTCACAGAGCACTTCCCAAAGGTTACATATCAGCTCCAGGCAAATAGCAACAGAGAATCACCTTTAAATCTTGTAGAAGATTAGGACCAATAACAAATTAAGCAATAAAAACACAGGGAACACTCCCAGCTCTGCATACTTCTCTAAATCAAACAATCACAACAAAAACAGAGTTTGCATTAATGTTTCTGTTGAATCAAACAGCTTTCTCTTTCTCTGGAGAGTGCTGCCTTATACTTTCAGCTTTATAGTTAGCTGACCTTTTTCTGTGATTCTCTGATATATTTAGCATCTAGATGCACATTTACAGACTTATTTGTTGAAATGATGCTGACACATTTTTAAACTGTATTCTGATTCTATTTTTAGAATATATTTTTTAATAGGTCAGCAATTCTTGATTATTGGTTGTTTTTTAGAGCTTGCAGAAATCTGACAAGAACATAGCCTATTATCTTATTCTTTTTGCCTGGGGCTCTCTCAAAAACTGTGATAATTTTTAGGTTTCTTTATCCTTTCAACGCATTTTATTTAGTACCTATTAGATGAGAAATACACAATTGCTGCCTTTAAAAAATTTACATCTTAGTGGGGTGATAAAACAGACATAATAAATGGTAGACTGAAATATTAATAAGTGCCAAGAGAGGCATTAAGTTAGGTGGGGTTTCCTATAAAGATGGGAGAAAAGAGAGAAAAACAAAGAAAATTGGCTCGTATAAAATTTGGTAATGATAAAATCAAGTTTTATCACTCTATATCTGGCACTTAAGTCCATTTTTATTTAAATTTAAGTCCATTTTCTTGTATCTCTGAGATTTAGTGTTTTTATCAATAAAACGAGGAAAACTTGTATTCTATAGAACTTTTTAAAGCATTAACTGAATTTATTTAAAGATCCAAGTATTTAGTGGGTACTAATGATTACATGATTATAGGAAATTTCTTAGAGAAAAATCTGGAAGAGAAAGCTGAGGCAACATAAAGAAAATCCTTAAGTGCCAGTTATTGTGTATGGATGGTATTCAGTTGGTAAATCAGAACTCTTTTTTTTTTTTTAAAGATTTTATTTGTTTATTTGACACAGAGAGAGATTACAAGTAGGCAGAGAGGCAGGCCGAGAGACAGGGAGAGGAGGAAGCAGGCTCCCTGCTGAGCAGAAAGCCTGATGCAGGCCTCGATCCCAGGACGCTGAGATCATGACCTGAGCCGAAAGCAGAGGCCCCAACCCACTGAGCCACCCAGGCGCCCGGTAAATCAGAACTCTTAAATGTTTTAAGCTAGCTTCATTGCATAAGTAACCACAGAGAAAACACTAAAAGGGCTAGAGAACCAAATTGGCCTCCAGCTATATTTTCTGCTATAAAAAATGCCCATGCCACTAGTCTTCTTTTTTCCATATTCTATATATTTAAAAAAGGAATTATATTTTTGGTAATAATATATACAGTATGTGTATGTGTATACACACACACACACATACATGCATATATATGTATCTATATGCACACTGGCAGGTGAAGAAAATACATTTAAATATGTCTTTGGGCATAGGTGGTTTACTTTTCAGTTTACATAGCAATACCCAGATCAGTGCCTACCACAATGTCAGTATTTAATAATAAAATTGGGTATATGAAAAAATGCATTAATTTAAAAGCATTTTCGGGCGCCTGGGTGGCTCAGTGGGTTAAAGCCTCTGCTTTCGGCTCAGGTCATGATCTCAGGGTCCTGGGATCGAGGCCCGCATCGGGCTCTCTGCTCNCTTCCCCCTCTCTCTCTGCCTGCCTCTCTGCCTCCTTGTGATCTCTCTCCCTCTGTGAAATAAATAAATAAAATCTTTAAAAAATAAAAAAATAAAAAAATAAAAGCATTTTCAAATGTTATCTAGTTCCAAGTCATTTTTCTGATACAAAAAACAAAGATTATTTTTATTTTCTATGTGAAAATTCAATACAGGATTTACTTGATTTCTCCTTGGCAAGATTTTTGGCCTAAAGTACTTTAATATTCTCTTATGTAAACTGAAGTATAGGAGGAAAAGGCATGGACATTGCTACATACTTTATCTTTGTACATTATGAAAAAACAGTCAACATACCAGTATATTACAATAACTATGACTATATAAAAATGTTTCGATAGGGTGCCTGGATGGCTCAGTGGGTTAAAACCTCTGCCTTAGGCTCAGGTCATGATCTCAGGGTCCTGGGATCGAGGCCCGCATCGGGCTCTCTGCTCAGCAGGGAGCCTGCCTTCTCCTCTCTCTCTGCCTGCTTCTCTGCCTACTTGTGATCTTTCTCTCTCTGTCAAATAAAAATAAAAATCTTTAAAAAAAACGTTTTGATAGCTGAGGATAGGGAAAGACAAAATGGAAACTAATATAATTTAATGGAATCTAAGTAGAAGATATTTTACATACATACATCTGCTTATGTCTCCTAACATCCTATATGTTAGTTACTAATAAACTTATTTCGCAGAACAGAAAACTCAGGTTTAGGACAGTCTAACATAAGAAGTAAAAATAGTGGATATGGTATTCCAGCCAGAACTGAATGACTCAAAATCACATATTAGATTGTGATTAGCCATGCTGGCTCTTAAATTTTACCCAATGTTAACATCATACATATACAGAAGCCAATGTAGGGAAATGATTTATCTAAGTTACCTAAGGAAATTGTTTCACAAATATGACCGTCATAACTGACGCAAACATTTGGAGCAGGGGCACCTGGGTGGCACAGTCGGTTCAGCAACTGACTGGATTTTGGCTCAGGTTGTGATCTCAGGGTTGTGAGATCAAGCCCGGTTCAGCTCCAATCTCAGCATAGAGTTGGCTTAAGACTGTCTCTCCCTCTCTTTCCCCAAACAAATTCCCCTCTTAGATAAATAAATAGATCTTTAAACACACACACACACGTGAACACACACACACACACACACACACACACACACACACACACATTTGGCTAGCAGAGCCAAATAAATGAAAGACTCAAATATACTAATATTGTATTTTGGCTCTTCTTTGTGTTGATAATTCATCTCAAGTGATGGAGTTGGGGTCAAAATGATCCTACAACATATTGTGACATTCTTTCAAAAATGAGCATTTGTTACTGTTCTGGGGTTTACCTATGACTTTTCTTTGTTAATCACAACTAGACACATGTGCATTTATTGAGATACTTAAGTTATATTTCCTAAGAATTTAAATCCATAAATGATAATTATTTCAGAAGGGTTTCACCATACTGTGAATATAAAGCATCATTCTGCTGCTTATGTTGTAAATATCCCTGCCCCCGCCATGATACAAGGGAGAAAAAAACCCAGATATTGGTTTTCAACTTTATCTTATGGAATGTTTGAGAGTCATTTGTTTTATGGATGAATTGAAACAATATCATGCTGCAGTTTCTTAAAAACAAACTTAATATGTACTTTGGGAAATAAAAACCAACAAAATATTTTTCTGCTGACATTTAATTCCACCCAAGTTAAACCAGAGAAGAAGAATAGAGTTGTCAAATGACATTGCAACACAAGGAAAACTGTAACATTGTGGGTTTTTTTCCAAGAGAGCATTCCTGATGACACCATAGTTTAGAGACCACATCAGAGTGCCTAACACAGAAACAGGTCCATGCCATGTGTTCAGAAATGGTAAAACTACTTCATGTTTGGTCTATACATCAATAACAGAAAGGGTCTATGTGGGAAGATGTTTTACACTTATTACCTTAAGTCAAATGAATACATGGTAGTCAGGTACTGAGGCTGAGTTAGAATCTTATATCTTGAGTAACCAGAGAGGAATACAAACAACTGAGTGAAATCTGAGATAAATGTATATACAGGAAGAAGGGTAATGTGGGCAGAAATATTGAAAAAAATTACATATAAAATCCAATACATACAGAAGAAAACTTCTCCCAGCAATCTGTATTAATGATGTCACAGAATCACCCGGCCACCTCAGTGATCTCTAAGCTACAGGGCAGAGGCTGAAAATTGCAGAACATGGAAGGCTGCAACAGAGTTTGAGATTATTAATATGTTATTCCTAAAGTCAATTAAACATAGAAACATCAATATTGCATTTGAGTTAGCAGACATAAACACTAAGACGTTGTTTGTATTGAAAAATAAATCTCATCTCGTTCTAGATAATTCTACAATTATACAATTCTACAGAAATTTTATCCTCATTACAACATTACATTCAAAATAAGTGGAAGAGCACCTGGGTGGCTCAGTCGGCTAACTGTCTGCCTTTGACTCAGTTCATGATCCTGGGGTCCTGAGATGGAGTCCTGCATTGGGGCCCTTTGCTCACCAGGGAACCTACCTCTTCCTCTCCCTCTGACTGTCCCTCTCCCTGCTTGTGCTCTCTCTGTCAAATAAATAAATAAAAACTTTAAAAAACAAGAACAGGAACAAAAACCCAAATAAAGTTGGGTCAGACCAGTTTAGAGTCCTTTGACAGTAAATGCTTCCCAAGAAACAATAGAACAGACTTACATAAAATCATCAACTATTATACCCAGTCATTTCTCATTCATATCCAAACTCAAGAGTAAGATCTTCTCAGATTTGTGGTCTCAGAGAGTTAATTAGCTCAGAATTCTATTTGCAAGCTTCAGATACCTGAGATGTACCCTTTTAAGGAAGAAATAATAATCCATTTGTTTTCACTGATTATTACAAGGTCTTTTAGGTACTTAGATAAGTAAATAAAATCACAAACTACTAATGAGAAATGAATTGCTGCTGAGCAGCTTAACTAATGGACATAATTATTGATAAAAAAAAGAGGCCTCACAAATTTTCATTATAAAAGAGGAAATCAAGTAATTTAAAAGATTTCAGATTTATAGATTTTAACAAAGAAGTGTTAGGGATGGAAGGAGGTAGATGAAAAAGCCAAAATTCCTGACATTACAAGTTAAGACCCAAAAATGGTTGTTATCATATAAAAAAAATTAAAGTATAGAAACTTGAATGGGGAAACATGGTAGATTATAGATTGCAAAAAAGGTTATAATACTTTGCAGTGTCTCCCATCAATAGGGGGATTTTGTTTCCCAACCTTTGACTCTGGGCTGGCCTTGTGGTTGCTTGCTTGATTGATATAATGTGGCAGAAGTGAGGCTCTCAGGCCTGAAACCGTGCAGCTTCTGCTTTCACTTGGAATCCTGCTGCCACCAGAGAAAGTCCAGGCTACCTTGTGTCTATTCAAGGCCAGGAAAATGTGCTGAGTTGAACAGTGTTTTCTGTAGTTTCTACCCTTCTCCACCAGAAAATTACTCAGGTATTTAAACAGACATGGGAGCAGCAAAGCCTTCTTCACAACTGGCTGAAGAAGGATGAAATCAACAATGACATGCTGGCTTATATTTATTAATAACTGGCATTAACAACTAGCAAAGTGCTTACTAGCCTGTGGAATCCATGTCATCTACTTCAGTAACAGCAAGATGCTTGTCAATCTAACTAGTTTAAAGAGATATTCAATAATTAGGCATTTTAAAACAGATCCAGGGGCACCTGGGTAGCTCAGTTAAGTGATGGACTCTTAATTTTGGCTCAGATCATGATCCGAATCCAGAGATCAAGCCCCACTTTAGGCTCTGTGTTTAGTGGAAGTCTGCTTGAGATTCTCTCTCTCCCTCTTCCTCTGCCCCTCCTTCACTCATGTGAGGATGCACACACACTCTCTCTCGAGTACATAAAATCTTTAAGAAGAAATAAAACAAATCCATAAGGAAATGAAGGACAAAATATACATCCAAAATAATAGAACTCTCAGCAAAAGTCTCAGAAGAAAATGAAGCAGCATTAATTTTAAAATGCATAAAATATAATTAAGACATCTGAAAGATGCCACTCTCTTGATGATACAGCTTTAGGTATTTACAGACTAATTATCATAAATGTATCAAAATGATAGACTGAGAGTATAGGTAATATCATCAAATACTATTTGCATGCATTACTGGATTCCTGCATTACAGAAGATAAAATATATGAGTCTTCAATTTTACAACAAGTCTTATTACAAATAGTACAACTTTTAAAAGTAGAAAGCAAAGGAAATACCACACATTTATTTTCATCACAACATCCAAGGATAATAACTGTTAAAATACCAACATCTATTCTTTTAGTAATTTTATATATATGTATATATTCACATGGAATATAACTTCTAAACTTTCATTTTTTAACCTTTTTTATTTAACAAAATATTGTTTTATTTAGCCCAGAATATGGTCAGTACCTAAACTCTAAATAAAGTGCATAGTTTCTATGCATAAATACTCCCATATAGTTGATAGGAATGCAAGTTGATACTGTCTTTAGGAAGGGAAATTTGGCAAAATAGTTCAAAATTATAAATGTGTATAACATTTGATTCAGAAAGTCTGGGAATTTATCTTAAGAAAACTATGACAAATATATGCAAAAGGGGAACTACAAGAATCCCATAATTTAAATGCTAAATTTTGTAAAGCACATATATCAAACCAGAAGACATTAGTAGGTACTCTTTAGTCCAATTGAATATTATGTAATCATTAAATAATGTTATAAAAAATGGTATTACCATGTTGTTTTATATTAGGTAAAAAAATTAAAAAAAAACAGGTTCTCTCACATTATGGCCTCATTTTTGAAGAATAGTTATTCATTTAGAATACTCTTACTATGTACTAAGTACTGTTCTAAGCCCTTCACAAATATTAACTCATTCAGTCTTAAATCTTCCAACATCCAAATTAATTAGGTACTTTTGTTTTTCCCATTGTACCGGTAGACACACTGAAGAATGGACAGGATAAATAATAAATAATTTTCCTGAGGTCACTTAACCACTAAAGATGAGACATTCAAACCCAGCCACTTTAATCCAGAGTTGCTACTTTTTAATACCTTAGCATGTTATGCTGCTTCATATTCATCCATGTGTGCATATATGCACATGTGCATATCCACACACATGTAGATTATTTGTGTAAACACACTTAATATAGGTACATACAAATACGTAACCATTTTTTTACTGATGTTTGTAACTTTGGGGGGCATTATATTGTAATCTAAATCAAGCTATATGATGAAACTTCATGGTCCTGAATACTATTAAAATTTGCTAAATGAAATTTAAAAGGATTTCACAATGATTACTTAAGTCAATAACATATAATGCAATCAGGTTCTGCTGCTTTTTCCAGTGCTTTATATAATCTTATACAGTATTGATAGACTATAAGGAATCACCCACCATATTTTTTCTGCAACTATAGGTAAAAGCATGAAAGAGAAGAGGGAGGAATGACATTTGTGGGCATGAAATGCTGTTTGTACTTATCTGGTATTCTTGCATGTAGTCTCAAGTATCATTCCTTATAAATAAAGGTATTATTATTCTTAATTTACAGTGAAAGAAACTGAACTTTAGACAGATTCATTTCTCTGGGTGATTCAACTAGTAAATAACTAGACCAGTTTTTCCGGTCTCCAAATTTCATGTTGAATTTTAACTTTGGTGTGTTTTTCAATTCAACTCTTACAATTCTCTCATTCTGATTGAAAGTTAAGATGAGATCCAGAATTTTCCAAAGCACCTCACTGAAAATAAATTGTTTTCCACTAGAAAATGTTGCCTTTCCAACTCAAAAGGAAAGAGTGTCTGATATTTTAAACAACGCATGTGTGCTCACCCTCCTTTCAGCATTATAACTGCTATAAATTTATTCTGTGGGAAAATCTTGTATTTAATAGGAATGTCTAAGATGCGTTATGTGATTGTTCCAATATGTTTAATTGAAGCAAAGAAAACATTGCTGTGAACTACTCTTATTAACAAACCAATTTTAGAACAAAATCTAATGCTATACCTCTTTTCTACTCTCAGTCAAACCCTAGAAGCAGTATTGGGAATTAACCAAGAAAAAAATGAAGTACTTTAACTTGTCCCATGAGTTATGCATGCATGTTCTGATAATGAATATCTCAAAAATGTTAAATATCACATGTTTTCTTCTACCAGTTTTTAGAAGTCATCTATAGTTTGCCCATTTACCAATGACTTCCTTACCAGCTTATCTGACCAAAAACAATCATCCAGAAACTCAATATAAAATCATGTTTTCGAGGTCAACTTGAAATAGTTTACAGTGTCAATGACTTTCTCTCTCTCTCATCTATTTTTATTCTGATTACTTAGATTTAATTGATAAGTTATGATGATTTTAGAAACGATGTTTTTATTTCATCATGTTGTATGTAATAGTAACTGGAGAAATTGTCAGGCCATAGCAGGTGGGGTCAGATGTTGTTTGTCCTAGATCATATAGGCTCCATGTTCGGTGGAGAGTCTACTTGTGGATTCTCTCCTTCTCCCTCGGGCCCTTCCCCTGCTCAAACTCTCTTTCTGTTTCTCTCTAAAAATAAATAAATCTTTAAAAAAAAAAAAACCCAAAATGTAAGTCATTTGCTTAGAAACCAGGCTGTAGCTTCTATAGACTGAATGGTTAAATGATGGAAATTCATGCTACTGTATTATGCAGAGGCAAAATATTTAGTAAAACTGAAGCCTATAATAACTTGCAAGGCAAGTAATTAATCTAGTGATAAATATGACTATACACTGTATTATACACACACTCATAAATATAATAACACATTATAGGAAAAGAGATGAGAAACGAGAAAGTTAGTAGCACATGTTAAGGTTGGTGGCATTGAAAAAGTGCTTAAGAATGATGAGAGGTCTTTTTTTTTTTTTAAAGATTTTTATTTATTTATTTATTTGACACAGAGAGAGAGACTACAGGTAGGCAGAGAGGCAGGCAGAGAGACAAGGAGAGGAGGAAGCAGGCTCCCTGCTGAGCAGAAAGCCTGATGCAGGCCTCGATCCCAGGATGCTGAGATCATGACCTGAGCCGAAAGCAGAGGCTTTAACCCACTGAGCCACCCAGGCGCCCATGAATGATGAGAGGTCTTAAAAAGCAATTTACAAGCAGGAAAGAAAGAAAATAGGGTTCAGAAATTCATAATTCTGTAGTTTTTAAAAGCAGTTACTTCTCATACCAACCCAGTAAAAATGCAATGAAAATGACCACTGAGTAACAAAAACCTACTAGAACTCACTGTATGGCAAAGATCAAATAGAGTATGGTTGCCACACCCACTATTAAACCTCTGAATGAATTAATGTAGCACCCAGTAAATCTTTTCAGTTGGAAAAATAGCTTCAGGAAAAGAGACTGATTTACTGGAAGCATGCTGAGAAAGTTCCAGGGGAACACATTCTCTGGTGCCAGTTTAGATGGAGCCAGGGAAGTTCATAAAAAAGAGGGTAGAAATGAAGGCCAAGAGAACAATGGATGAGATGCCCAGAGAGAACAAAAAGAGAACACACAGGATAATGCAACTTCATTCATCTTTGCAGCTGGATTTCAGAATTGTCATGGAACAGGGACTCTTGTGTGTTTCTCTTCTTTTCCTTTGAAAATGAAAAAAAAAAATGAAAAAAAAATATTGTGGTTACCTGACCCTGTTTTACCATTATACATTGGATTTCTGGTTCATAAATCTCCAAATTAAAGCTGGTCCTTTTAGTTCATATATTTCCAAATTAAAATGAACCTTGTTTGAATCTGATCTAGAGACCATCATGTATTAACCAGAGATTCTGGACTTTGACCTTTTCCTGTGTCTGAACAGGGTCACTATTTCCTTGGGGAATAGGTGAGTGTCCTTATCATGTGGTAATGAGGTTACTGGAATATTTAGTAATTGGAAGAGTGGAATTTGTTGGTAACTCTTGCTATTATTAACTTTTCCACTTCGTTTCTTTCCTCAGTCATAATATCATTAAGCTTTCTGGGTGTTGATAGGTGCATGTAACTGGTTACATTCTATGGCATAACGTCTTTCCATTATCCTTTGTTCAGGTAGCATAGTAATTTTGGCTGTGTCCTACCTTTGTTTCCTTACTGTGATGCAATTTATTCTTCCTATGGTTGAAAGAAAGATGGGACATGAGTATCAATTTATTTTTCTTAGAGAAGGGCAAATGATTTCCTGTTCTTTCCAGGAAATTTAAGCTGTGTTTCTTTACTCATTGGCTATATTTCTGCTTCATATGAATCATATGGTATTATCATAAGGTTTTTCCTTGCCTGACAGCAGTTAGCACTACTTTCTGGAGATTATGATGACTATATCATACCTATATATGATGCAGCTCAACATGTCAAGGTTTTACAGATTACTTCATCTTGATTTTATAACTCAACCCATACTTGAAGGACAATCCAAAATATAAAGATGAGGAAACTACAGGTTAAAAGTGGAGCTGAAGAGATTATGGGATGAAATGATTCTACTTGGAGAGGTCTTGTTCTAACAGTCAACATTTTAAGAAATAGGAGGAAGAAAGGATAAATGGCTAAGAATAAGGAGATCAGAGAGAAGTAGACTTTAGAATGTCTGATTGAGATATGTATTTAGTCAAAGGAATTATGTAAAGGTCATAAAGACTTGGTTACACCATATGAAGGCAAACAAAATTATATCTTAACAGTAGGACCTGTGTGGTGGAAAAGTATGCAAAAATAGATTCATGAAGTGTTTTAAATCTAAGCCAGACTTAGTATAGCAGGTCATGCTTATAGAGTTTGTACTCCTCAGAACTCCAGTTTACTGGAACCATGGTGAGTTACCCACCTGCATTACCTGTGAAATGAGCACAGAGTGGTCAAAATAACACAGTTAATGAAGAAGACAAGGAAGTATCCAGAGGATATTCTTAGGGTCATTGTTTCTGGATGGAAACCCCCTTGCACACAATTTTCTGGCTAATAGTAAGAAAAAGGTTATTTGCAACAGGAGAAATTTACTTAGGGTTATAATATATTTGGGGAGATCCATTTAATATATTCCTCTTTTATCATAATTGTTGAATAGCTAAATACTTCATAGATGATTAATAATGAGGGAGGGAAGGAAAAAGAGAAACAGAGAGAGAGGCAGACAGAGAGATATTTGCAGAGCAGAAATTGAATTTGGTCCCTGAGATAAAGAGAGGAGGCAAAAATCTAACATGAGAAGTAAAAATCTAACATGAGAGACACAAGACTGACTATATGCAATACTAATTCTTGAACTTAAAAGATTATGTGTGTGTATGTGTGTGTTTGGTGATTGATGAGACTTATACTAGTTTAACATTTTAATAACTCCATAGTAAATGAAATCAAAAGAATTAACAAAATCAGGGGTGCCTGGGTGGCTCAGTGGGTTAGGCCTCTGCCTTCAGCTCAGGTCAAGATCTCAGGGTCCTGGGATGGAGCCCCGCATCGGGCTTTCTGCTCAGCAGGGAGCCTGGATCCCTCCTCTCTCTCTGCCTGCCTCTGCCTACTTGTGATCTCTCTCTGTGTGTCAAATAAATAAAATAAAATCTTTAAAAAAAAATTAACAAACTCAATTGGTTCCAGTTAGAAGCAAAAGGAATTGCGATTTATAAGAGTTTCACACTAAATTTTTGAGTCTGTGGACAAATTCATGATTTATATTAATATTGCACATTTTAAGCAGTTGCATACATTGCCTGACTACTCTTGCATTAATCACCACTTCTTTCCATGGGAAGAAGACTGCCATAAATCCTACTGAAACCTATGTCCCCTCATGCTCATTCCATCACTCCATCTAGTAGGTTTACAGTCATGAGAAACTGAAAAGCATTTTTAAGCAAACCTATAAAGTATTTTGTACTGTCCTTGAGCAAAAACATTTGTCAGTACTAGGGAGAAACAGACTTGCTTTGTAGTTCAATTAAGCACTGTGCCAAACACTTATAGAATCTTTCCGCTTTATATGTTTTTAAGTTATTTAGGAAAATAAGTGAGTGACCATACTTTAAGAGAATCATTTTTGTTTTAATATGCTATGGAGAGGATATTCTGTGTACAGTTGAAGGGAATTCACAGGCAGGCTCATTTATCTTTTCTTTCTTTTTTCTTCCATCCTCCAACCTCCTTGCCTGCTTCTCATTAAGCAGCTTGTATATATGAACAAAGCCATTCTGGTGGATGATAACGAAGAAAACAGAGATGTGTAACATGGTTTATGTGATTTGTCAACCATAACGTGCAAATATGTTTCTGCTTCTAAAGAAACTTAAACAATTTGCACATAATGAAGTTTTCCTCACTTTTATATAAGAATACTATAAAGACATTCTTTAGGTAAGCTTTGTAATATCTCTTCCTGTCTCATATTTACAGTACCTTCTTTTTTTTCTTTTGCTCTTTATCCACAAGAATACTCACAGCAGCTGCTGACACCCTTTCTCCCATGGGAATGCTCATACTTATATCTAATAAGGAGTTTTAAGAAAACAATTCAGTCAATAAGACTTCCCATTACACTTGGAATTGAGAAAGGGTAACTTAGGAAGGTATATATTCCTTGATATCTGAAAAATCTATTTCATTAATATGAAATGCTTGGGCACAAATTAGCCTACTCTTGCAATTTGGTCCTCCGCCCATTAATGTAAGCTCTAGAGAGAAATGATTTGCCATATTAAAATTATGAAAAAGAAAAGCCATTGAAGTTTAAATTGCAAAACAAAACAAAACAAAAAAGTATTAGGTGGTTTCCCCCTTTAATTTTGCTGATGGAACAATTCTTGTACATTATCCCCATGGTGGTTTCTAGTGCTATTAGGAAATCTAATTAGCTATTTAGGGCTATGTTTGCAGAGAAATGGTTTACTTAATAAAGAAAAGTAAACAATTGACAATGTGAGTTTTCAATTTGTGGCAAGAAACCTGTGGATCTTATATTTAAAAAGAAAATTTAGCTTTACTGTTAAGAATAAAAATTATAGTATGACACTAGAAGAAAATGTAATAATAAAATAAATTTTCTTCTTTTGCAAAGAGTAAGTTCTTTGCAAAAGTATTTATTAAAATATCTATTTTATCTTATATAAATATTCAGCAATTTCTATATAATCATAAAATACAATATGAGAAAATTACTTACCCAATATGTTGCTGCTAATCATTGCATCCTACTTTATAGAGACTTCTAATATTTTTATTGGACTTCTAGTATTAAAGATTTAGAATCTTCATTTTTATAAGCCATTTAAATATACCCTGTTTAAACAAACAATGACTTATTCTGGGTGCAAAATATCTTTCACATATAGGCTTTATACATATAGATTCATTTACTAGTTTAAGTCTGAAAAATAAATAACCTTAAAGTGAACGTATATTTTTTATGCCATAGTTATGATGCCATTTTATGGATTATCACACATATACCAGTATGCAAAATTACCATTCCCATGTCTTCAAAACTTTGAAAGAACAGGTAATGAGGGTGCCCAAGATAAAGGACAGTAAATGAAGTGTGGTGGCCGTTCAAAGAGTTAATATTATCAAATATGTAAGTAAGTTTTTTGTTGACATATCTGCATAACACTTACAATCCTATCTGATGACAGTAGAATGCCACCTCTGAGATAACTTTATATATATGTATTTATAACCATATTTTGAATACAGGGCTCTCAAATACAGTGTGAGTACAAATATGGTATGAGTGCTCATTTACTTAAGCACCTACAAGTAAAGATATTTTTATTGAAATATACATAGAATGTATATTAAATATATATGTAATAGTAGTTTATTTGTTTTCATTTCTGTATTATATTCAATTTCAAGATACACCATAATTTATGTACTCATTCTATTGTTGAGAAAAAAATCCTTTGAAATTTGTTGAGACTTGCTTTATGATTCAGAATATTTTCCAATATTGCCAAGTGTGCCATGTATATTGGAAAGGAATAAGTATTATGTTGAGTGAGGTGGAATGTTCTATATACCAAATAAGTAGATTTGTTTCATCTACCTTACTGATTATTTTATATTTATTTTATCAGTTACTGAGAGAGGCCTGTTAAAATCCACCATTCTGATTGTGGATTTATGTATATCTCTTTATTTGTATTAATTTTAGTTCTATGTAAATTGAATCCACATGGGGAAAATTTCATATCTTTTAAAATTGTTGCATCTTCGTGGATTGACCTTTTCGTGGTTACTATCATCTCTAGCAATTGTTATTACTTAAAGTATAGATTATCAGACATAGAAATGCTTTTGTTTTGGTAATTATTTGTATGGAAAGTTATTTTCCATCGTTTACTTCCAATCTTCCTGTGGCCTTATATTCCAAGTGTGCTTTTTAAAAACAACATATATATTTTTGGTTTGTTTGTTTTCCCTTTATGACAATCTTAGACTTTTCTTTGGATATNGTTTTGGTAATTATTTGTATGGAAAGTTATTTTCCATCTTTTACTTCCAATCTTCCTGTGGCCTTATATTCCAAGTGTGCTTTTTAAAAACATCATATATATTTTTGGTTTGTTTGTTTTCCCTTTATGACAATCTTAGACTTTTCTTTGGATATTTAGTTCATTTATATTTAATGGAATCACCAATATATAGGAATTCATAACTAAATTTACTATTTAAATATTTCTTATTTTTTTCTATCTTTTTCATGATTCCCTTTTCTTCTTTTCTTGGTTTCTTTTGTACTAATCAATATTTTTGTTACTATCCATTTGTCTCCTTTATTTGTTGTTGGTTATACATGTTTTTATTATGTTTTGATAGTTGCCTTTGATATTACAACATGAATCTTTGATTTATTAAAGTATATAAATAATGAATTTGTCTTATAAATTACACCTACCATACCCAGGCATTGTTAGGACCTTTGAGAACATGTAAGCACTACTGACCACATCTTGCCTTTTGTATTTTTGTCATGCATTTTTCTTCCACACAAGACATTGTGGTATTATTTTATGTAATCAGCATTAATACATATTTACCCACATATTTTCTGATTTTGTTCCTCTTTTTATTTTATTTTTTTTAAGATTTTATTTATTTATTTATTTGACAGAGAGAGAGAGATCACAAGTAGGCAGAGAGGCAGGCAGAGAGAGAGGAGAAACCAGGCTCCTTGCCGAGTAGGGAGCCTGATGTGGGCCTCAATCCCAGGACCCTGAGATCATTACCTGAGCTGAAGGCGGAGGCTTTAACCCACTGAGCCACCCAGGCACCCATGATTTTGTTGCTCTTGGTATCTTCTTCCATTTCCTTGTTTCTCTTTTGGATCGTGTTTCTTCTCCCTACTGTGCTCTCTATAATATTTATATTAATTTGGGCTTGCTGTTGGTAAATTTTATCAGTTTTGGGTGATTTGGAAATGTTTCATTTTACTGTAAGAAACATGTTTTAACTGAGTTTTGAATTCCGTGTTGACTCTTTCTTTTAATATTTTAAAAGATAACCTTCTGTTCTTTTTTTAGCTTCCATTTTTCCTATTGAAAAGTTAGCTTGAAGGGTGCCTG
>LNAC01000034.1:1672363-1805115 GCA_002007465.1 Ailurus styani | reverse complement strand
CTCTCTGCCTACTTACAATCTCTCTCTCTTTCTCTCTGTCAAATAAATAAATAAAATCTTAAAAAAAAAAGAAAAGTTAACTTGAAGTGTTATATTGTTCTTTTACAACAATATGTCTTTTTTTGTCCCCTCTTACTGCTTTTAAGATTCTCTCTCTCTCTCTTTTTATTTTTTATTTCAGTATAACTAGTTGTGTTTTCATGTTGGGTCTCATTTGGGCGTCTTAAATCTGTGGCCTGATATAGTTCAGTAATTTTGGAAAATTTTCGGCCAGTATCTTCAAGTTTTAATTCTGCTCCATTCTTTCTTCCCTCACTTGGGTGTCTATAATTACATACATTAGACCTTTCACTATTTTCTCTCTTTCTCTACTTTTAGCTTTTTTTCTTNGATCTCTCTCTCTTTCTCTCTGTCAAATAAATAAATAAAATCTTAAAAAAAAAAAGAAAAGTTAACTTGAAGTGTTATATTGTTCTTTTAGAACAACATGTCTTTTTTTGTCCCCTCTTACTGCTTTTAAGATTGTCTCTCTCTCTCTCTTTTTATTTTTTATTTCAGTATAACTAGTTGTGTTTTCATGTTGGGTCTCATTTGGGCTTCTTAAATCTGTGGCCTGATATAGTTCAGTAATTTTGGAAAATTTTCGGCCAGTATCTTCAAGTTTTAATTCTGCTCCATTCTTTCTTCCCTCACTTGGGTGTCTATAATTACATACATTAGACCTTTCACTATTTTCTCTCTTTCTCTACTTTTAGCTTTTTTTCTTTCTGTGTTTTTATCAGGATATTTTCCTCCAATATAAGAATCTTCTCTCTGCTGCATTCATTTTGTTTTTAAACCCATAGATTTCTAATTTGCAATGTATATTTTTATTCCTAGAATTTCCATATGACTTTTTTTTATAAATGTGCATTTTTGACAAAATTCTCTTTTTGTTATTAATTTTTCCTGATTATATAAATTAATTATTTTAGTTTCCCTATCTGATGACTCTAAAAGCTGGATCATCTGTGGGTCTGTTTGAATTTCTGCCTTTTTCCTTCATCCCATTTCTTGCTGCACCTGGTAGTTTTTAATCGAATATCCTACATATTATGATAAAACTATTAAGGTTGTAGAAGGTATTATCTCCTTACAGAAATGGCATACCTAATATAACCTCTGGTAGTTCCTCGGGGCAGTTTACCTCAATCTAGTTTGGGATTTAAACAACTAAATTCTGAACTGCAGTCTATATAAATTTAAGTTGCCATCTAATTAGGCCATTTCCTAAATGTAGCTGAGGTTCCCAGCTGAATAAGTTAATTTATAGGATCTGGTTTACTTCTTTGGCAGGTATTGAACACCAATTTGTTTTCTCAACATGGTAAGACTGCAGAACACTTTGTTCTGTTTTTATTTTTTTTTTAATTTTTCTGTGTAGAATGCAACTTTATTTTTTTATTTAAATTCAATTTTCCAACATATAGCACATCATTAGTTTTTATATAATGTTCAATGATTCATTAGTTGCATATAACACCCAGTGCTCACCACATCATGTCCTGCCTTAATACCCATCACCCAGTTACCCCATACCCCCACCCACTTCCCTTCCAGCAACCTATAGTCTGTTCTGCTTTTAAACTACTCCTATCATATAGAACTTAAAAAGCAACAAATTCTTCAAGGGGAATTCCACATGAGATGTTGGCTCTTTTCTCTTGACTCTCTAGACAGGCTTGAATTCCATTTTTTATCTCATAGCTCCATAGATGTCCAGAGTGTCTGTTGGATAGCTTCTACGCCTACTAACTTTTGCCCTTTTCCTGGCTTCTGTGTCTCTTGCCCAGAAGCAATAACTTCTAAACACTGAAAAGGAAAACACAACTTAGAAACTCATCTCAGTGAGTTTCCTTTCTTGAGGACCTTGGACCCTCAAGTCCTAGCTGTCTCAATAGCTCTCCAAAGCTGACAACTTCACAGTTTTGTTTTGTTTTTAACATTTTATATTTTACCTAGAGTGCTTAGATTAGACAAGTTTGTGTTTTATCTTGCTTTTTTTGATAGGATATTTGTTTTCATATAGGCTTTTTTGTTATAATGGAATAAATATTCTTAAGCTCTTAATTTTATAAAATAAGTATTATGTACATGCTTTAAACACTTGACGACTTATGTGACTTTTCTTACTCCAAATATCTTATAGAACTCTCTTTCTATGGCTATAACATCAACATTTAAAAATAAAGTTTAGCACTTTTGACAGAGACTGTGCCAAAAACTTGCTGGACTTAGTGAAGAATGCTGATACTTTAACAATGTTCAACATCCCCTTAAAATAAGCATGCAAGGGGCACCTGGGTGGCTCAGTGGGTTAAAGCCGCTGCCTTCAGCTCAGGTCATGATCCCAAGGTTCTGGGATCGAGGCNGGCTATAACATCAACATTTAAAAATAAAGTTTAGCACTTTTGACAGAGACTGTGCCAAAAAATTGCTGGACTTAATGAAGAATGCTGATACTTTAACAATGTTCAACATCCCCTTAAAATAAGCATGCAAGTTAAAATTGTTGTTTTGATATTGTGTAGTCATAACTTCAGGATGCACTTCTGACCCTTTATCAAATGGACCTGCCTCTCACTGTTTAACATTGTTTCTGNATGCAAGTTAAAATTGCTGTTTTGATATTGTGTAGTCATAACTTCAGGATGCACTTCTGACCCTTTATCAAATGGACCTGCCTCTCACTGTTTAACATTGTTTCTGTTCAAAAATAATTTTATACTGTGATTGAATTCATCTTTTTAAAAATCACCCTATTTTTTGCATTAATGAAACATTACTTATTACTGAGGAGTTCTGCTCTAACTTCTTTCAAATGAGTTCTGCATAAAGCTCACATCATGTATTATATGAATCAGTATACACAAAAAGGCAAAGTTAGAGTTCTATGAATATCTTGATTATTTATAAAAATAAGTGGTAAACTCCTTTGCATCTGGCCTTTGACAGTTTAAATCTATTTCATGAAGAAAAATAAGACTCTTTTAAAAGTTTCCTCTGCTATATCCTAGTGGGATTGCACTTTATTGGGAGAGGAATATTTATAAGAACCATTTTGTACATAATAGTCCCTTTAAATATTTAGTTGGTAGCAGAAATCATGAAAATCACTTTTTAAGGCTTTTTATAATATCCTTATTTTAGAAATCAAATTGAATATATTTTTAAGGCTTTCCAGCCTTGCAAAGAGGAATATAAGGGAGTAGTGAAACACTGTCAGTATTTTATTTTTATAGATTCTTCTAAGTAAAATTATGTAGCTTTACTTGGAGTAGTTCACAATTAGTGTCTTATTCCCTAGTTAAGTCCAATTCTCTGTTTATTAATATTTGGTTATCTCCTCAATGCCCTTTATTTTAAATATGCCAAAATATTCTTATGGATGTTAACCCAAACTTCCTTCTTTTTCCACAGTCAGTTCCTCAGGCATACAAAAGGGACTAGAATTTTTTTCTCCATCCTTAAAATGACCATTTGAAGGGGATAGATTCTGATACCTGAAACAGTGGTTGGCTTCTCTTGTGGAAGAGCTTTATGAAAAGGTTTGACTAGGTCCACATGAATTAAATAATAATATAAATACTTAGGATTAGGGATTATAAGAAGGTAGCATATACTGATCTGTTAGCAATGCTAATGTTAATAATGGCAACTAATTATCAGATAGCACTATTTCAACATTCTCTACTATAAATTCAGTGTTAACTTAAAAAAAATTAGGAAAGTAAGATTGTATCCTGTTTTTCACAATGGGAAAATTGAGCTTCCATGAAGTTTTATTTAATTTCACATAGTAAAATTTGGGACTTGAAATAAAATATACTGAGTCCCAAGTTTATTTCTTTCCACTATTGTATACAAATCAAATGTTCAATATAGTATAAACAATATCTCCATAGCCACAACAACTTAAAAACATCTCTAACTCAAAAACTAAAAAGTTTCAAATGGGAAAAAAAAAAAGAAAAACACATTATATTTTGCTTTCTGATTCCTGTCAGAATATGAACTTGATTCCCCAGTCTAAGTACATTCTTGTAAAATTCAGATATCTATAGGGACCAAAGAAGTAATACAAATTGGTGAAGTAGGTCACACATAACGAGTAGGGAGTGGTCAGGACTATAGGAATTACAGACCTCATGTCCATAAAAATTGAATCTTTAAAAATGTTAACCAGAGTGTGGGTAACATGACTACAGATAGCTGATAAAGGGCAGTCTAGAAAGACATGCAGGAGATGACTAACAAAGGAATGTGCTTGTCTTATGGTTAAAGGCTACAGGTTAGTAAATTTCTGAGATAGCTGATGATTAACTTTGAAAATTTTTAAAAAATTAAATGGCAAGAGGAACTGTAAAAATCTAGTAGGTTAAATTGATGCTGATTGCTACTTCTCTGAAAGAGTTTGGAAAGGATTGGATAAAAGCATATATTTAAAGAGTAATTGAAATAATCAATACTGTTAAAGGCAAGGAGTAGTAAATTTTTGAAGGGCAGATATGGTAATTATTGTTTTGAGGGAAGAGGCAAAGAGGATTAAGGTTAGAAGAACTTAGTTTTGTAAGGGTTTGAGATTGTCCTCTGTTTCAATCCACAGTTAATATTTTATGTTTCTATAAAATATTTCTATCACCTTATAATAGGACAGAGAATATATTGTCTACTGATGTATGACATTTCATTTCAAAAAGATCTAATACTCAGAAATGTCCTTTACATGACAAGTGGAATATTTATCCCTAACATCCTATCCATTAGTTTTGGTTTGATTTTACTCTTTAAATTTACATTAGACTAGAGGAAAGTTAAGATGGTAGAGGAGTAGTGGGACCCTAAGCTTGCTTAGTCTCTCAAACACAGCTAGATAAGCATCAAATCATTCTGAATACCCAAGAAATCTGAGGACTGAGAGAACAAACCATACATCTAGAGGTAGAAAAATGATCACATCATGGAAGGTAGGAGCTACAGAAAGTTGATTTGGGAGAGAAAAGAATTGTGAATGCTGTGGAGGGGAGGGGCCCTGATCACATTGAGGAGAGAGAGGGAGAAAAAAAACAATGCATAAGGTATTGCATAAGAAAAACTCTTCCCCAAATCATTGACTGGGAAAAGGAGAGGGACTGACTACTAGAAGTTTTTATAAACAGCAGAGCTAAAAGTTTGAAGTTTTATAAGTCTACACCATCCCTGGAGTAATGCAAGGCAGGCTTAATGGTGCTCCTGTGGGGAATGAAGGTAGAGACTTGGGACTGGTGACAAATTGTCTGAAGATCCTCTGGGTGGCACAGAGAGAAACATTTCCCCTTATAGAGTGCATTTGATAGTGGTGGCACAGCCGCTTTGAGGGCAAAAGAGCTGACAGGCACCAATATGCTGTTGTGTTCATTAGCATGAGAACCGAGACACCAACTGAGGGCAGCAAACATTTGCTGCATTTTACCATACACTCCAAATCACTGCATGGTCATGTGACTTCTTTTCTGGGACAAACCAGCAACAACTGCAGAGCGGTAAGAGCATACCCCAGAGGATCAGCATGGGTCTGCACCAGTGGATCTCTAAAATGAGTTTTGAAACCCAGCCACACGTTTGAGATAAAACACAGGAGTACTGTGCCAGCTGTCAGACAAACAGCTCAGACACAGGATGAAGGTAGGGATCTGAGAGACGCTGGTGCCACAAGAGAGGAGATAGTTTGATCTTTCTTGAGGGCTTCCTGAAGAGTGGCAGGTGAAAATTTCCTGCTCCAGGGGTGAGACAGTGGGGTGGTGCCATTTTCCCTCTGCCCATCAGCACTGACCAACTTCAGTGAGCAACACAGCACCCCCAGTGGAGGCTAGAGCCACTTATACCAAGCCCCAACCCCTGCACTCTGTAGGTGCATCTCCACTAGGGCAGGTCTGCCTGAGAATGAATGCAGCAGAGCCCTCCCTCAGAAGACCAGCACAAACCCCTTGCACCCACCAAGTCTACTGCTCATAGAGTGCTACAAAGCTTTAGCTCTAAGGGAAATAGGATTTAGTTTCTTTTAACAAGCAGACCAAAACACACTTAGTTAAAATTTGCTGCACAGTGAACAATGTTCAAACATTCCTCACTGCAGGCAAGGAGAAGCTCTGCAGAGGACTTACCTGAGTAAAAGAGAAGCCAAAACACAGCAGAGTACACACTCTGAAACAGCTCCTGAAACACCAGGGCAAGAACAGTATATGATCTCTTCTTAATATGGCCATTACTGTCAGGATCAGGAATATAACAGAATTTCCTAATAATCACACAAAAAAACAATGACCGAGACAAAATGACGAGATGGAGGTATTCACCCCAAAAGAAAGAACAGGAAGAAATAAAGCCAGGGATTTAATAAAAATGGATGTAAGTAAGATGACTGAAGCAGAATTTAAAACAATTGTAAGGAAACTAGCTGGGCTTGAGAAAAGTATAGAAGACACTAGAGAATCCCTTACTCCAGAAATAAAAGAATTAAAATCTAGTCAGGCCACAATAAAAAATGCTATTACTGAGATGCAAAACTGACTGGATGTAATGGGAACAAGGATGGATGAAGCAGAGGAATGAATCAGTGATATAGAAGATAAAATTATGGAAAACAATGAAGTTAGAAGAGGAAAAAATGTATTGGTCACAATGTAGACTTAGGGAACTTAAGTGACTCCTTAAAGCATAATAGTATTTGTATCATAGGAGTTCCAAAAGAAGAAGAGAGGGAAAGGGGCAGAAGGTTTATTTGAACAAATTATAGTTGAAAACTTCCCTAATTAGAGAAAGAAAACACTCATCAAAACCCAAGGCACAGAGAACACCCATCAAATTCAACAAGAGCTGGCCCACCCCAAGACAGATCATAGTCAAATTCATAAAATACACAGACAAGGAAAGAATATTGAAAGCAGCAAGAGAAAAAAGTCCTTAACCTATGAGGGGAGGTAACTAAGATTACAGCAGATCTCTCCACAGAAAACTGGCAAGCCAGAAGAGTACCAGGAATGGCCAGTAATCCCTGATGGATGAAAGATTACTCCAAACTTTGCTGTGAAAGAGAGAAGGCAAGGGAGTCAATGCTCAGAGACGAAGACCCTTTGCTCTTCTTTGCTCCTGTTTTTATTGGTTGTTCAGAATAATCATAGATCTTTATCATTTTCTCAAGTATGTGATGTGTGACAATGGGGTCTTACTGGAATTAAGAGGATCTCTTTACAAGAAAGATACAATATGCTAATCTGCGTGCTCCACCGGTTCTGCTAAACATAGCCTAGGACACAATGAATACATCTCTTAGATCACAGGTAGCTGTTTGGGGTAAGAAAGCTTCAGGGAAGGCAACTTCCTGAGAGGCATTCCGACTGCAGTATGGTAATGCAGGCCTGGGCATTACAAAGGCATACACCCTTCTCCAAAACCTTCCCTGGCCCCCAGCAGCCTCCGTGTTACATTTTAACAAGCCAGGTATTATGGGTGATTTCATGCTGCATATTAACCTCAGAAGAAGAGAGTGGCAGGATATATTCATTGTGCTGAATGGGAAAAACATGCAGGTTAAAGAATACTTTATCCAACCAGACTGTCATTCAGAATAAAAGGAGAGATAAAGAGTTTTCCAGACAAACAAAAACTAAAGGAGTTCATGAA
The DNA here is from genome assembly GCA_002007465.1 of Ailurus styani. Lineage (NCBI taxonomy): Eukaryota > Metazoa > Chordata > Mammalia > Carnivora > Ailuridae > Ailurus > Ailurus styani. Next base: position 1,797,414 of record LNAC01000034.1, on the reverse strand, counting down.
AATTAATTAAGCCAGCCCTGTAAGAAATATTAAAGGGGACACTTTGAGAAAGACCAAACACCACAAAGAATAGAAAGGAACAGATAACATCACCAGGAACACCAAATTTACAGGTAACATAATGGCACTGAATTCATATCTATCAATACTTACCCTGAATGTAAATGGACTAAATGCTCCAATCAAAAAACATAGGGTATAAGAATGGTTTTTAAAAAAAAACCAAAACCCATTTATATGTTGCCTACAAGAGACTGATTTTAGACTTAGAGACACCAAAGACTGAAAGTAAGGAGACAGAGAACCATCTATTATGCTAATGGACATCAAAAGAAAGCCTGGGTACCCATACTTCTATCAGAAAAACTAGATTTTAAACCAAAGACTGTAACAAGAGATGAAGAAGAGCACTATATCATAATTAAGGATCTATCCAACAAGAAGACCTAATATTTATAAATATTTATGTCCCCAACTTGGGAGCACCCACATATACAAATCAATTAATAATAAGCATAATGAAGCTCACTGATAATAATACAATTACAGTAGGGATTTTAGGGGCACCTGGGAGGCTCAGTTGATTAAGGGTCTGCCTTTGGCTCAGGTCATGATCCCAGGATCCTGGGATCAAGCCCCACATCAGGCTCCCTGCTTAGCAGAGAGCTCGTTTCTCCCTCTCCCTCTGCTCTACTTCTTGCTTGTGTTCATGATCTCTCTCACTCTCTGTCTCTGTCTCTGTCTCTCACTCAAATAAATAAATAAATAAAATATTAAAAAAAAAACAATAGAGGAATTTAACACCCCACTTGCAGCAATGGACAGATCATCTAAGGTGAAAATCAACAAAAGAACAAAGGCTTTGAATGACACACTGGATCAGATGGACTTAACAGATATTTTCAGATCATTTCATCCTAAAGCAGCAAAATACACATTCTTTTCAAGTTCACAGAGAACATTCTCCAGAATAGATCACATACTGGGTCATAAATCAGCCCTCAACATGTACAAAAAGATTGGATCATACCATTCATGCTTTCTGACCACAATGCTCTGAAACTTGAAGTCAAGGAAAACATTTGGAAATACCAAATACAGGAAGGCTAAAGAACATCCTACTAAAGAATGAATGGGTTAATCAGGAAATTAAAGAAGAAATAAGAAAATACATGGAAGCAAATGAAAATGAAAACAAAACAGTCCAAAACCTTTGCAATGCAGCAAAGGTGGTCCTATTTTGCAATACAGGACTATCTAAAAAAGCAAGAAAGTCTTAAATACACAACCTAACTTTACACCTAAAGGAGCTAGTAAAGGAACAGCAAGGAAAGCCTAAAGCCAACAGAAGAGAAATAATAAAGATTAGAACAGAAATAAATGATATAGAAACAAACAAAACCCAGTAGAACAGATCAATGAAACTAAGAACTGGTTTTTGAAAGAATTAACAAAATTGATAACCCCGCAGCCAGATTTATGATAAAGGAAAGAGAAAGGACCCTAATAAATAAAATCACGAATAAAAGAGGAGAGATCACAACCAACACCACAGAAAAACAAATAATCATAAGAGGATCTTATGAAAAATTATATGCCAAAAATCTGGACAATCTGGAAGAAATTGATAAATCCTAGAAACAAACAAACTACCAAAACTGAAACAGGAAGAAATAGAAATTTGAACAGACCCATAACCAGCAAAGAAATTGAATCAGTAATCAAAAATCTCCTAACAAACAAAAGTCCATGGCCAGATGGCTTCCCCAGGGGAGTCTAACAGACATTTAAGGAAGAGTTAATACCTATTTTTTTCAAACTGTTCCAAAAAAATAGAAATGGAAAGAAAGCCTCCAGATTCCTTCCATATGGCCAGAATTACCTTTATTCTAAACCAGACCCCATTAAAAAGGAAAATTACAGGCTGCTATCCCTGGTGAACATGTATGCAAAAATTCTCAATAAGATACTAGCAAATTGAATCCAACAGTACATTAAAAGAATTATTTACCACAATCAAGTGGAATTTATTCCTGGGCTATAGGGATGGCTCAATATTCACAGAAAAATCAACATGATATACCATATTAATTAAAGAATGGATAAGAACCATATGATTTTCTCAGTAGATGCAGCAATAGCATTTGACGAAGTATAGTATCCATTCTTGATGAAAAACCTCAACAAAGTAGGTACAGATGGAACATACCTCAACATCATAAAGACCATATATACATAAGACCCACAGCTAATAACATCTTCAATGGGGAAAACTGAGAAATTTTCCTCTATGGTCAGGAACAAGGCAGGGATGTCCACTCTCACCATTTACTATTTAACTTAGTACTGGATATCTAAGCCTCAGCAATCAGACAACAACAACAAAAAAAATAAAAGACATCCAAATCAGCAAGGAAGAAGTCAAACTTCCATTATTTGCCAATGACATGATACCCTAAGTAGAAAATCTGAAAGACTCCACCAAAAAATTGCTAGAACTAACACATAAATTCAACCAAGTCACAGTATATAAAAATCAATATACAAAAGAAATCTGTTGCATTTCTCTACACTGATAATGAAGCAGCAGAAAGAGAAATCCAGGAATAAATCCCATTTACCATTGCACCAAAACAAATAAGATATGTAGAAATAAACCTAACCAAAAAGGTAAAAGATCTGTATTCTGAAAACTATGGAACACTTATGAAAGAAATTGAAGAAGACACAAAAAATGGAAAATCATTCCATGCTCATGGATTGAAAGAACAATATTGTTAAAATGACTATACTGCCCAAATCAATATAAACCTTTTTTTAAAAAATATACTTGATTTATTTATTTGACAGAGAGAGAACAAGGAGGGGGAAAAGGAGAGGGAGAGGGAAAAGCAGAGGGAGAGGGAAAAGCAGGCTCTCTGCTATGCAGGAAGCCCACTGTGGGGCTTGATCCCAGAACCCTGGATTCATGAATTGAGCCAAAGACAGATGCCTAATTGATGAGTCACCCAGGTACCCTAGCAATATACACCTTTAATGTAATCTCTATCAAAATGCCTACAGCATTTTTCATAGAGCTAGAACAAACCTGAAATTTTTATGGAATCACAAAAGACCCTGAATAGCCAAGGCAATCCCAACAAAGAAAAGGAAGCCTGGAGGCATCATAATTCCAGACTTCAAACTATAGTATAAAGCTATAATCATTAAGACAGTTTGGTACTGACACAAAAACAGACACATGGGTCAATGGAACAGAATAGAAAACCCAGAAATGGACCCACAACTGTATGGTCAACTAATCTTCAACAAAGCAGGAAAGAAAACCCAATAGAAAAAAAACAATCTTTTCAACAAATGGTATTGGGAGAACTGGACAGTGACATGCAGAAAAATATTAAGAAGGGCACTTGTTATGATGAGCACTTGGTGTTATATGTAAGTGATGAATCATTAAATTCTACTCCTGCAACCAATATTACACTATATGTTAACTAACTAGAATTTAAATAAAAATTCGAAGAGAGCAAAAGTAAATAAATAAATTTACATAGAGTAAATCTAATCCCATATCACATTAAGTCATTGACATTATAGAATGGGAATTGGTCAGGTTCCCAAGAATCTTCATGTCACTGAGTTTAAGAATCCTGAGTTTGTAAAACGTGTTCAAGATTCTTCTCCCTTCATGTTCCTTCTTGACACTTCTTACATGTTCATAAGCAAGTTTCAGATTTTTAAAATGAAAGTACAATTTAAGAATGGTTGGGTGGAGAATTATGGCCAGAAAATAAGTTCAATTAAGTGTCTTGAAATCAATCATGAAATTTACCTAGGATGTTGATAATAAGTAGTGGAGATATTTAAGACTATAGATTGACAATGTAACTATTTAATCAACAAATATTTATTGAAGATGCATTAGACCAAATCAATATTTGGGTCCCAAGGATATAGTGGTTTTGTTTACCAGTTTAAAAAAATATAAAAAGAAATAGGAGGAAAACGAAAAGAGGTAAAGAAGGGGAAATGTCAAGGAACTCAAATTATAGGAATATTCATGATTTAATATAAGACATCTGAATATGCGTAAATCACAGAAATTCAAGATTCTAAATATTTTGTCAGTTTTGGCAATCTGAAAGGAGCCAAAATCCACCCCACTAGTGTTCCTAGAAATGTAACCCTTTTTAAGTAAACTGAATGTGGTCCATGGTTGTATATAATAAAAAATACCAAATCTAAACACTGATTTAAAAACTAAAGTCATTCCTGATGTCTTAAGAGATTCTTCAGGTTGATTTCACAGCCAATCTCTCCAATGGTTTAAAAAAAAAAAGTAGACATTTAAGTAGTAAAGAAAATACCATGTTTGTGGTAAATTTCACAACTGATGTGCCCCCAAGGCTGAGCTGCAAGAACAGGCAGGATATGTAAATAGCATCTGCTTTCATAAACCTGGGAAAATCTTTCCAAAATATATAGTGGAAAGATGGCAGCCTGGCCACATTTAATAAGAAAAAGATGTGTATTCTATATAGGCAGATAGACGTAAAAGTGAATTTATATATATATATATATATATATATATATATACACATATGAATGCGTATGCTATCTGTACTTACATACAATGTATGGATATTTTTTGACACAGTTCTGTCAAAAGCTCTGCTATGGAAGAAATAATATTGCTTAGTTAGCTGTTCATAATGTTACTAGTTCTAGAATGTTCGATATTCTATTTATCTGCTACTACTGCTATGTGATAAAAGCATGATTGTCTATACATTAGTAAATAAAGAATTTGGGCTTATTACTAACTGAATATGATGTAGAACACTTTAATATGACAATGATGTAGATTATTTTGCTGCCATCATTCTATATAAATAAAAACTTGATAGACTGAAAGAACTATATAAAGTACTTCGGACATGTAATTTTTATTTAACACCTTTATACGTTCTTTCAGATAATTGTCAATTGCAATAAGTTGTCTAAGAAATGGTGACCTTCCTTCAGTATTTCCAGATTTGTGAATTTGTAAAAGATGTTTAGCTTTTTAATAGGTTTTAAGTTTTCCTGCAACAGGGAAGCATTAAATACATACACTCTCAAAGTCGTTTTGTTTTTTGTTTTTTGCAGACTTCTGAATCAAAGACTGACTCTATTAGCAATCATGTGTTTAGTAAGAAAATGACAGGATACTGTAGCCTGGCTGTAAGAGCAAAGAGATGGATCTGTGGATACCGGAGTGAACCAGCTGGTTATGTGCCAGCCCCATATGCATGCGTGAGTGTGTGTGTTTTCCTGGCTAAAGCAGAACTAGTGGTTCCAATTCCAGCCTCAATTAAAATAATCAATTAGATCATTAAAACAAAGGTATTGTTAGTAAATGACATTCATTAATGATTTTAGTGTGAGATAATGTCTTCAATTGCAAGAAATAAGTATAAGATCTCCAGTTTTTCTATTTTCTAGGCAATTTCCTAGGCATCATTAAAAATAAAATAAAAACAGAGGAAAACATGATACCTACTTCCCAGCAAAGATTTCTATCAAAGCTAAGCATCTATTAGCTTTCATAGTAGTACTGTGAATAAGAATGTTGCCTACAAAGGGCTAATTTCTCATCACATCTATTGTTTGTGCTCACTTCTTTATTAGCCTCACATATATTTGTCATTGTGCAGTTTATTTTCCTATAACTGGAGAAAAGCACTGTATCATCTGTTTCACCTTTTGTCAAACAGAGTTCTAGGTCAAGAAAGAATCATTTTAGATTGTCTAAAAGATATCAGTATTCTTCTCAGGATGCTGCTATCAAGGGAGAAATATCAATTAGTAATGCCATATTGTGCTTGGCCTATTTCTAATTATGTCATCATTCATGAATGTTACTTTAGGAGGTAAATTCTCTCTTCCAAAAATTACTGAGCAAAAAGTCATAAATAACAGTAATACTGATATTTGCTTTTTTATTTTAATGTTCCTTTCTGAAGGAATTTAAAAACAAAACAAAAACTTCACCAAGAGAGTTCCTGGAAATTAAGGTTAAATGTCTATTTCTGTTTGTGAATCTGATGGCTGAAATTTCCAGCATCTTTGTGGAATTTTGTACAAACTTTATAACTATCTCTGGATGAGCCATAGAACATAATGAAAGTTGGTTTAAGGAGTATAAAGAAATCTATTGATCTCACTACTAATCCCAATTCATCAAATAAGCACTATTCTTTTTTTTTTCCAAAATCAGTCTTCTTTCCAAAAAAGGGAAGAGATGGTTTAAATATGTAAATATACCTCTCGTTTTGGACAACTCTAGGAGGCAAAATTTTGTTTTTTATATAGTCAAATTACTGTGGTGTGGTTCGAACTCCTGGAGCATTGTAAAGATCTGTCTCCTATACTGGATACTTTTCATCAACACATAACCTCTCAGGGCCTCCCCACACCCTCTCACCACAAAACATTAAAATAATAAAACCTCCCCTTTCACCTGATTTCTTCCTTCTGCTACTATGTCTTCTCTCTTCCCCATTACAGATAATTTTTTAAATGAATAGATTTCTAAACACATCTCCATTTTCTCAATTCCTCAACTCACCTGTTAGTTTTCAAATCTCCAAAGCGGATACTGAATGGAGTTTGAGATGCGTGATATTAATTAGAGATTAACACCTGTGAAAGGAAGGGATGACATGAAGATAGGGCGGAAGGAGAAATGGAACTGGGTGCTGACGGGTCAAAACCTCAGCCAAGGCAGCAAGAAAGGTGGGACGCATACTGGCAGTGAGAATATCCCACAATGGGCTGAAAACGGACGGGCCCTGCTCAGCAATCTGGTGACGGTTGTCCTTAGAAGGGCCTGGCCTGGGGCCAGTCACTCTGCGAAGCAGATGCCCACCTTGAAAGGACGGATGGGGAGAGGCTGTCTGCTGGCTACGCTCCCCTCAAAGAGGGATCTCGACAACAGTTCTCCCTACCACACCATTCCGTTACAGCTTTTACAGTTTTTCAGCATGACTTCTTTAGCAAAGGTCATCAATGACCGCCTCTCTAATAAAGTTTTCAGCTTTTTGTCATTTTACCTGTTTCAAGCACAGTCGTCGTATTCACCCTGGCCTGCCTATTTAAGCTCATCACAAGGGAGGCCTTAGTTGACATTGTCAAGGCCTCCTGTCCAAGATACTGGTGCTTTTCTATACGTGCAACCCATGAAACAGGAACATTTATATTATCCTGGGCAATTTTTCCTCAATCAAAATGATGAATTGTTTTTCTCTTTGCCTTGCTTTTTTCAGTTTCTGAATTGTGTAGTCTGTGGAGGAAAAAATTAGCCATTCTGTATAGGATGTAGTTAAGGCGAACAATGCTTGTATGGTAATTACACCACGATCAATAGAAATATTCTGCAAACCCTGATTTTCAGTAAACTCTTGGTTTAAATTTAGTGACATTCCTTGGATTGTTCATTTGGCTGCTTTTATTGAACTATTACAAGAATTTGGGGGAAAAAAATGTCACTGTCGTATATTTTAGCAATCATGGGCCTTGCTCCTGGTTTGTTACTGTCTTGTTTAATTAGTCAAGATTGATCCAGAATACCTGGTTTCATGGATATTGATTATTGATAAACACAACCATCCCATTACATGTTGCTTCATAAAGTAGAGAAACCAAAATACATGATCAATATCCCAGCATCAAACCAAGTCTAATCTCACAATAGCCTGGAACAAAGGGGATTATCATAATAATTGCTACCTATAGAGTGTCTAATATGTAAAAAGCATATTCTTGCATTACATATATTATTGACTCCTCAAAATAACAAGGTAGGTGTTATAATTCTCATTTTCTAAGATGAGAAATTTGAGACCTAAAGAGGTTTATTTTTTTTTAAGGCCTTGTCAGGCAGAGTTAAGAATTGAACTTGAAACCGCTATGATCTGATACCTTTAACAACTCCTAACTGACTCTGAAACCAAGAAGTTGCTTATTGTCACCTCTCATTTGCACCCCTCCCACTCTTGTGCCACCCATTCTGAACCCTCCTGAACTTCTTGTGAAAGCTAGATGTTGAAACCTGTTGCTCCTTTTGGGGCGCCTGGGTGGCTCAGTGGATTAAAGCCTCTGCCTTCAGCTCAGGTCATGATCTCAGGATCCTGGGATCGAGGCCCACATCAGGCTCTCTGCTCAGCGGGGAGCCTGCTTCCCCCTCTCTCTCTGCCTGCCTCTCTGCCTACTTGTGATCTCTATCCCTCTGTCAAATAAATAAAATCTTTAAACAAACAAACAAACAAAAAAACCTGTTGCTCCTTTTGCCTCAATACTCACAGACTTCCTTTCTCCCTGTGCCCCTCTGCTCCCTTTCCCTCACTGTGCATCTTCCTCATCCTTCAGAGTCAGCTTCCATATTCTTTGCTCAGGGACAGAATGGCCAACCTCCCAGGAATGGCTGAGATCCTCTGCATTCACATGGACAGTACACCTGCCAGTCCCTTTCTAGCACTTACCTCACACACTTAGCATTCTCTCAATTAATTAGAATTACTAAATGATACATATGTTCTGGGTTAAAACTAAGGTGCTAATGAAGAGCCTAATCAAAATCCAAAAGTTCCTCCTCCTTTTCTCCAATCTAATCCCTGATTTGTATTGGTAAAAGTTAGCTTTTTAATACTTTCATTTCCTTTAAATCAAAGATAAACCTGCATATTTTGAGGCTTTTTTTAAAAGTGGGATAATTATATATCTTATCTATATCTTACTTTATAAAATTTTATGGATTTAAAGTTAAATTTAAATTTTAAAAAAATTTAAATTCAAATTTTATGGATTCCCTTCCTAGTGTATACCTATCTAGAGACACCTATCTCTGTATCTATAAATATATATTATTTCCATTTTATTTCAAAGCTTGGGCAGGCCAGTCTTAATCATCCTGCTATTGTTAGGAATTTAAGTTATCTCTTATTTATTGCTATATTATATATCCTTGTGTATATGCCTTTATTTACTGTTTCTCTTATATATTTTGAGTGAACTTCTACAAATAGAAATGCTGAGTGAAGGAGTGGGCTGCATTTTATTTTAATATATACTACCAGAATTTATTCCAGAACTATTATTTTAAATTAAGTCCCCCCAAGAATATAAAAGAGTGCCCCAAATCCCCTGTATCTGCCATCATATTGCATTATCACTGGAAGATTTCAGTCCCTTTATTTACTTTTCTAATTTAAGGGGAGCAAACCATTGTATTTATTGATTGTAATGATATTTCTCTGATTATTAGTATAGTTCTTTTTTAAAAAATCCACTTTATTTTTTAGAGAACTTGCAGGTTCCCAGCAAAACTGAGTGGATAGTCCCAGAGAGTTAATGTATAACACCATCGGTACATGCCTAGACTCCTCCACTCTCGACATCCCTCACCACAGTGGTACCTTTGTTACAGCTGATGAACCTACATTTACACATCATTATATCCAGAGTTTGTAGCTTACATGAAGGTTCATTGTTGATGCCATGCATTCAGACAGATAAATAATGGTATATATACACCGTTATAATATTATGTAGAATAGTTTCAATGCTCCTAGATTTCTCTCTGATTCCTCTATTCACCCCTCCTCTCATTAATCCCTGGTAACCACTGATCTGTTTACTGTCTCTATAGTTTTGCTTTTCCAGATGTCATAGAGTTGGAGTCATACAGTATGTAGACTTTTCAGAATGCCTTCTTTCACTTAGTAGTATACATTTAAGTGTCCGTCATGTTTTTTTCATAACTTTATATCATTTGTCTTTAGCATTAAATAATATTCCATTGTCTGGACAGATCACAGTTTATCCATTCACCTTCTGAGGGACATCTTGGTTGCTTTCAAGTTTTGGCAATTATGCATAAACCTGCTATAAACCTCTACATACAGGTATTTGTGTGGATGTAAGTTTTCAGCTCCTTCGGATAAATACCAGGTAGCATGATTGCTGAATCATATGGCAAGAGAATGTTTAGTTTTGTAAGAAAGTGACTAACTGTCCTCCAAAGAGGTTGTACCATTTTGCATTCCCACCGGCAATAAATGAGGGTTCCTGTTGCTAATATGATCACCTGCATTTGATATCAGCGTTTCCAGTTTTAACCATTCTGCTAGATGTGTAGTGTTATCTTATTATTGTTTTAATTTGTATTTCCCTGACAGCATATCTTTTTATACGCTTGTTTATCATCTGTATATGCTCTTTGGTAAGATGTATAGTCAAGTCTGTAGCCCATTTTTTTAAACAGTTTTTTTCTTTTTTCTAGTTGAGTTTAAGTGTTCTTTGTGTGTATTTTGTATAGAAGATGTATCTTTTGCAAGTATTCTATCCCAGTATATGGCTTGTCTTCTCCTTCTCTTGACAATGTCTTTCACAGACAGGAGTTTTTAATATTAATGATATTCAGTTTACCAATTATTTCTTTTACAGATCATACCTTTGGTATTGTTACTAGAAAGTCGCCTCCAGGGCGCCTGGGTGGCTCAGTGGGTTAATGCCTCTGCTTTCGGCTCAGGTCATGATCTCAGGGTCCTGGGATCGAGGCCCGCATCGGGCTCCCTGCTCAGCGGGGAGCCTGCTTCCCCCTCTCTCTCTCTGCCTGCCTCTCTGCCTCCTTGTGATCTCTCTCCCTCTGTGAAATAAATAAATAAAATCTTTAAAAAAAAAAAAAAAAAAAAAAAGAAAGTCGCCTCCATTCTGGGACTTGGCCTCTCTATTTAAACCTTAGAATCAATCTGTTGATAGTCACAAAATAACTTTGTGGGATTTTGATTGGGATTGCATTGAATCTATAGATAGAGTTACGAAAAACTATTCTTGACAATATTGAATCTTCCTATTCACGAACATGGAATATTTCTCTACTTATTTAATATTTTTTTTAAATTTTGTTCATTAGGCTTTTAGTTTTCCTTATATCCTGTAAATATTTTGTTAGATTTCTGGCTAAGTATTTAATTTTTAGGGGTGCTAATAAAAATGGTATTGTGTTTTTAATTTCAAATTCTATTACAGTGTATTTTGTTTTAATTCAGGTATTCTTTTTTCTTTCAAGCCATGGATCCTGACTTTTAATTGGGAAGGTATGACAACTAGGCAAACATCTGGAATTGTACTTTTCTCCCTAATATTACAGTGGTGTCTTTATCTAAAAAGTAAAAGCAGATTTAGGCTCTACCTACATCCACCACCTTACCAACCCCAACCCATCTTGATCTCTCTTTTGTACTAGATTCCGTTAATTTCCTCTTCTTTGCTGAGACTTCTGTTACTTTTTAGTTTCCTGAAAACTTCTAGTAGTTTCCAATGAATTCTTTGATTCTCCTGGTTCTCCATTTGTAAAGTTTGGACAGTTTAAAAATAATATATTGTTTACCATAATTCCTCATCATTACCAACATGCTTGGGGTGATAATTGGCCCTGATAATCATTCAAGAAAATTAAAAAAAAATAAAAATTTTTATTCATTTAATATCTCTTTATCTTTAGGTATTGAGCTTATTAATTCCTTCCTTTCTTTGAATCTCATATTTTTTTGCTATAACCCACCATTTATCAACTGTTTTGCACTCGTTTTCTATATCAATGTCATTTTTGCCTTAACTCCACAACAATTTAGCTGACAGCTACTAGAGAAGTTTTTACTTAGTAGCTACTTTTAGATAGTTGTTCCCATATTGAAGAATTTTTAATATATTGTACCTATCAAACCAAATTCAAACTCCGTATTCTAACTCAGATATATAAGCCTCTTCTAACAATACCAAAATCTCCACTCCAGATTCCATGTCAAATTTCATCTCCATTACTTTAAATTGGGCTTTTCCAACCTCCAAGTACTATTGTCATTTAGTCTAGAGAATTCCCTTCTGTGCTCTGCATTCTGGAAAACTTAGCCACTTCCGTGGCCTTTACCACTAAATGCCAATAGTGCTCTCCCCAGTCCAGTTTCAACAACTAAATGTGTCTCCAGACATTGCCAAATGTTACCAAAGAGGAGAATCTCCCCCTGTTAATAATATACATTATTACCAGATACTTCATATTTAAAAATAGACTGCTAGTTTCCTTTTATTTTGATATTTATTAGTCTAATCCTTCTTTTAAACATCACTTTTTTTTGGTATTTAAAATACTTTTTCTATTATACTCTTGTAACTTTTTTTTACACATCTTTACCTAAGATGAGATTCAAGAAGAAACTCTGAATGGAGAATTTCATACACACTTGATTACTGACTAGTTAACACTATCAAAAAAGGAGGTATTTAGAATGAAGAAGCCATTTAACTTACTCATTTCTGCCTTTCAATAAGTGGAATAATCTAGTATGTAAGATGTATTTTGAAACATAACGAAAGACCTGAAATAATATGTGCTTAGCAATGATATGTAATGAAGCTGAACTCACAGTAGTAGAGCATTACTTTAGTTCCTTAATTTTATAGCAATAACATGAATTTTCCCAGAAAGAAGGATTACTTTTCATTTTTATTAATGATTCATCTTTTCATTTTGTAAGGTAGTTTGAATTTAGTTGAGCATAATTGGGTTCAATTATAAAGGGGGAGTAAAACATTTCTGATATTTATTATTATTAATAGAGAACAATAGTCAAAGCTGTATTATGAGAACAGGAGGTTGCTCAAACATACTTAGTCTATTTAAAATCTAATTATGTGTTGAATAGAAATCTTTAAAATATGTTTGACTATTAAGGGTGGCTTCTTCTTATTTTTAGATTCTAAGTAAATAAGTCTTGTTAAACAAGTGGAATATATTCATACAATACATAAATACATATGTATGTGTGTGTACATATAAATATGTACCATGCACACATCATTAATCATACTGGATCTAATTATTTATAAAAAGATGTATTCCCTTTGTTCTTTCCTATCAGATATTAAATACATATGAAAATCAAGTTTATGGACATTTCCCAGATTGTGTTGAACGGCCCCTTGCATGTATATGAATTTCTATGTGTTCAGCATATGACACACAGACTGCCAATTTGAGCATTAGGAAAAATGCAATGAATTTTCCATTAAGTGTGCTCCCTCAGTGAACACCCTCTGTTTTTCTGGCAGGACCCAGCAGGATCTGAAAAATAAGCAGTGCATTGGGAACAATAATGAATATTTATGCTTTATGGAATCCTTTTACATTCATTTCCCATCTGCACTCCTAGACCCCCAAGTACTAAAATAGTAGAGGGGGTAAGGAGAATAGTGTTATAATTCCTTGGATTAGTGATAAGGAAACATCAGTGAGACTGTAAGCCAACTGATACCTAAGCTCATGGAGGCACACTTGATGCAAACTGAAACATATTGGTCATTTGCATTTCTATTTAACACCTCTGCATTATGTGATTTTTATAAAATGAACTTTGAGTCTATAAAATTGTGAAAGAATAGATCTCAGAATACACAAATGTCATTTAATGAAGAAGAAAAATTATTATTAAAAATGTGAAAGGAGATGAGAAGTGTCAGGAGAGGATACATTGGGGAAAATAATGGTGTGAGAGCGAAAACAAGATACTCTTCAGGTATAGTTTTAACCATTAATATGTTAATTCCATAGACTTAAGGGAAAAAAAGAAAAGCAAGAGTGAAAAACTGTGGCCGAATCTACATTGACTTAAAATAATTTACAAGGACAAACCTGAGGTGCATTTTGGCTAGTGAGTCTCTTTTAATTAAATACTTTACTTCATTTTACTTCAAGGGGCTTGTTGATGAAAGTGTTTATGGCAGTTTCCTGCTTGAAGTTTCAGCGATCTATATTTGGTAGTAAATGCTAGTAGATTATGCTTCTAAGTAACCCCCAGCTATGGACAAAGAGTGCTAAACATCTGGATGAAGGTTGGAAACATTTTTCCTGACAAGCTCGTGTTTAAGAAAGTCCAGAGGATGGATGTCACTGTGAAAATAAATACAGGCATACCATATTTTATTGTGCTTTACATTAGTGCCCTTATCAAATACTGTGCTCTTGATAAGGTGAAGGTTTGCAGCAACCCTTTGTGAAGCAAGTCTGTTGGTGCATTTTTACCTCAAGCATGTACTGACTTTATGTCTGTGTCACATTTGGGTAATTCTCTCAGTATTTCAAACTTTTTCATTATTTTTATACTTTTTATGGTGACCTGTGATGTTATGTTGTGTGTGTCCTGACTGTTCCAACAACCAGCCATTCCTCTGTCTCTCTTCCTCTCTTCAGGCCTCCCTATTCCCAGAGACGCAACAATATTGAAATTAGACAAATTAATAACCCAACAATGGCCTCTAAGTGTTCAAGTGAAAGGAAAACTCACACATCTCATTAATGTGAAAGCTAGAAATAATTAAGTTTTGTAAGGAAGGCATGTCAAAAGATGAGATAGGTCAAAAGCTAGGTCTCTTGCACCAAACAGTTAAGCAAGTTGTGACTGCAAAGGAAAAGTTCTTGAAGGAAATTCAAAGTGCTACTCTAGTGAACATATTGATGATAAGAGTGCAAAACAACCTTATTGCTGAAATGGTGAAAGTTTTACTGGATAGATGATCAAAACAACCACAATATTCCCTTCAGCCAAAGCCCAATCCAGAGTAAGGCCCTAACTCTTTTCAATTCTATGAAGGCTGAGAGAGGGGAGGAAGCCGAAGAAGAAAAATTTAAGTTGCAAAGTTGGTTCATGAGGTTTAAGGAAAGAAGCCATCCCATAACATAAGAATGTAAGTGGAAGCAGCACATGCTGCTGTAGAAGCTGCAGCAAGTTATTCAGAAAACCTAGCTCTGATAATTCATGAAGGTAGCTACACTAGCAATGGATTTTCAAAGTAGATGAAACAGTCTTATAGCAGAGGAGGATGCCATCTAGGAATTTCAGAGCTAGAAAGGAGATGTCAGTGCCTGGATTCAAAGTTCTAAATATGGGACACCTGGGTGGCTCAGTTGGTTAAGCAGTTGCCTTCAGCTCAGGTCATGATCCCAGGGTCCTGGGATCGAGTCCCGCATCAGGCTCCTTGCTCCGCAAGGAGCCTGCTTCTCCTTCTGCCTCTGCCTGCCACTCTGCCTGCTTGTGCTCTCTCTCTCTCTAACAAATAAATAAAATATTAAAAAAAAAAGTTCTAAGTGACAGGATGGTTCTTTTATTAGAGGCTAATCCAGGGCTCATTTACCATTCCCAAAATCCTAGGGCCCTTTAAGAATGATGCTAAATCTACTCTGCCTATGCTTTATAAATGGAACAACAAAGCGTGGATGATTGTACATCTGTTTATACCATGGGTTACTGAATATTTTAAGCTACTGTTGGGACCTACTACTCAGGAAAAAAAAATCCTTTCAATATACTGCTGCTCATTGATAATGTACCTGGTCACCCAAGAGCTCTGGTGGAGATGTAAAATGAACCCCATGGATCAAGGAATAATTTCAACTTTTAAGTCTTATTATTTAAAAAATGCATTTCATAATGTATCTATAGCTGTCACTCAGTGATTCCTCTGATAGATCCAGACAAAGTAAATTGAAAACCTTCTGGAAAGGATTTACCATTCTAGATGCCATTAAGAACATTCATGATCCCTGAGAAGAGGTCAAAGCTACCAACACAGACAGGAGTTTGGAAAAAGTTGAATCCAACCCTCATGGATGACTTTGAGCAGTTCAAGCCTTCAGTGGAGGAAGTAACTAGATGTTGTGGAAATAGCAAGAGAACTAGAATTAGAAGTGGAGCCTGGAAATGTGAATAAATTATTGCAATCTCATGATAACATTTGAACAGACAAGGAGTTGCTTCTTAAGAATGGTAAATGCTGTGAAAGATGTAAGCCAAATGATTCATAGGCTGTACTGCTGGGGCAAAGAATAAAAAATAAATAAATTAAAAAAAAAAAGAATGAACAAAGAAAGTGGTTTCTTTTTTTTTTTTAAAGATAGATTTGTTTATTTATTTAACAGAGGGGGAGAGAGAGAGAGAGAGAGAGAGAGAGAGAGAGAGAGAGAGATCACAAGTAGGCAGAGAGGCAGGGAGAGAGAGAGGAGGAAGCAGGCTCCCTGCTGAGCAGAGAGCCCGATGATGCGGGCCTTGATCCCAGGATGCTGAGATCATGACCTGAGCCAAAGGCAGAGGCTTTAACCCACTGAGCCAACCAGGTGCCCAAAGAAAGTGGTTTCTTGAGATGGAATCTACTCCAGGTGAAAATGCTGTGAGGGGTGCTTGAGTGGCTCAGTCAGCTGAGTGTCTGGCTCTTGGTATCAGCTCAGGTCATGATCTCAGGATGGTGAGTTCAAGCCCTGCATCAGGCTCCATGCTCAGCTTGGAGTTTGCTTGAGATTTTTTTCCCCCTCCTCTTCCCTCTCAATCTGCTCCTCCCCACTGCTTGTACTCACTCTCTCTCTCTAAAATAAATAAAATGTTTTAAAAAATGCTGTGAAGCTTGTTGAGATGATAACAGATTTAGAATATGACATAAACTTATTTAACAAGGCTGTGGCAGGGTTTGAGAGTATTGACTCCAATTTTGAAAGACATTCTACTGTAAGATGCTGTCAAACAGCAGCAGATGCTACAGAGAAATCATTTGTGAAAGCAAGAGTCAATCGATGTGGCACAGTTAATTGTTGTCTCCTTTAAAAAATTGCCACAGCTACTCCTACCTTCAGCAACCACCACTCTGATCAGTCAGCAGCCATCAACATCAAGGCAAGAATATCTACTAGAAAAAAAATTATAGCTCACTGAAAAGATGATGGTTAACTCTTTTTACTAATAGAGTTTTTTAATTGAGGTATGTACATTGGCTTTTTTAGACATAATGCTACTACATACTTAATAGGCTTCTATATAGTGTAAACATACTTTTAAATGCACCAGGAAACCAAAAAAAGATTCATTAGACTCACTTTATTACTGTGATCTGGAACCAAACTCCTTGTCATATCTTCAAAGTGTGCCTGTAAAGGAAGCCTCATTTACAATGGAGTTGGGAAACCCTAAAGGGAGAGCTCTCAAGAACCGCTACTTGCTATAAGTATAACTCACTTTCCTCAACAGGAAGAAGCCATAAGTACATACCCCAGCCAAAGGAAGGAAGAATTTCTCTTTGCCTGGCAACAGTCCAGCCAAAGAGAACTCAATATAAGAGTCCCTCCCAACTTCCTCCTTTCCCATATAAAACCAAGTTCCTCTCCTTTGTTCTCCAGACTTGCCTGTTGTTCACCATAGTTTACCCCAAACTACAATTCTCTCCTATTTCCAAATAAACTCATTTTGCTGATAAAATAGCTGGCTCTTTTGACATGCATTTCTAAATGATAAACATAAATATTTTAACAAAATGTAATAACATTTCTAATCAACCTTAATGTCTCCTCAATTTCAGAATTATACCTAATTTTAGATGCCTCCAGAATTGTAGTACTAAGATAGCAACATATCAGAGAAAAGCAAGGGGGGGCCAATTTTCAGCCTATTTTAAAATTCTAAAGCCTAGAGAGGGTGCCCTATACGTCATTTCTCAGTATGGAAATTGTGGAGAAGGACTCCATTCTTAGACCATGTGTATGGAATCTCAAAGCACCCAGTTTAAAATATTAACTTTTAACTATGAAGGGCTGTAAGGCTTATAGAACATGGTGCTCATTTTAATCTTTGAACAAGGATAAAATAAACGGAAGAGAAGTTTTCTCCAGTTGGCATTTGGTGTCCTCTTAAATGCAAAAGTGTGACTTGATCACATACAGAGCTTAATTAAAGACCGCTCACTCCGCAAAGAAATCCACCTTAAAGGAAATTGCCGCTCTGGTGTCAGTATCTTTCTGTCCTGTTAAAAAGAAAAATAATTGAACAGCAAAGAGTGTGACAGAAAAGTCTAAATGTTCTAGGGACTCTCTCAGACATTTGTTTGAAGTTTTCTCAAGCATTTTAAGCCTAAGCCACCGCTGGATTCTCCCTGTTGGGAGGACAGAAGTGCTAGAGATCACATGCCCAGGACTGAGCTCAAGATGCGCCGCATCCAACTGTTTACCCCTTGACCTCCTCTCCCTCCTCTGCTGGGCTACACATACTCCGTTTCCTCTAGATTAAGAAAAAAATCAATTTCACCAGTGAAAAAGGCTTTTAACTTAAAGCTAAATTCCCTGAAGTTACAAAAAAAGAGGACAGAATCTCTCAACTTTTTCATAAACTACACTAAAGACCAAATTTCTTGTTATGAGAAAACTTTCACCTATATCTCCAACTCTCTCTGTTTCAGACTTTTCTAAATTAAATAGAAATATGTTGAAAAGAATGAAACCTCTAATACTTCCATAAATGAAAAAGCCTATTTCACTTTGAAGCTGTATATTCTATCACGAAAGTGTCACCTTTGAACTTCGCTAGACCTTTCATAATCTTTAAAAATACATTTAATTTTATTAAATATTTTTAAAACACTCAATTCTATTACACTTCATCTCAAACACTCTGGCAATCATAACAAAATGCCTGGTGTTATCATGATGACTTGAAAGACTAGTGTTTATAGACTGAGTAAAAGTGAAGGAAAGTAAAAAACCGAAAACCACATCGGCATGAGAAAATAGGGCATCACATTCTCTCCAAGCCCTTTTGGAGGGTTCCACAGTCATTGGTTGGTGTACCAGACCATGGCAGAATCAAATTGACTGAAATGTTCCTAACATTCAGACTGTTTTCAGTCTTTGAGATTCCCATAGCACAAGCAACAAGAGTATGGCGTTTAGGCTGTACTACGATTTGTGAAACTTTGGAGCTGGCCAGGGTGGATTATGCTATAAAGGATTAAAATCTTATGCATTTTGCTTTACTGGTCAGAACTCAGTAACCACCTATTCATCAACAATACGGTATTGGAAAGTGTCTGCTTATGAACCAGAAATACTGGTATAATATGAAAATGGCCCATATTAAAAATCATTCCAAATTATCTTTAAGTTTGAGGCACAGAAATTAATTTAAAGATACCCACACACATGCATGCATTTAGAAGGACCTGTTACATAATAAGAAATACTCTAAAAGAACTATCTTCATAGATAATTTCTATATTTTATAGTGTAATTTTATTAAAAGTATATTTTGTCCTTTATATTTTCTTTTTATCTTAAAAGAGATTGTTTATTTAAAGAGAGAGCTGGAGAAGGGGCAGAGGGAGATGGAGAGAATGTCTAGCAGACCCTCTGCGGAGTGCAGAGCCCTGCACAGGGCTCGATCTCACAACCCTGAGATCATGACCTGAGCCAAAATCAAGACTTGGACGCTCAACCAACTGAGCCACCCAGCTGCCCCTACCCTTTATATTTTCTATGGCTAATTGCTTCAACTGATTTAAACAAGAATTCCTTGAAACAAAGTTTTTTTGTTGTTGTTTTGGTTTTGTTTTTTTTGTTGTTGTTTTTGTTTTGTTTTTTTCCTCTTTCAAGGTCTGGAAGACTTAGCTTTTCTATCTTTAGCCCCAAGCCATCATATCACAAAATATGTATTTTTTTCTAAAGGAGAATGTTTCTATGAAAACTGTGTCCACTGATAAGCAAATAAGAGCATCTTTTAAAGTGGACACAGTTTTCATAGAAAAATTTGTTATGGTATGAAGTTAAGTAAATAAGTATTTAAAAAAGTCATGGGCGCCTGGGTATCTCAGTTGGTTAAGCATCTGCCTTCAGTTCATATTGTGATCTCATTGTCCCGGGATCAAGTCCCACATCAGGCTCTCTGCTCTGCAGGCAGTCTGCTTCTCCCTCTCACCCTCTCCCTGTGCTCTCCCTCTCTCTCAAATAAATAAATAAAATCTTTAAAAAAATCACATGGCCTTTTCTGCTCCCATATGGAAAGATCTCGGAAGTCATATCTCTCTTCTTTGGAAGAAGAAAAACCTGAGCAAACTAACACTTAATGACTTTTCTTGGACTAATCAGAGACAGAGTTTGCAGGGCAAGAGACAAAAGGCAAAATGAACTTCATTTATACACTGGACTTTAGTTTTGGGAAACAGTAAAATTGTTTTCCACAGGACAGAGGTCACAAATTCTTTTGAGGTTATAAATTTTGATATTGCTAATCATACATGCTGGAATCAAGCAATTAAATAAGTTCATGGTAAATAATGGGGGCCAGGTTTCTCCTACTGTTGGAATAACAGTTAAGCAAAAGGATGAGGCTAAAATGATCCATGTGGTAAGGCGTTAGAGATGGAAACATTATTATCAATTCTTGGTTAGTTTTATATGAATACAAATGGCTACATAAAGAAATATTTATACATATGTGTGTATAGATGGGTATATATTTTCTTGCTGTATCAGCTGAGAGGGTCTAGAAGCTATGATATAAAATTCAGTGGCAACGAGTAAGCTTAACTCCTTGATTTTTGGTTTATAATATCATTCAATGATAAAAGGAACCAGGGTTCCTTGGAGAGGTAGCTGATACTAAGATGGGTTAGAATATACACAAGGTAGGCCTGGAGCACAGCGTTGTGCCAGAAAATAAGAAAGTGCTCAAACAGCAAGCAACACAGCGACAGGATATGTGAAAGTGACATAGGATCCAACTGGAAATGTTCCCAACTGCTGCAGCTAGACAGAACAATAAAATAGAGGATTATTAGATTGTAAGTCAAAGTTTAAATGAAATATATCTGTAAATCCATATAAAATCATTGATATAAATTTTATATCAATTTTATATAAATTTATATAAAATCATTGATATAAATAAATGAATGAATGATAGATAAGACACAAATCTGTGCAGAATTCTATATAGTTTTATATATATGTTTGTAGGTCATAAATCTCTACTTCTTAAGTGTGGGCTATGCATAGTGACTTTATTCCAAAGAGTACAGTATGAAGAAGGGGAGAAAAGAGTAACTTTACAGTGGAGAAATGGGACACTTTCTAAACCAAATGAGCAAGGGCAACATAAACAGTGATAAATCATGTTGATCGTATATACCTTTGATGTAATGTGGCAAGAATAGCACTTTACCTCTGTAGTCTTCATCCCCCAAAATACCCAACCCCAATCCAACCATGAGAAAACCACAATACAGATCTCAACTGTGACATTCTACAAAATACTTGACCATCATTTCTCAAAATAAGGAAGGGTATCAAAAATAAGCCAAGACTGAGAAATTGTCACAGCTGAAGGAGACATGACTGCACAATAAATGTAGTTCCTGGATGAAATCCTAGAACAGGAAAAAAGGTAAAAACTGTACAAAGTATTGACTATATTTAATAACGTATCAAAATTGGTTCATTAAAGTAAGTGGACTACACTAATTTAAGATAGAAATAGAGGAAATCAAGTGGAGGTACATAGAAACTCTGTTAAGAGCTTTGTAATTTGTCTGTAAGTCTGAAACTGCTTGAAGATAAATACTTTATTAAAAAATAACATGCTCAGAATGAATGTGTAACATAATACTGTGAAAAGAGTCTCTTATAATCCCATATCAATATGACTAAAACACTTGTAAGGAACTCCTGTCAGTCATGAATTTGATTCTTGAAGACTCAAGGTCATGACCTAGTTCCAAAGACAGCATGGTGCATTCATTTACAGCATAAATCAGACAGGCCGAAAGGGCACAGTTTAAATGATTCAATGGCAAATATTCTTTAGACTAAAGGTTTTCAAGATATGGTGAGGTTTGTAACAAGAACCCGGTTCTTGAAGGAGACAGGTAGGGAGAATTTAAAACATCAAACAAAATATGTTAGTTAATGACTTTTTGAAGTGGCTGGCTGATGATGTCTGCAAAAAATGTGATATACTTTTTTTCTTGCTGGCACAATATTTGCAACATTGTCTTCTTTGGTTTATGAAGCTATTTGCTGAAAGTGTGTCTAAGAGATTTAATACTAAGCAGTTAAATGTTTTTTAATGCAAGCAAATATTTAACATATAATGCACAAAAGGTTATTTAAGCAATTATGGCATCTAAAATTTTTAATTTTTTAATGATGTTGAATTTCAATTAGGGATTGAATACATTATAAAAGTAGCTGTTTTGTGTTTTGATTCAGTTAAAATTTTGATTAGCATTATGCTTTACACGCTTCTCAAAAAAGTCCACAATACTTTTACATTCGTCATCGCCAACTGAAATTAATTTCAGTTCTGTAGAAAAAGAAAATTATTTAACCAGGTTTTTCATTTATTATAAATATATTAAAAGTTATAGAAATCAGTGTTTAGACATAAGACACAAAGCAAAGAGCTAAAAGAAGTTATGAATGAGTGAACACAATCTATTGGGCTTGCAGACTACCCTCTCTTCAGCACTAATTTAAATATTTACTGAATGTTAATATTCAGATCTAGATGTGTATGTTTTTTTCCTAAAGGGCTAGGAAAGAAATGATGAATGTTGAGCTCAGAATTAAAATAGCCTATTTAAGAGAGAAGAGGTTTCTAGTGTCCTATTATTGTTCTTTTATGAAACATGATTTATTTTTCCTACTGATCTCATCCTGATTCTTACATTTCAGTGTTTAACTACAAACTTTAGATTAAAAGTGTCTTCATGCATATTTTGTTAAGGGAACGAGGATATCTGATGATATCTGATGATATAAATAGGAAATACATTACAGACCAGGGTGTTTGTGGAAAAGAACACTTAGACCAAAACAAACTTAAATTTAAGGTTTTTTTCCTAAATGACTGTATTCTCCAATTCCTTGCTCTGTTCCTCCTATAACTATGCTTTTCTCCAGCGTCTGGAGCAAAAACTGTGTTCCCTGAGACCTCACACCTTCTAGAACCATGCTCTGAGTCTAGAAAGAGCAGCTAGGGTCATCTTCCATGGTTACTTCTTACCACTGCCATTGGAGTGTGCATCCAGAGTGCTGATGCTGGCCACTCGGTGGTCATTTGCAGGAGTGGAATCCTAGAGCTTAGACACTGGGACTGAAGAGTACATAGGCATGTTCTAAACAGCCCTCGTGGAGCAGAAAAGAGCCAAGTTTGGGAAGGGAAAGGAAAGAACCATTGGCAGGGACCTCCATCTGGTGGATGTCTTCACAGTTAAATTTTTCCTTACTACATGAGAAATATTAGTTTCTTTTGGGGTGAAAATATTTTGAATGTAATACAAAAAAAGTGACACTGTTTAGGTGCTTCAGACTTGCCTATAATAATTGAATTTCTGGGGCGCCTGTGTAGCCCCGTTGGTTTTGTGACCGACTCTTGATTTAGGCTCAGGTCGTGATCTCGGGGTCCTGAGATGGAGCCCTGCCTTGTGCTCTGTGCTCAGCAGGGAGTCTGCTTCTCTGTCTTCCTCTTCCTCTGCCCCTCCTGCCACTCACAAGTTCTCTCTCTCTCTCAAATAAGTAAATCTTAAAAACAATTGAACGTGCGTTGCTGAACACTTTTTCTAAATTGAGTTCTTAATGGAATGTGCATTTGACTGTGGATCCTGTTAAAATTCGGATCTCTGGGGCCTGGGATTCTGCATTTCTCAGTTGCACATCCATAGACAGTAGCAAGGTTATAGAAGACAAGGCAAAAAATGTAAGACTGGTTTTGTTTGGGGTATAGTTATTCCTCAGTGCATTATAGGAACAGTGGTGGAACAGTGCATTTTTCTAACTGAATTCTAAGAACAGTGATAGTGGGAGACAATTCAAATTTTTTATTTCTATTCCTTTTTAATCAATGAAAATACTACTATGCCAAAAATGCACATCTTATTTCACCCCTTTCCTGCCAAGACAACCAGTCATTGCAGCCTGTTGACACTTCGCTAAAAGATTAGATACATTCATTCTCATTCATCAGTGATATTTATACCCAAAGTAAAATAAATACATTTGTGAATCTTCATTTATGTCTTACTTCTCATCACAAATGTAATACAATTCCACCTAAGAAATCCACTTATGTATTACATTTGCAGCAGTATTTATTTTAGATTTAACCATGGTTATGCTTTTTATTTTTCTTCTAGGGTAACCAGAGCTTACTGTATCTTTGTAGAAACAATGGGGATCAGTTCAAAGAAAAAATAATTCTATTATAATGTTTTGTTGAAAATTCAGGGTAAAGTATAAAAGGCAGAAAAAATGAAGGAAAGAGAATGGTAGAAATTCAACAATATTCAGATCACAAGACATTTTGATGTGGAACTCTGGACTCCAGACAGGAACTCCATTCCTGTTTCTTTTCCCACCCTCTATTAGTACTCTCAAAGAGTACTCGATCAACTTCAAATGAGTTGATTTTGTTGTATTATCTATTGCTGTAGGGGTGAGTTTAGGGACCTAAGACCTGAAGATATTGCTTAAAACAAGGTCTGATATTCTACCAGTGACACAGGATTAGGTGTACAGGTGGCTTAGTTTGTGTCCATTCGGATTTGGCCGTCATCCAGTCTGACTGGTCAGTGCATACTAAATATGTTGTGTATTCTCCTGCCCCCCACACAGCCCCTTGCAAATTAGAACTCTCTAAATCTGAATGGCTCATTCCATTTCTGTTTCCTGTTGCCTTAATAAAAGGTTATTGAAATACTTATTACATCCAAATCCAAATTCCTATTTGAGTTTAGTCTACTATAGAATATTTATGAAAAGTGAT
Organism: Ailurus styani; assembly: GCA_002007465.1. Lineage (NCBI taxonomy): Eukaryota > Metazoa > Chordata > Mammalia > Carnivora > Ailuridae > Ailurus > Ailurus styani. Next base: position 1,772,746 of record LNAC01000034.1, on the reverse strand, counting down.
GAAAAGCAAATCAGTTGAAATACTTAAGGTAAACCAGAATTCAATGAATATGTTCTATCACGTTATCATCACAGACTCCCTGGGGTGAATTACCTAAGACAATTCCTGTAAATTCTCAAGGACAAATATAGCCAAAATTGATTGTTCTTTGGTTTCCTTAATAAGGAATATTTCTTTTTTTTATTAATCAAAAATATTAATAATTTGACTTTGAGAACATAATTCTAGCTATATTATAGTTGATGAAAAATCATCCTAAAATGTAAGATTAGGAAAGAGAAATCAAGTATAATCCTATATTTCATAGTTAGTGCAATTTGCAGATATGGATTTTAAGTAAATTATAAGTTTATTGTTTTTTTTGTCACAGACCATAGTTATTTTTTTTAAATGGGAAAGAATTTATATGTTCCTAATTTGTACATTTTTTATAGATTCAGAAGGTAATTTTGAATTGAGTGGTCCACTAAACAAGTTATATATTTTTAAGAATAAAAGGCTTAAAACTTTTAACAAATTTAATCCCTTCATGGCTATAGACTGGGGAAAATCTTAGATGGATTAGCTTTTATTGCATAGTTCTTAGAAGAAAATATTTCAATCTACCTCTAATGGCATACAAGAAGAAGAACAGATATTAAGATGCATAAGAAAGAAGTGGAAATAGGGATAGGGAGTTGAATGTATACAGAGGGTGTGTGTGTTATTAAGCTAAAACCACATAATACCATCCTATCCTAACACAAATAACCTAGATTAGATAATGCTTCTTAGTATGACATTTAGATCGGAGATTTTTATTTGTTTAAGGATACCCAAACAGCGGAATTAAACTTGAAGGGATTTATACCTAAGTCTGGAATTATATAGCATAGAATAAAATAATTACATACAGGCACATCATTATGTTACAGATCAAGAACAGGATAGTTTTTCTCCTGCAGTTTTCCTTATGTCTTGTAAATTGTGGTAGAATGTAGATTGTTGATATCTCTGCATTTCTAATTTTATGACTCCAAAACTTGGTTTTAAATTCTGCTATTCTTCCTGAATCATTATTTTAGCTAAACCCTCAGGAAAATATAAGCAAGTACAGGCAAAATAAAGGTAAATACCAAAAAAGAAAATACAGATAAAAATTAATTCCCCTTCCCTAATTTTTTTTATACTCTATATTTTACCAACTGGTTCTTTTGACATATATTGAAATTTCTTCCTCTCTCTCTCTCGTAATATCTCATACACAGTCTCTTCAGTTATTCCTTTGAGAACAGGGTTTCCATATGCTTATAATCCATGTATGCTTTCAGTGAACCTGCATTCACTTGTCAAACTGACTCCTATCTTTTGATATGCAGACTATTGTACTGCACTACACTGCAAGCAGAACAAAGTTGGTGCAGTTATGACTCTTTATGATTACTGCAATTATTTCCCTGTTAATGTGTTCTAAGACTATTTTAGTTTTCAAAAAGCACAACAAACTGTTAGCTACTGGCTGATTGTTGGTTACTGTAAATGATTTCACCCCAAGCCCCATTTCTACCATCCTTACAGTTATATGTCTTATCTTCAAAAATTATACATTTTATACCAAAGTAGAATAGGAATAATGTTAAGAAATATTTAAAAATGGCTTATAATCTCATCACCCAAGAGAGCAAAAGTTATAATTTTTCTATGAATGTATGTTTTTTATATTTACACATTTATATGACAAAACAAAAAAATACATATATTTATGTTTTTTCCTTAATGTTGTGATATTGTGTTGTTATATGTCTTTCAAAAATAGATATTTATAGTTCACCAATATTTCTTGTGCTTTAATTAATTAAAACATTTTATTTTTGGTTGATATTTATGATAAATATTAATAAATCAAAGGGACTAAATTTATGATAAGTATTGATGTTATTGTAGATATAACCTATTTGCTAAAAAACTATAACAAATTATGGCTGGTTTGTAAAATAAGAAAACTCTTAATAGTGTACATTTATGAACTAGTCACTCTAACTAGTGTCCCTATTAACTGTTTTCTCTCTGATTTTCCTTTCCAAGGGATCAAATAAAATAATTTTTATATTTATAAATAATACTATTATTTACTCACAAACTCCTTTCAATTGCTATGCCTCTTATTTCTACTCCGTATCTTACTGCATTGGTTAGACTTTCTGAAACATAGTGAAAAGACAGTGCAAACTTGATACACTCCAGTATTTGAGGATGTGCTTGCAGCAAGTCAGTATGTGATATTTGCAATACTTTTTGTTAACTGTGTTTCTTTTTGTTGCAAGAATGTATCTTCACTGTTGTTGTTGTTTTCTGGTGGCATTGTCAACTTTCCTTAATATTATTGGTTTTAATCTGGAGAAAATGTACCTGTTTCTTAGATAACTGACTTTGTTTCCAGAGACAACAGATTCACCTCTACTCCCCTTTTAGAGTGCTGTTATTCTGGTACATATATAAGGTTATTTTTGAGTTTTCACCTCTGTGATTTCCTCTTCACTTTGGAATATCTTCATAGCCTCAATATCATATATTTAGACATCTTTATCTTATTGACCCTTGTGTCCTCAGCATTGAGCAGGGCCTTGAATATATGGTGAGTACTGTGAAATATATAAGCTTGATGATTCACAGACTTGTACCCCTGGGGCAAATAATACATTATATATTAATTTAAAAAAAAGTTGACCAGTAGAACTAATAAATAAAACTATAAATTTTTTTAAAAAGATATATGCATTTAATGAATGAATAAATGAAATTTTAGATGTGACCTTTACCATATGTCCAGCATTGTCTCTGATCCTTGCAATTTCAACTTCCTGGAAATCCTGCATCATCTTACACCAGCTTCATTTTTATCTCTTTTAATTTATCTGTCTATAGTTGTGACAGACATTTTGACATGTTTACCACATCCCTTCTTTCCTCATTATGGTTGATTTTCTTCACCTCATGGCACCAAATATTTATCAAATTTTCTTCCAGTTCCTACACCATCCTAAAGAGTAAATAGAACACAAGAATAAAGTTCTCCTTTCCCTTCTCAAAGACCCCGAACTGGTTTTCCCACTCATGGGCCCCATGTTTGGTTAATTAAAGGATATGACTCGTCATTCACGTTATTCAGTGTCTCTCTCTATAGGTTAAGTACTGGTGAGAGAAACGGGTCATAGTAGATTTCTGTAGTAACTGGCTCAGCTAACAGTTTCTTTTGTGCCTCTACTAAATGGAGCTGGTTTTTTCTACTGTCACCACTATCTGGTTCTTGGATTTTCTGGACGGATGGCACTCATGATAATGTTTAATTTATACAATGTCCTGGTCTGTCTTTGGACCTCCACATTTAACTAGTAGAAGCTACATCTTAGACAAGATGCAAGTACTACTGGCCAAATTCATCCCCCACATTTGTTTCCAGGAATTTGCAGAACCCAAATGGTTTTGGTTTTTTTATATATATATATTTCTCTCTTTTTTTTTTATTATGGTATGTTATTCGCCATGCAGTACATCATTAGGTTTTTTTTTTAAAGAAGATTTTATTTATTTATTTGACACAGAGAGAGAATCACCAGTAGGCAGAGAGGCAGGCAGAGAGGAGGGAAGCAGGCCTCCCACTGAGCGGAGAGCCCAATGCGGGCCTCGATCCCACGACCCTGGGATCATGACCTGAGCCGAAGGCAGAGGCTTTAACCCACTGAGCCACCCAGGTGCCCACATCATTAGTTTTTGATATAGTGTTCCATGATTCATTGTTTGAGGAGGGCATGTATGGCATGGAGCTCTGGGTGTTATACCCAAATGGATTTTTTAAAAAGTAGGTTATGGGTGCAGTTTGGGATCACTGCTCTGGCTACTTAACAGGCTATGGGAAATAGCAGTTTGTTTTGCTACAGTTGCTGGGACTGAGGGACACGAATATATCCTGGGAAAGAAACAAAATATATACCTTTTTGGAAACTGACATTTTAGAAAATGAAAGATATGTTTTCTCAATTCAGGGCCACTGACTTGATAGATAAGGTGAATTCCCCAAAGTTTCTGGTTATGATTTTATGTAAGGTGTAGTTTTCACCTGTTCTGTGAATTGGTAATTTTTTAAAAAGTCTATTAGCTGTTTAGGTGAGAAGTCTAAAAGGCTGTGTTAAAGATGTTATTTAAACTAGAAGTCTGCGCTTGTGCTCACTTTTTCTCTCATTTTCCATAAAGCTTTTATTTTTCTGACTACTCAACTTAAAAAAATGAAGTATGGTATAATGTAGAAAATTTATAATGTGAAATATTAAAATTTCTAAATTTCCCATTGTCTAGGATGGCTGTTGTTAATTTGGTATCTTTTTTGGCAAATTTTTATTCCTATGCATGCACAACATTTCCCAAAGTGAAATACAGTAGTAGACTGGAGCTGTTTCAATGAATTATGCAAAAAACAAAATCAAATAATTTTAGCAAGTAATTTGGACTAAACAAAGTTATTTTGTGGACAGATTTTTTAGAACCTATTATACACTCATGTGCCTTGTAAATTTCAAATAAAAATGATTAAAATATACATCATTTCCCAAACAATTTGATTATAGAGATCACATAACTCTTTTTGTGGAACTAATATTCCATTAACACACTTTGAAAAACACCACTCAGATCATATTATACACACTCATCTGTAATCTGCTTTTTAGACAATATAGGGTTGATGTCATTTTCATACCAATGCACGGTTTTCTCAACATGTAATACATTTGCACATTATTCAGTTAATGGACACTTCATAATAATCAAATTTGTTATTGACTAACATTTTAAGTGTTTTTAGTCTGTTGATACTAAAAACACTACTCCAGTCTTTGTTGAGTCATCTTTACCTTATTATCTCTTCAGACAAATCCATAGAAGTGAAGTTGATACATAGAATCAATGTCCATCAGAAGGATGGTGCCAATTTTCATGCTCCCAACAGTAATATGAGCGTGTCATATTTTGAACACTTGACAGCAATATTTCAAACATTTTAACCTATAGTAATCTAATAGGTTAAAAACTCATTACTTTAGTTTGGATTTTGTGTTTCATCACTTTTAAATAAGTGCATTTTTGTATACTTATTGTCCATTTGCCTTTTTATTTTTTGAATTACCTATAAGTGATTTTTGTTCACTTTTCTCCTATTTCAGTGTTGCTATTTTTAAAATAAACAATCGCATTTTATGTTTTAAGGATAATCCATGGTCTTCCATATACTTTGCAAATATTTTTATGATTGTCACTTATGTAATCCTTGGTTAAATATATATAGTATTTGTGTTATATATGCATAACCCTGTACTATTTTAAGGTGGTCAACATTGTCATTCTTTTTCTTAGTTTTACTGATTGTGGTGCCATTAAAAACTACCCTGTATATTCCTATCCTTTCTATTTATAAATTATATAAGATACTTTTCTTATATTTTTAGTATTTTTATGCTTTTAAAGCATGTACTTAAGTAGTTAAAGAAACTTGTTTTGATATATAATGTGTGTTTGATCATCAGATATAAATACAACATGGTACTTCATTCCATCTGATTTATCTTGTTGGATTTAGTGCTATCATATAATCTAATTTTGTTTTGAATATCAATTCTGTGGTACATAAATAATCACTGTTTTGTTCTGTTTTTCCATTCAAATTTTTAATAAAACTATACAGCATCAGAGTACTTCTTCATGTAAGAAACCTCAAAGTATTTCATGTCATAAACATCTCTGGGGTGAAATGTCAGATAATGATCATAGAAAATTAAAATTCAGCATAAACATACCATATTGAACCTACACTTTGCCATTAAAACTTATTAAATTTGATGTTTTCCATGTCCATAGTTATTGATTATTTAAACAAATAATATTTTTTTTGTATTTGTTGCTTTTCTAAAATTATAATTTTCTTTTCCAAACAGCTGTCTCAATGAGTTTGTTATAAATCTTCATTTGTTCTAGGGTTAGATAATCAAATTGTGAGAAATGAAGTACAGATTTGAAGTTGGGGGAGGAAATTAAGCAGACCATTTTTATCCTGACTTGTTTCTCCATTGTCAATTATGACATATTGGAGTGACATGACAATCACTAATCTGACTCCTCATCCTTTCATTTGCAAACCCTGTGAGTGCACTTTGCCATGTATATACAGCCATAATGTTTTTTCTCTGAAATTCTGCTCATGCTACTCAAGGGTCTAGAACATCACCACCTGCCCTGTGCACTCTCAATAAATATTAATTACCACCACTAATTAGAAATGTTGACACATGCATTTCTAATTACAATTGAGGTTACATCTGAAGAGAAGAAGGTTTCAGTTAATTAAATATCAGGGAATATTTTCACAAGATTGGAGACATTTGACAAAGCAATCAAGTCCTAAGCATATTGTGAAAGTTTTTGAGTCTTAAAACATTGCTTTAAATATTCCAAACTAGAAATAGCCCTGCTTTGGAACAGGCTGTTTAACACCCTAGAGGTAGATGTTTTCCATTCTTGGAGACTTCTATTAACCTATGTGCTGATTTAAGAGCTTAAATGGAAAATGATTATACACGTAACTCATTGCTATTATTTTTAAATCTTAAAATATTCTTTGTCCTGCCAGGGTTCTCAAGGTGTCAAGATAATGCAAAATAATAACAATGATAAAAATAATAATAATAATTGTAAAAAATTTGAAAAATAAAATTCTTCAGTCCTACTGTGGTACCATGGAGTCTTTCTGGTCAGAAAACAGACACCATTCCACTCATTGTTACAGGGTTAGTTAGACTTTTGGTGAACTTTTAACTGATTTGATATATGCTGGAATACAATTCCTATCTACCTCTACTCTAGCTAAAAAAGGAATTCCTGGAAAACTGAGTCTGTGTAACATGGCTTTGCATATTACACATGTAGAATGTGATGTATGATCTGAAAGGAAATCATCCTACTAGGTCTATATATAATTGCACTATTGGATTTCTGTTTTGGCAACCAAAGCTTAAAAAGAAAATACTGTTGTATTTGTTCACCAGGTAACACTACCATCTGTACGGAAGAGCAAGGGGCCTTGATAAAGAATCAAAATTGAGTATTACATTCTACAAATGTGTGGGAGCATATCTTTTGTCTGTGAATTACCACCACTAAATTTGTATTTTAAAAGATATCCACAATTTCATTTTGATCTAAATTAATGAGTCCACTGTTGAAAGACAATACACATATCTACATGTCTTAAGAACAGAGTAACTGACAGGTTTTGTTTTTCACTATCTTTTCAAGGATGTTTGCATAGAAAACATAGCAAACATAGTTTATATAACCTTAGTAGATAGAAATAGTGTTTTTCTCTGGAGCACAGAGCAAGTATGTTCTCTGTTCATTATAATAAGGATAATGTATCCCACAAAGTAAAGTTGCAAGCAGCTCGGTATAAAGATCAAGTGTTTCTTAGGTTTGGTGATCCTCAGCTATAACAAGCCCACTGCCTGCTTATCATCAACCTTGCCCACTCTCTGTCAACCTTGTTTGACTTTGAGAGCAAGGTAGGCTGATGAAAACATAAAGTTCATTTTGTCCACTATGCAGTGAGTAATAAAGTCCATTGTCTCTGATGAAGGGATCTCATGTCATCTGTCAGTATCCATGAAACTATGGCAGGCTAACTTGTTAGTTTGTAATGAGGATGAAACCTCACTCTTCACAGTTCTTGACAACCACATTTAGGATATATGTTCAGTTCTCCCAGACATATTTTATAAGAAAATTGAAAAAAGCAAAATATATCTGGAGTAGGATGATAGTCTAACAACCAGAAGAAAGAATCTAAAGAGAAAAAGATGTATTTCTTAGAAAATAGCCTAGAAATGACTCTATGGCTATTTTTATAGGTCAAAAGGATTGCTATTTAAAAGAGGGATGAGATTTATTCTGTACTTTTTCAGAATCCAGTAGTCTTAGGAATATAAATTTTCACTTATAAAATGAATAATACTTGTACCTGATGATATTAAAAATTTGCCTAAGTTACTTTAATAGTAATGTCACTGCTAGTCAAACTAGGGATATTGCAACATTGTACTGGGAAAGGTGGAGACTACTTAAGTCTGTAATGGGGATATTTGTCTTTGAGCAGAGTGCCGACTGGGTTATAAAGTATTATATATTTTCATCTAATGCTGACTGGCATAAAATTTATGCTAAGGGAAGATATTTAAGTGTTAATACTGTAGAATCTGGAAAAATAGAGGTTGATAAGAACTGGAGAACATAAGGAATACAGCATGTAAAGGTGAAACTTACAATTGTCCCTTGAGATTGAACCAGATTCACCAGAAGGAATGGGATGTCCAAGAATATTTTTATTTTTATTTTTATTTTTTTAAAGATTTTATTTATTTATTTGACAGGGAGAGAGATCACAAGTAGTTAGAGAGGAAGGGAGAGGGAGAGAGGGAAGCAGGCTCGCTACCGAGCAGGGAGCCCAATGTGGGGCTCGATCCCAGAACCCTGAGATCATGACCTGAGCCAAAAGCAGATGGTTAATCATCTGAGCCACCCAGGCACCCCAGGTGTCCAAGAATCTTAATTGCATCAAAAAGTTGTATTTGTCTAACTAGAAAGGAAATCTTTGGGAAATAATAGAAGAGTTGCTATTAGCACAGTGCAAAAATCTCATACCTCGGGCACCTGGGTAGCTCAGTGGGTTAAGCCTCTGCCTTCAGCTCAAGTCATGATCTCAGGGTCCCGGGATCGAGTCCCGCATTGGGCTCCCTGCTCAGTGGGGAGCCTGCTTCCTCCTCTCCCTCTGCCTGCTTCTGTGACTACTTGTGATCTCACTCTCTGTCAAGTAAATAAATTTAAAAAAATCTTAAAAAAAAAAATCTCATACCTCTGGAATGGATTTTAACATCAGTTAGGAGTATTACTTGATTCTCATCTAATTTTTTTCAGTTGTGAACCACATAGTTCTTTCAAATGCAAGGACATTAATTGTATTTTGCAAAAGTATGTCACTGTATTTACTTATTTATAACTTAATTTGTTATATACTCAATTAATCATAACTTCATAACAATGAACCATATTAAAGAGCCACCTAAGTACTTACAAAAGTTTTCAAATCTATGCATTATGTTTTAAGTTATCATTTAATTTCTTTGGAATATTTCTGGTTAGAACAGAGACTGTGTCTCCTCTAGGCATCCTATAACATTTAGAAACACAGTGATCACCAATAATAATTAACATTACAAAACCCAATAACTCCCTAAGGTAATAATGCTGATTTTTAAATTCCTTCTGAAACAGTTAACAGAGTCTTTTGAACATCCTAGCAATTAGCAATCCTAAAAAGAATATTCAAAAATACAAATTAACAGTTCTTAAAAAGGAAGGACTTTATGAACTCTTGAAACTATCTTGACTTCTACACAGGTGCTGATATTGAGTGGGTGTTCCTAGTATAGTCAAGAACCATCATCTTGAGTTATCTATAATATCCTGAAGCATACAAAATAAGTAATTATCTTGAATAAAGATAACTCAATTATAAAATTAAATTTAAATCTAATTTCTCATGATATTTCTTCTTAGTAAAATAGATATTTTTATACATGCAACAAATGGTAAAAGTAAATTCATATCTGTGAAATACCTGTATTAAGAGTTTATATTTTATTGAAGGGAAGACTAGCTATTTGATTAAAAGATACTCATTCTTACAGATACCAGCATGTGATCATTTAACCATAAAAATATTTTAAAATATGTTTTTTTTTCTCATTCTTGTTCTGATCCCCAAATACTGATTTATAAACACACTTTGGAACACATTTGGCTTCATGGAAGAAGCAAAAGATTTAGACACGTACAGTGTATTAGAGATGCAGTGCTTATTGTAGGAGTCTATTGAAAAAAGTTGGATTCATGAACCTACATGTTGATCTATTCCGAAAATGGTAACTTTACTTACACTTAGGAAAATGTAACCCTGAAAAAAGAGGCATTGTCTTGCAAGGAATAGAGTGAAGTATTTTTTTTTTAAGAAGAGATTTATTCCTGGATGACAATTTTGCCAGAATTTTTACAAACTTTCTTTAAACTGTTAAAGAGACAATAGGTCACAATAAGAGTATGGATATTTCTGTTCCTCTAATATCTGGAAGTTGAATACAGCTGCAATAAGTGAATAGTAAGGATACATAGACTTCTCCCTCAGCATTAAAAAAAAGGAGAGGGAGGGTGCCAGGATGTCTGCTTTTGGCTCAGGTCATGATCTCAGAGTCCTGGGATTGAGCCCTGGCATCAGTCTCCCTGCTCAGTGGAGAGTCTGCTTTTCCTTCTCCCTCTGCCCCTACCTCCTGCTTGTGCTCTCTCTGTCTCTCTCTCAAAAAAATAAATAAAATCTTTCAAAAAATTTTAAAAAAAGAATTCTCTCTTGACAAGGAAAAGGCAGATTCTAGCTTACTAGCAGAATTCTTTTTTTTTTTAAGAGAAAAATACTTTAGGGCGCCTGGGTGGCTCAGTGGGTTAAAGCCGCTGCCTTCGGCTCAGGTCATGATCCCAGGGTCCTGGGATCGAGGCCCACATCGGGCTCTCTGCTCAGCAGGGAGCCTGCTTCCTCCTCTCTCCTCTCTCTCCCTGCCTCTCTGCCTACTTGTAATCTCTCTCTCTCTCTGTGTCAAATGAATAAATAAAATCTTTAAAAAAAAAATAAAAAAATAAAAAAAAAAGAGAAAAATACTTTATTCCAAAGTAAAAATAATAGCTATCTTCTTATTAGTGGTAATTCAGGTTATGATTAATATGAAGCTCCTAAATTGTTAGAGAATAATAAAATAAATAAACAAGTAAGCAAAGAGAAAAACATAAATGAAATGAAATAATAACAATTGCAAATTATTTCAATTTCCAATGCTATCTACTTTCTGTGATTTGACTTGGATGTTTGTCATGGTTCTGTGAGACCTTATTTTGCTGCTCCTCTTGATGGCCCTCCATAAAATATGACCCCCCATTGCCCTACCATTCAAGGACTCTGCAAAATTTACTTTCTCTCTGAAATGCTGCTTCCAAAGTCACTGAGACACTAGTCAAGGAAACCTTGTAACACTAATAAAACAAAACTTCCTTGATTGTCTTATTTGGATGTAGTAGAAGCCAATAGAATGGAAGACAACAGAGAAATACCCAAAATGGCCATTTGTTGTTTCAAAAACTCAAAAAGAATTGCTTATTTTGGTTCTTCAGTTTCCTAATATTTGATTCTTGGTGACTAATTCTTCTTTATGTCTTTTTAACAAGGGAAAATACCTGCCAGGGATTCTAAGAATAGTGACTTTCACACTTGGTTACTCCTTTTTCTAGATGTTTTCAGTGAAAGACAAGAGGTAAATTTTATTTTATTTATTTTATTTTTTTACACAGAGAGAGCATGTAAACATGAGCATGTGGGGAGGGGCAGAGGGAGAGGGAGAGAAAGAGAATGTTATGCAGGCTCCATGCCCAGCACAGAGCCCAAGGTGGAGCTTGATCTCATTATCCTGAGATCGTGAACTGAGCTGTCAAGAGTTAGGTTGTACCACTGACTGAGCCACCAGGCGCTCAAATTTTAGACATGATTTAGAGATACTTGTCACTCTTTTTCACTCTGCAGACCTCACTGGCCACATATTTTCACCATATTAATACAAATAATAAATTTTGCCTGAAAAATATACCTTTATAAAAGTTAATATTAAATGTGTACACATCTAATAAAAGAACTTTAAACCATAAGAAACAGAATATATTGGACCTCTGTAACTATTGCTGGAGATTTTTATACCACTCTCTTACCAATTGATAGAACAAACAGGAGAATACAAAACAAGGATATACAAGATTTGATTAACATTGTCAACTTTCTGACATTAATAAAACAACAGTGGAAAAAAATATCCTTACATGTGAACATACTTTGGGCCATAAAACAAGTCTCAATAAATATTATAAGCTTAAATTAGTTGAGAATATTTTGTCTGATGAATGGTTTTAAATTAGAAATTAATAAGATATCCAAAAATATAGCAAATATCTAGAAATGAATCCATACATCCTAGATAACCTGTTGGGAGAAGAAGAAATCACAGGGAAGGGGTGCCAGTTTGGCTTAGTTGGTAGAGCATGAGACCCTTGATCTTGGAATTGTAAGTTGTAAGACAAACTCAAAAAAAAAAAAAAAAAAAGAAAGAAAGAAAGAAAGAAAAGAAAGAAATCAGAGGGAAATAACATTTGATTTGGAATGAATAATAATGAAAGTACAATATATCAAAACTTATGGAATGTAATTAAATTCATGCTTAAAGAATGATCTATAGCTTTAAAATCTTATATTAAAAATAATACATAGAGGGGCACCTGGGTAGCTCAGTTGGTCAAGCATCTGCCTTAGGCTCAGGTCATGATCCCAGGATCCAGCCCTGCATTAGGCTCTTTGCTCAGTGGGGACCCTGTTTTTTCCTCTCCCTCTGCTGAGTTTAAGATTAAAAAAGAAAGGAGACACAAATTACCAACATTAGTAATGAAAAGGGACAGATCAGTATATATTGTACAAACATATAAAAAATAACAAAAGGATATTATGAGCAACTTTGTATGAAAAAATTTGACAAATTATATAAAATGGAAACATTCCTTTTATAAAAAATCAGCAAAATTGATACAAGATAATATATAAAATCTAAATATCCTCATATTTAATAAGATACTTAATTTGTAATCCTAAGTATCCCCATAAATAAAACTCCAGATCCAGATGGTCTTCAGTGAATTATCTGAAATATTTAAAGAAGAAAATATACCAAATCTTTATAAACTCTTTCAGAATATAAAAGAGAAAGGTAAATTTCTCAACGATTTTCAGGAGACCATTATAATCCTGATACCAAAACCTGACAACATTGTAAGAAGAGAAAAACCTAGTCCATCATACCTAATAACCGTGGATGTAAAAAATCTTTTTTTTTTTTTAAGATTTTATTTATTTGACACAGAGAGAGAGAGAGAGAGCACAAGCAGAGGGTAACTGCTGAGGGAGAGGGAGAAGCAGGCTCCCTGCTGAGCAGGGAGCTGCATTCCAGACTAGATCCCAGGACCCCCGGGATCATGACCTGAACCAAAGGCAGACTCTCAACCGACTGAGTCACCCACGCAAATCTTTATTAAAACATTAGTAAAACATAAAAAGAATAATGAATTATAATAAGTGGAAATTATCTCAGAATGCAAGATTGGTTAAACATTTGCAAATCAAAATAAACCATCCCATTAATAGAATAAAAAAGAAATATATATCAGATGACAAAATTTAACATTCTTTTATGATAAAAACTCCCAGAATACTTCAAGTAGAATGGAGCTTCCTTACTCTAATAAAAGATATCTCTGATAAACCTACAGATAACATTATAACTAATGGTAGAACATTAAGCTCTTTTTCCTTAGGAGTGGAACAAGACATGGATGTCAGCTTTTATCACTTCTATTTAACATTATAGTGGAAGACCTTACTAGTACAATAAGGTAAGATAAAAAAAAAATATAAAGTATTGAGATCATAAAGCAGAAGTTGTACTATATTTTTTAAATTAATTACATGATTGTATACTTAGAAATCTCTATGGAATCTACAAAAAGAAAACCCACAGTAAAAAATTTAGCAAGGTTATATGAATTCAAGGTTAATATACAAAAAATTAATGGTATTTCTATAGTGAAAAAATGGGAAATAAAAATTTAAAAATATTTATAATAATAACTCAAGTAGATAGGAATAAACATAACAAAGATGTGCAATGACTATGTTCTGAAGTATAAAATGTTGCCGAGATAAATATAAAAAGACACAAATAAGTGTAAAGATATATTCATGGATTAGAAGACAGAATTATTAATATATTTCCCAAATTGATCAAAATATTCAAAGTAATCTCTACCAGTATTTTAGCAGGCTTTGTTAAATTACCAAGCTGATATTAAAATTTATATGGAATCCAAATTATGTAAAATTACAAATATAATCTTATAAAGAACAAAGATGTGTGATTTGCACTATTTTATATTCAGACTCTTTACTAGGCTAAAGTAATCAATATAGTGTTGTATTGGTATAACAACAAACAAACAGATCAGTGGAGCAAGACAGAAAGCCAGAAATAGACCCACACTTCAAGTGGCAATTTGATTTTCTCCAAAAAAATAAACCTCACCTCTTTAACCTACCTTGCTCTATATAGAAATGTTCAAATAAAGGTAAATTATAGACTTATATTCAAAAGCTAGATCAATAAAGCTTCTAGGAGAAAATATAAAAGAATACCTTCATGACTCTAATGAAATTAAATAATCCAAAAATTTTAATTTGACTTTATTAAAATCGAAAATGTATGCTCATCAAAAGATACTGATGTAAAAATGAATAGTCACCCCCAAAGGTTAGGAAATATGTTTACAGCACATATATCAAAAAAAGACTTTTACTCATATAAAAATAACTTTTGCAAATCAATAATAATTTTTCACTGGGCCTGCCTTCAGAAGAAACCGGTTAACCAGAGCCTAACCTGCTGGGATATTATAAGAGCCTAGCTGAACTGGGTGAAGGAAAGCTCTCAATTCCAGCCATCCTATGGAGGGGAAAAACATGAGAAATACTTGTGAAGTTCATAGTCCAGAGGTATGGCCTCACTAAGAGTCTGAGATCCAATTGTAGGACAATAGAACATTCTCCACCCTCACCCTTACCACCATATGACTAAAGACATATTTACAGCAGTTCCTTTTACCCAGTGTCTCTTGTGGTACTGTCAAAAAAACAATACAATGTGTACCAAAAAGCAAAAAACAATCTGAAGACACAGAGCAAACATCAAAAGCAGACATGGCAGGGATGTTGGAATTATCTGACCAGGAATTTAAAACAACTACGATTAATACACTCAGAGCTCTAATGGATAAAGTAGACAGCATGCAAGATCAGATGGACGATGTAAGCAAAGAGCTGGAAATCCTAAGAAAGAACCAAAAGAAACGCTAGAGATCAAAAACACTGTAACAGAAATGAAGAATGCCTCCAATGGGTTTATTGGTAGACTGGACACAGCTGAGGAAGGAAGCTCTAAGATAGAGGATATGTCAATAGAATCCCCCAAAATTGAAAAGCAAAGAATACAAAGACTAAACAAAACAAAACAAAACAAAACATAATATCCAAGGACTTTCGGACAATTGCAAAAGGTGTAACATACACACGATAGAAATACCTGAGGAAGAAGAAATAAACAGAAGAAATATTTGATAAAGAACTGACTGAGAATTTCCCCCCAGTTAATGTTAGACACCAAGCACAGATCCAGAAAGGTCAGAGAACATTAAGTAGGATAAATGCTAAAACAAAAGGGAACAAACAAAAAACCTATAAAGCACTCACACTATCCACACAGTGGTACAGTGTCATTTGAAAGGAGACTTGGGGGGCACCTGGGTGGCTCAGTCAGTTAAGCATCTGCTTCGGCTCAGGTCATGATCTCAGGGTCCTGGGATCCAGCCCTGCATTGGGCTTCCTGCTCAGGTGGGAGTCTGCCTCTTCCTCTCCCTCTGCTGCTCCCCCTGCTTGTGCTCTCTCTCTCTCTCTCTCTCTCTCTCTCTCTCTCGCTTTCTCTCTCACTAATAAATAATAGATAGATAATAGATAGATAGATAGATATCTAAAATAAAAAATAGACTTGGATTAACTGCAAATCTATATTGCAAATTCTAGGACAACTACTAAAAAAGAGAAATAAAAGAAATATACCTGATATGCTAGGAAAGGAGAGAAATGGGGTAATATAAAATGCTAATTAAAAACACAAAAGGCAGACAAAGAGTGGAAGACAAAACTAGGTACAAAAAACAACAAATAGAAAACACTAACAAATATGGTAGATATTCAACTACATCAATTGTCTCTTTGAACACCAATAGTCTTCACCAACTGAAAAACATACTGTCAGAGTAGATCGAAAAACTAAACCCAGCTATATGATGTCTGTGAGAAATCCACTTTAAATATAAAGATGCATAAATTGCAGGTAAATGGATGGAGAAAAATATACCATGCTAACACTAATTAAAAAAAAAAAAGCGGAAATAGCTGTATTAATTTCAGACACAAGGAAAGTTATCAGGGATAAAGAGGGCATCACATAATGATAAAGAAGTCAACTCTCCAAGAAAACATTATAATCCTTCATGTGTGTGAGCCAACAACAGAGCATCAAACCGTATGAGGCAAAATCTAACAGAACTGCAAAGAGAAACAGATGAATTCATTCACTATCATCGTTGGAGATTTCAATACCCCTCTACCAGAAATGGACAGATCTTGCAGACAGAAAATCATCAAGGGCACAGCTGAATTCAACAAATCACTAATATCAAAGGTAAGCAACCAAATTAAAAAGGGGCCTACAGACTTGGAACAGGAGTATCACAAAAGATATCCAAATGGTTAAGTATATGAAAAAGTGCTCAATATCATTAGTTGTTGAGAAAATACAAAGTAAACATGAAGTGAGATACCATTTCTCATCTACTGAAATGGCTAAAATGAAAACAGCTGGCATATTCAAATGCTGACAAAATTTTGAGTAAGTGGAATGCTTATCTATTACTATTCCAAGTATAAAGTATTATGACCACTTTAAAAAACTTTTTGACCATTTATTATAAAGCAAAGCATATCTACAACCAAACCCTTCCAATTCTAGGTATTTACTCAAGAGAAATGAAAATGTCTGTCCAACAACAGACTTGTACTTGAATTTCCATAGCACCTAAGAAGCTCAGAACTGATGACAACCTAAATGTCTATCAAATGAAAATGAACAAATTATGGTATGAATATACAGTGGAATGTTCCTCAAAAACAAAAAAGGTATGAATTACTGATACATGCAACAACATGGATAAATCTTTTTTTTTTTTTTTTTTAAGATTTTATTTATTTATTTCACAGAGGGAGAGATCACAAGGAGGCAGAGAGGCAGGCAGAGAGAGAGGGGGGGAAGCAGGCTCCCCGCCGAGCAGGGAGCCCGATGCTGGCCTCGATCCCAGGACCCTGAGATCATGACCTGAGCCGAAAGCAGAGGCTTTAACCCACTGAGCCACCCAGGCGCCCAACATGGATAAATCTTAAAAACATTATGCTAAGTAAAAGGAGCCAGGAAAAAAAAAAAGTGTATAGACTGCATCATCCATTCATTTGAAATTGCATAACAGGCAATCCTAATGTGTAAAGGTAAGAAAGAGTCAAGATAAGTGGTTGCCTTTGGGTAGGAGGTAGGGTGGAAAGTGGAGTTAGAGATGTAAAGAGATTCTTTACAGATGGAAATGCCCTAGGTCTTGTTTTGGGTATTGATTACAGAAGCCCATACAACTGTCAAAATTTATCAGCTTGAACTCTTACTATTTGTGCACTGATTTATATCTTAATTATATATCCATTACAAAATTAAAAAGTGAACATAACCACATCCTAATCAGCAAGTTCACAATAAAATTAGAAAGAGGTTCTCAAATTACTGGTGGTGAATTCCAGATAGATTCAGACATATTATAAGGAATCTATAAGTCTCTAAGTAAACAAAGCATTCCCTGTAAATGGAATTAATACTATGTATGCATGCTGTAACTTTTAAGGTTTAAGAATATTCATGCCTTTGTCATTCATTAAATAAACATTTATGTAAAATTGTGATTCATTTGTAATTTATTTTTAAAAATTTACTAATAGTAACATACAGCTATTATATTTACATTTATTTTACATGACAAAGGGTGGTTCTGGTGAGATGTTGAGAATGACTGAACTCAGGCAAATGAAACTTTTGTGAACCATAAAATACTCCATAAATCTAAAGCTGCCTCACTGTGTTATCTTCAGTGACTTCGGAGCCTTGGGGATTTCTCACACCCGAATATTTCAGGCTCGGGAAGGAGACCATGTTCAGCAGCTGCACAGTGTAGGGAACTGTAATTAGCAGGCTTCTGTCAGTACAAAAGCTATGATGGTGTCTTTGGAAATTCTGACATCATTCAACATGTATTCTGCTTCATGTGCATGCAAGGAAAACACTGGAATATTGGGAAACAAAAGGGAAATGATGTGTTCTCAGTAACATTGCATATGGAGAAGCCAGAAGACGTGACTTCGACTCCCAGTTGTTCCAATAAACAACTGTGTGATAACTGGACAAGTTGGTTAAATTCTCCGCGATTAGGTTCTCCATCTGTAAAAACATACGAAATTAAAAAATTCTATGGACCTCAAATGAATATGTTTTTTCTTGTGTGCCCTGGGCCACCCATTTGGCTAATCCATAGGTATTATACACCATATAGTGTTTTGAGTTAAAGTTCTCCTGACTAAACACTGTAATATAACATAGGAAAATAAATTGTGTCTCATGTTTGACTTTTAATTCTTCATAGTTCCATTTTAATGAGAAACATGCAATCCCCCAGTCTCTGGAAGCAGAGCTAATGCCAACTAAATCCACCAACTAAGCAGAGAGGTAATGATGATGCTCATTCTGCAGGCAGCTGCAGAATTGTGCATTTGTTTTAGCAAGTAAGATATTTTAAGTGCTATTACCACATTTTCCAGTCTGAATAATCTCAAACAGAGTTAAACCCAAAGGAAGAAAAAAAAAGCTGTATAAAACAATTTATTTGGACAACCATTATCTTTTTGTTCACTGTTATGATTCTGAATAAATTTGAATAAAAACATACTTTTTGTAATCTACTTTTTTATGAAACAAGGATACAAGGATACCATTTTTGTTTATTTTTAATGCAAAAGTAGAGAAATGAGGGCTCCTTTTCTGTTCTCTAAGGGTGGTAAAGTCTGAGGAAGAATTATCCTTACAATCAAGTATTCTGTAAGTGAATTCTATGCTGTGTTTTTAAAAATTCATAAACACTAAAAAATGAAGAAAGATTCTGTAAATAGGGACGTAGTATGAAGGATAATAACAGAGAAAA
Organism: Ailurus styani; assembly: GCA_002007465.1. Lineage (NCBI taxonomy): Eukaryota > Metazoa > Chordata > Mammalia > Carnivora > Ailuridae > Ailurus > Ailurus styani. Next base: position 1,753,639 of record LNAC01000034.1, on the reverse strand, counting down.
AAACATTTTTGTGGGTGCTTAACAAGGGCAAGTACATAACAAAAGTTCATTTCCTAAGAATCTGAGAAATATATATTATGTACAAAAAAGAGAGATGGGTTTGCTTTTAAATGCAAATCACTATGTCATTAATATTCAAATTCAATACAGATACAGGATATTTTTTACCTTTTCTAGATTGACTGAAAGTAATGACAAGGCAAGTTACCAGATATTTTGTTTCACATACCATAAAACTGTTAAAGACCCTAAGTAAGATATTAATATATTTTAATTGGATGTATAGTTTCAAAATCTAGAATTATCCTTCCATTTGGATGTATGGAGAATTTTAGCAGTTCTATAATATTTAAAGCCATTTTCATATTGTATAAAGTTTTTGATGTTTATTTAAATTTTTAAAGAATATTTTTATAACATTCAATATGAAGCTTCCTTTGGAGAAAATATTTTTTGATTAAGAAAATTTCATGATAGCACTAATGTTATCTATTTAAAGGTAACAGGCATACTTTGTAGAAAAATGATTATCATAGCTCATCTGCCATTATCTTTAGAAAGCCAAATATAAAGTGCCAGATAAATTGCCCTGAGATAAATTCAGAATTTAATATTTCTTACTATGCACAGTTTGAATTTATCTGGCAGAAAGAAAGGTAATTGGCCCAGGTTAATTTTCCTTAGTATCAGGCTAGGGCTGTGTCACAAAAATGCAAAACATTTTTATGTGGAGATATAACAATTATTATGTCTGTCACAACAATGTTGACTATCTTTGTAAATTTCTGTCTCTCTTCCTCCCTGGCTTATCAGCTTCTCATCCAGGGTAAACTTCTGTACACTGTTTGCTTTCTACCTCCTCAGGAGCGGTGGTAACATCCTCCAGCTCTAGCTGGTCCCTCAGTGTCTTAACATTTCTTTCTTTCTGTAACGGTACCCACAGATCATCAATTTCTCTTTAGAATCACATGTCAGTGTTACTTCTGCTTCCTGCCAAGATCCTGAATGACATAGTGTGGCATCTAGGTGGAAGAATGTAGCTTGACAAATATAGACCTGTACTTCAGGAGGGATGCTGGATTGGACCCTAGATTTCAGAAACATGTCATATAGGGGTGGTTGGAGCCAAGAGAATCATTCTGATTTCGCAGGTGGAGTATGTAGAGTGTGTAGGAAAGATCCAAAGAAAAACAAATTAGAAAAGAGACAAGAAAAAAGTCATCTCAGCACAAGAGAACCAGAAGAGAATGGTATTTGGATGAGAATAAAATAGGGGGGTTACAAATAAAGGGGATTATGAGGAGTTATAAATAATGAAGAAAGATTACATGACTTGGATACTAAAAGGATATTATTGGATCTGATCATTAACATGTTTTTGTTGTCGTTGTTTTCCATAGCCAGAAGAGTTGCAGGAAAGCTGGAGATCTGTTTTTTTGTTTTGTTTTTTAGGTTTTATTTATTTATTTGTCAGAGAGAGAGAGAGAGAGAGAGAGAGAGAGAGAGTGCAGCTAGGGGAAGTTGTAGGCAGAGGGAGAAGCAAGCTCCCCGCTGAGCAGGGACCTAAAGCAGGGTTCAATCCCAAGACCCTGGGATGGTGACCTGAGCCAAAGGCAGACGGTTTATAACTGAGCCACACAGTCATCCCTGGAAAGCTGGAGATCTGGAAAACATCTCATTCAATAAAATAGGTGATAAAGTAGAGTTAAGAAGAATGATCTTTTATAAATGTTGGTGTTTGAGGGAAGAAAAGAGTTAGACTAGTGGGTTTGCAAGTCAGGATCTAGGAAAGGGTTTTAGTTGGGCAAGGAAGGATAATTACATTTTAGGGAACTTGATTCATTGTATAAATTTTTAATTTCTGTCCATTCCTTATATTAAAAATCAAAAGGGAGTATCTAAATTACTTTTCCTTTCAGCCTAGCATATTTTAGCCAATAATCCCTTATTTGGGAAAAATGCCACAGGCTAATCCCAGCTACAAAACCCTAATATTTAACTATAGAAATTCAGAAACCACAAGAAGTTATTTTTTAAAAATATACCCAAAATGCCCTTGGCATAAATAACATTTTCTTAATTCAACATGATGATGTTGACACTTTTGATCTCATAAAACAGAGATCAACAGCCTCACAAATCTATAAAAAGTGTTCAAAAGTTTCTTGTACATACATACAAGGCATGCACAGAGATGTAAAATAATACAGGACTATCCAAGATGAGTAAATTCCTGTGTTCTGATCAGCCATTTGTATAGTCCAACAGACATTTTCATGCTCTCATATAGAATTGGTGTTGACTTGTGGGAAGTCTCGTTCATATTCTAAATAAGTCAATTGACCTATGTTTATAAAAATCTGTGACTCATTTCCACTAGCATCTTTTGAGGCATTTATTTTAAAATGTGGCATCTTGGGCTCTCTTCCATACTATCTGAATGAAAATCTCTTTTGGATTCTTTACATCACTCTTGCCAATATGACAAGTCTATCTAGATGAGACAACATAATTGTGACAATGATTGGTGGGGCACATAGAAGTTTCTGGAATGTGTTACTGTTACCCAACCAGCATCCGGTTTTTCTAAATTCCTAGATATTGAGGTTTGGGAGCTCACCCATATCACAGATATAAATAGCACCAAAGTAAAATGCTGAAGCAGAATGATTTTCATGATAACTGACAATAATAAAATGTCTTCAAGACAATAATTCTTTTTTTTAAATAGTACAATAAACAAATGTCACTAAAAGATAAATGTACATTTAGGAACAGTTTAGGTGGCTCTAACTGATGAATGCACTATTAATTTTATTACTTATCTTACGGTTTTCAGGGTCCATTTACTTGAATAACACATATGAGCAGAACAGGCTGATTTCAATAAGCTTATCTGGAGCTCCGAAGCCATGTGCAAGCCATCTGAGCTACTTTCTATAGTTTATGCTAACCCAAAAACCTCAATAAAATGGAGTATTTTATTCTTACAGTTGCTCTCCGTTTATTCACTTAGAAACACATTCTGCCCTTAAATACTTGCATGCCCATCTTGCTGAAGATAATGGGATTTGTCTTGGGTAATGCAAGTCAGAATGTGGCTAAATAGACATTATGGAATTTACATAAATCTATAAACATATATCTTCATTCTTACATAAGGTGAGGAGAATTTTGCTTTCTGGGATCATTGTCTTGCCTCTCCAAAATTTTTCCAAAGTATGATACATAATGCATATGCCAATATGAAGTATTTGAACAGTAATTGCTTCCATTATTGTTGTACCATCTGCCCTTTTCATGTACCATCATTTCAACTAATCACTTATAATTGTTTTCAAGATGTGTAGAGTGTCTGAAGTTAAATCATCAAAGCAAAATCAGTGGGAGGTGGAACAGTGCCAGGGGTGAACAATGTTGAGAATTTCTAGAGAGCTCTGGTACTAAAAGGGCAAAGTATGTTCTCCTCCCACTTCCTTCCCACTCCCTTCAAAACAGTGCATAATATTCTGTTAAGAGAAAACACATGCAAAATGGAGCCCTTGGACTAAGGCATCATCCTTCCATAGTATCATCAGCCAAATGCCTCACCTGTACTTTTAGGCACCTCTCTTCGCTACATTACTCATAATATCTTTACAATAAAGACAAGAGTCTCCAGGGAAAACACTGAAAGCTAAAAATGATACCAGTCTATGTCATGGCATAGAAGAGCAGGAATGTCCTTACTACATCAGCCATACAAAAAGTTTTAAGTATCTAATGCTTTCTGCCTACTCTTCTCCAAGTAATGCTTCATAAAATATTTTTGAATGCTTAATGCATTTCTAGATTTTTTCCCCATCATTTGTTGTGGTTTTTCTACTTATCTAATTCATTTATTTATGCTTCCTTATTTACTTCTTTTTATTACTTCCAAATTTTTATTTGCTATTACAAATCAAAAGTGATGAGTACCTCAAATTTCTCAGGTTCAATGTCAGAATTTTTCTTTTGATGTAAAATACTTTTATCTATTTCATTAACTTAGTTGTACACATTTGTCTCATTCCCACCCCCTATCTCTGCACCACCAATCTGTTATCTGTATCTAGAAGATTTTTTTTTTTAAGATTCCATGTATGAGAGAGACCATATGGTATTTGTCTTTTTCTATCTGACTTATTTCACTGAGCATGATGCCCTTGAGATTTATCCATGTTATCACAACTGACAAGATTTCATTCCTTGCTCTGGCTGAATAATATTCCATTGTAAATATATACCACATCTTCTTTATCTATTCATCTGTCAATGGCACTTAGATTGTTTCTGTATCTTGGCTGTCGTAAATAATGCTGCAGTGAACATAGGGGTACATATACCTTTTTGAGTTAGTGTTTTCCTTTTCTTTGAATACATGCTCAGAAGTGGATTGATGGATTGTATGGTAGTTCTATTTTTAGTTTTTTGAGGAACCTCCACGCTGTTTTCCATAGCAGCTGCACCAATTTACGTTCCCACCAACAGCTCACAAGTGTTCCCTTTTCTCCACATTCTTTCCAGTACTTGTTTTTTAACTTGCCTTTTTGGTAATAGACATTCTAAGAGGTGTGATGTGGTATCTCATTTTGGTTTTAATTTGCAATTTTCTGATGATTAATGATGTTCATGCACCTGTTGCCCTTTTTGGAAAAACACCTATTCAGATCTTCTACCCATTTTTTAAATTGGATTTATTTTTTGGTATAGAGTTATATGAATTTTTTATATATTTTGGATATTAACCTTTTATCAGATATATGATTTGCAAATATTTTTGCCAACCCATTCGGTAGGTTGCCGTTTTGTTTTGTTGATAATTTCTCCTGTTGTGCAGGAGTTTTTTAATAGTCTCACTTGTTTATTTTTGGTTTTATTGCTTTACCTTTTGCTGTCAAAACCATTTCCATGACCAGTATCAAGGAGCTTATTGCCTATGTTTTCTTCTAGGTATTTCATAGTTTCTGGTCTTACAGTACTTTAAAAGTATTGTAGTCCAACTAATGACCAAACTCAATCTAAGCCATCAAATCAATGCCATGCCATGCAATCTAATCCAAGTAGAAATTTGAGACAAGTAATAAGATATGATGCTCAACAATAAATGAAGTTAACATCTGGAGGAATATGTGAGAGAAATAAAGTGCAGGATGTTTCTGAGTCTTGGAAAATCAACCTCCTCCTAGGCTTAGACACACACAGATTCTAGTTTTCCCTATCTCCACTTAGTTTTGTAGAGTTGTATGACAGCCCCTAATTTACAGCACTCAGTGCGCACAGTTCAGTGATTTTTGAGCAGGGGTATTTGGCAATGACTTAAGACATTTTGCATTCTCACAACTGGAAGGATGTAACTGGAATTTAGTTGGTAGAGGCCATGGATTTTGCTAAATATTCTAAACTATGTGAGATAGCTGACCTCAACAAAGAATTATCCAGCTCAATATATCAATAGTGCCAAATGTGAGAGTCCTTCAAAATATTTTTAGTGATTTGAGACAGTCTTTTATTACTTTTGTCTACAAAATGAGAGGATAATTCATGACAACTTGAAAATTATTCAAGACAGTTTGACTTCAATTGTCTTACTATCTATGTCTGTAAAAATGCTTTGAAAATGAGCAGGAGCATTGTGGGTTTTAAAGAAAATTGGGTTTACGAATATCTAAGCCACTGAACTTAGTTAACCAGGTAACTAGTACAGAGTAGCTACAACAGATAGATGACATGTGAATTCACTGTAAGAGGGATTAAGACCCACATAACTACATTAAGTATCTATAATCTATACCAAAGTATAGATTTTAAAGAACTATTCAGTACTGATTCAGCTTCCCCTCCCCCCATTTCAGGACATTGAGTCTTGGTGAAGTCTTTTAGTCTTTTGTCTAGAAATAGTCCCTCCCTTTCCCGTGGATGCAAAGAATCAAACAACTTTAGCTTAAAAGCAGGTCAGACTCCCATAACGATATGAAAGAGGGAAGGATTGACTTTGGCTTCCTATCTCCTTAGAAGTTCAATGTTCTCCTGGCATTTCTTCTCAAGACCTATACAGAGTCAGAGTCGTGACAGCAATGGAGCTAATATGGCCTCGCGTGAAGCTAAAAGTGAAGGCATTGATCAGGTTGCTGGGTGTGTCCTCCTCCCTGAGGGACTAGAATAACAAGGCTCCTCACCCAATTTGCTGTCTTTGTCTCTCAATGCTCTCCAGTTTTTCTCAGTAGGTATAGGTAGGTGAGTTGTTTGTGTGTTCATTTGTTCAATAAATACTTATTGTGTGGCTAATAGTGTTAAGACATTATGCTAGGGAGTACAGAAGGAAAGCAAAACTGGAGCTGCCAGGGAAGGCTAGTTGAAGGATGATGTGAATGAGAGAGCACTGATGAATAGAAAATCATACTAGTTGTCAGGGGAAGATAAGATGTGTGGGGCTGGTATACGACATAGTGAGAAAAAAAGGGATAAGGTCAGGAGCAGCGAATGAACGAGGAGACGTGTGTGTATGACACTGTGCTCAAGAGATAAGCTGCTCTGCTATGATGTACTGCGTCACAGAGATAAGTTGTCTAAGAAGTAGAGGAGGGGGTTGTTGCTTGGAGTGGTGATGTTAGGAAGGCTACTGGAGGCAGAATGAATGAAATGTTTAACCCCAAATGAGCAAAGCTGCGATTTAGTCCATTTTTCCTTCGGAAGAGAGAGCTCAAGATATCAATGTTAGCAATTTGGGGAGGCCCCATGTAAAAGGACGTTCAAGACACACATGGCTTAATTTGTGGCCTTTGTGTGTTCTTAGTGTTATTGGGAAACCAGCTACAATTGCTGAAGTGTTGGAGCAAGGCGCTCAATGTTTTCATTTTTTCTTCCTATTAAACTGAATATTGTATTTAATATTTAAGAACTTAGCCTTATCCATCTAGCTCTCTAAATCAGTCTTATATGCTACTGGGAATTTCCACTGTCTTTTTTTTCCCCCCAGTTTTTTTTTGCTCTCTCTAGCTCAATCTTGTCATCTCAGTAGGACAAAATATCTCCTATAACTTTGAAACTGGATACTGACATTGTTGAGTCAGTTAAGGGTGTAGGAGAGAACTGACCTCAGCATCAGAGGTCCCCAGGAGAGTGGATAGCATGAAGTGCCAGCTTTTGCAAATTATAGTTTCTCCTTTATTTCTGCCCTCTCAATCTCCCATCTTCCCCCTGGCAATCCTTAATCATCATCTTAAATGTGATTTGTTGCTAGACATTAGGGTTTGCTCAATCATATTAGGTTCAAGAAGCATCAAGGTACTTCTCTGGGATGATCCACTTTTATGACATGGTCACTTAGGTTATTCTTCTTTTATGTACAAGATTCTTCCAACGACAACAACAACAAAAAATATCCATACAGCTTTCTTACTAGAACTCTTGTTAAAAACAAGAGAACTATAATATATTTTGAACACATTAGTGTTTTCCAATGAGAAAGTCCAAATTTTAATATACAGTAAAGACTTAAATCAAAGGTATATCTGCTAATGGTAGGCTTCTTGGTATCGTTCAACAAGTGTTTGCTAGAGAATCCCTTATTCTTATGTCTTCCATGCCTACTTCCAACTGTTCACAATTCTGGAAACATATTTTCTTCTAAGCAATCATGATCTTTTTTTAAAACCCTCTTAATTATAAAGCAATAAACAGTACCTAAGAATATGATCTCCATAGTCCTGCTGGATTTTATTCATGGTTTCATCTATTACTAGCAGAAAAATTTAGTTTATCACTTTGCACTTGTTACTTGATCTGTTGAAGGGGGTAATAGTAGTACTCTTCTGATAGGTTTTAAGGTGCTTAGAGCAATATCTGACACATAGTACGTACTTAATAAACATAAACATTCATATTCTTTCCACTAGAACACATGATTTGTGAGGGTAGACATTCTTGTCCATGTTGTTTTTTTGCTTTATTCCTGGTGACTGCAAGTCTGGATAGAGTTGGAATTCAATGGATACTTGCTGATGGGATTCAACAGTGGAATATGATTCTATTTTACACACACACACACACACACACACACACACACACACACACACACACACTCAAAGCTTGTCCCTGGATGAGCTGACTTTTCCTTTGTATAACATGCTCCTCTTCTGACTTGACTATGATCAGATTGTCAGTACAAATTTCACAGCTGTCTGTTCATTAACCCACTAAGTGTCTAAGTTAATACTGATGTGATATTATTGGTACACCTGCTACCCATACTACAAATTGAAAAGTACCCCTTTCTATGTTGCTAATTGCCTTGATCATTACCTTTATGAACAGACAGTAATGTTTTTTCCTGGACAGAGAATCGCACACATTTAAGTATACTCTAAAATCACAAAGTGAATGTTGATTGAAGGTTTATGGAAATAAGTTAAACTGAAGATTTTGGTGATGGCATTTTAAGGTTTTACATTTCTTTTTAAAATTAATCTAGATTTGATTAACCATTTGATCAAGCATAGAGCTTGAACATTATCTATTTTACTTAGAAAAATGATGATAGTTCTAGTTATTGAGGATTCTTAGTTATAATAAAACTAGTATTGTAGGATAGGTAAAAGCAATGGCTCTCAAACTTTAGCAAGTGTCAGAATCAATGGGAGGTCTTATTAAAACAGATTGCTGAGTCCTACCTATCAGTTTCTTTTTATTTTTTTAATTAACATATAATGTATTATTTGCCCGAGGGATAGAGGTCTGTGAATCATCAGGCTTACACAATTCACAGCACTCACCATAGCACATGCCCTCCCCAATGTCCATTATGCAGCCACCCACCAGTTTGTGATTCACCAGGTTCTGAGGTGGGGGTTAAGAATTTCCTTTTCTAAAGCTTATCAGGTGATGCTAGTATTGCAAGTCCAGGAAAGCCACCTGAAGAATGATTGGACTAAATTTTTATATCTAATGATAAATTGATAATTAATGCAAATTACTTCAGTCTCAAGAAAGGAAGATTTGGTGAGCTGTTTTCAGTTTTTTAGAGGGCCACAAATTGGGAAAAGGACAACTGAATATTCTAGATATGTCTTTTAAGGATTAACCAATGGATGAAAAATTACAAAGACTATTTCAGCTCAGATTGAAGAAAAAAAATTACTTTCTGATTGACAGGGACTACCCAAAGGTGGTTGAGGCCATGAGTTCTTTGTTGGTGGAGATACTTTAAGTTGGAAGTCTATGATAAAGGAAAATTCAGGGTGGATAAGAATTTGGCACTATTTGGCACGGGGAATGTATTTTAATCTTGATTCTATGAGTTGAAGAAATTTTTTAAAATTGTCTATTTGAGCTGAGGGTCATAGGAGAAGAGAGGGAAAAATAAAACAAGATGAAATCTGAGAGGGAGACAAACCATAAGAGACTCTTAACTATAGGAAACAAACTGAGAGTTGCTGGAGGGGAGGGTAACTGGTTAATGGACATTAAGGAGGGCACATGATGTAATGAGCACTGGGTGTTATATAAAAACCACTGATCTCTACCTCTGATACTAATAATTCATTATATATTAATTAATTGAATTTAAATAAAATTAAAAAATTGAATAGAGCGAAAAAAATTGTCCATTTGAATTATTATCTCTAAGCAAGATATCTAAAATCTTTATCATTCTAGGAATGATTGGTTATGAATGGTATATTAGTTTTTTGTGGATGCTGTAAAAATTAACCCAAACCTGGTGACTTACAATAACAAATGTATTATCTCAAAGTTCCGGAAGCCTGAAGTCCAAAGTCAAAGAGGAGGCAGGAGTGCATTCTGGTCGGACACTCTAGGGGAGAATTCATTCATTCTTTGTTTCATCCAGCTACTGGTGGCTGCTGGTACTTTCTGGTTTGTGGTGGTATCACTCCCATCTCTGTCTCCTTGTTCACATTGCCTACTCCTCTTCCATCTCTGTCAAAACTCCTCTGCCTTCCCCCATAAGGACATTTGTGATTGTATTTGGGCCTACCTGAAAAATCCAGGAGAATCTTTCCATTTTGACATTCTTAATCACATCTGCAAAGACCTTTTCCAAATAAGATAACATTTACAGGTTTCAGGTATTAGAGCCTAACATCTTTGGGGGCCATTATTTAATCTAATACAAATGATATATCCCATCTTTTCTTTCTTATACTCTTATGATGTAAATTACGATGTAAAATATTCTTACTACTAAGAAGTTCTTTTTTTTTTTAGATTTTATTTATTTATGTGACAGAGAGAGAGATCACAAGTAGTCAGAGAGTCAGGTAGAGAGAGAGGAGGAAGCAGGCTCTCCGCTGAGCAGAAAGCACGAAGCGGGGCTCGATCCCAGGATCCTGAGATCATGACCTGAGCCGAAGGCAGAGGCTTAATCCACTGAGCCACCCAGGTGCCCCAGAAATTCGTTTTTTTCTACTTTTTAATATTTCTGCTACAATGCAAACGAGAGAAAAGACAGAAGACAATTTTACTTATCATTTTGCCTACATGAAAGAGACTAAAATTTTTGTCAAAGATGAGATTTTGTATAGCATATAGATTATATGTTATTATATATTATTTTCCTGTGACATCTAGGTGGCTCAGTTGGTTAAGCAGCTGCCTTTGACTCAGGTCATGATCGCAGGGTCCTGGGATCGAGTCCCACATTGGGCTCCTTGCTCCATGGGGAGCCTGCATCTCCCTCTGCTTCTGCCTGCCACTCTGCCTACTTGTGCTCTCTCTTTCTGTGATAAATAAATAAAATCTTTTAAAAAAAGGTTATATTTTTCCTGACAAGTGTTAAGAAGGGTGTTTTACTACATTCTGTTCTTCTCTGGACTATGCAGCAATTAATCTCAATAAAACTGATCTACTTTATATTTAAGAGCAGACCTAGTCAGCTGCTTTCATGGAAAAGTGGACAAATGGCTATTTACAAGGTTATTAAACTAGTTTTACAAAGTATTTAAAATAATAAAAAAACTATTAGAAATATAAGTATCAATATTTATGTTTAGTAGATCAAGTTCAGCAAATCAAATTCATTGAAATTGAAAAAGATCAGTGTACATAGCATGTTTAGTGGCTCAACATATAGTTCTTGAATTGTATTTCTCTGAAAATTCTGTGAAAATAAAAATAATATTCATTTTTTTCAAATCGTGTTTATCAGGAATACTAAACATTTAGATAATTGACCTCAGTTTTTGTATTCAACAGATAGTTGAAAATTTTGCCAAGAGCCTTTCTTAAGCTTGGTTTTTATCTTGTTGTTTATTAGCAATTAAACAACATAACTTAATTAAATCAAAGTGTTACCTTTTAAAATTACCAGGTTGCATTTTTTAAATCAGCTTTATTGAGATGTACTTCACAGGCCATACAATTCTACCTTTTAAAGTAAATAATACAAAGGATTTTAGTATATTCAGTTATACAGCTATAACCACTATCTGATTCTAGAACATTTTTATCATCCCCTCAACCAAAAAACTCATACCCATTAACAGTCATTCCCTATTTCCATTGCTACGTGAAGAAAAACAATAACCTACTTTCTGTCTATTCTGAACATTCATATAAAAAATTAGACTCAAAAATATTTTGTGACTTGTTTCGGTCACATAGTATATTTTCAAGTTTCATTATATTGTAGCATGGATCAGTACTTTATTCTTTTTCATGGCCAAATCATTGTAGGGATATAGCACGTTTTGTTTAGTCAGTATCAGTCGAGCAGTTTGGTTTTTTCTACTTTTTGACTACATGAATAATGTCAACACAAACATGGGCAGGCAATATTCAATATTAAACAAAGAAAATCATCTTGAAAATTGTGCTAAGAAGATGAGTGCTTTTTGAAAACTTTCAGAGCAAGAAAAATGAAATGATCAGTTATTATAATACACTCAAAGAGTATATTATATAAATCTTTGACTTTATGGTTCTAATATCTTAGGTTCCTAACACTGGAATCACAGTAAGAATTAATCATTCTCCTTTGCCCCACATGTACTGATGTATCTATTTAGACAATAGAATGCACAATAGAATTCTCTACCTTGAAGTAGGGAGAATATAAAACTTCCATGGAAAACAGAAAGGTCCTTGCTCGCCCTAATTTACTTGATCTCAAACTTCTCTGAAAGTTAAAGTAACTGTATTACAGTTGATCTGTAGACTTGATCTTTAAATATTAATTTAAATGATTTATTGTATTTTTCAGAAAGAAATCGTGATCTAAATGCTACAGCAGGGACTATATGTCAATATCCCAAGAATATAATCTGTCGTTTTACCTTGTGAATAACTTCTGATAGAGAATGAAATTGAGAAACAATTTTTGTGCTTTAGCCTTTCAATTACTAACAATAAATATATTTTTTGCCAGCTTTGAAAAAATTCTGACTATCCCTTATCAGAAACAGAAAAAACATTATTTGAAAAGAAAAATCTGGAAAATTTAGAATAAACATTTTTTTCATGAAGACTTTACTTTTTCAAAGCAGTTTTAGTTTCACAGCAAAATTAAGTGAGAGGTATAGTGATTTCCCACAGACCCCCTTCCCCCAACCATACATACTCTCCCTTAGTCTCAACATCCCCACCAGAGTGGCACATTAGTTACAGTTAATGAACCTATATTGACACATCATTATCACTCAAACTCTACTATTTACTTTAGGGTTAAGTCTTGGTTTTGTATATTCTATGCAATTAGACAGATGTACAATGATATGTATCCATCATTACGGCTTCATACAGAATATTTTTACTGCCCTAGAAATCCTCTGTACTCTTATCATCAATCCTGCCCCTTGTCCGAACTCTGGCAACCACTGATCTTTTTGTTGCCTCCGTAGTTTTTCCTTTTTTTTTCCCCATAGTTTTTCCTTTTGTAGAATGCGTGTAGTTGGAATCATAGAGTACAGAGCCTTTTTTTGGTTTGCCTACTTTCACTTGATAATATGCATTTAAGTTTTCTCTATGTATTTTCATGGTTTTGATAGCTCATCCCATTTCAGCACTGAATAATGTTCTATTATCTAGATGTGCCACATTTTATTCATTCGCCTGCTGAAGGACATCTTGGTTGCTTCCAAATTTGGCAGTTATGAATAAAGCTGATATAAATATCCATGTGCCATTTTTGTGTGGATATAAGTTTTTTAACTCCACTGAGTAAATACCAAGGAGAACAACCGTTAGATTATATGGCTAGAGTATGTTTACTTTTGTAAGTAACCACCAAACTGTTTTCTGAAGTATCTGCATTATTTTGCATTCTCACTAGCAATGAATGAAATAGCTCCTGTTGCTTTACATCCTTGTTTGTATTTGGTATTGTCAGTATTTCAGATTTAACCATTGTACTAGGTGTGTAGTGTTATCTCATTGTTTTAATTTGCATTTCTCTTATGACCTATGATATGGAGCATCTTTTCATATGTTTATATGCCATCTGTATATCTTCTTTGGTGAGGTGTATGTTAAGGTCTTTGGCACTTTTTAAAAAATGGGTTGGTTGTTTCCTTGTTGAGTTGTAGGAGATCTTTATATAGTTTAGATAACAGTTCCTTTTTTTAAAAAAAGATTTATTTATTTATTTTAGAGAGAGAGAGCACATGCATGGATGAGAGTGGGGGAGGGGCAGAGGGAGAGAATCTTCACTTCCCCCTGAGTGTGGACCCAACGGCGGGGCTTGATCTCATGGCCCTGAGATAGATGATGAGCAGAGATGAAAACAAGAGTCTGATGCTTAACCAGCTGTCAGACAGCTAGGCGCCGCAGACAGCAGTTCTTTATCAGATGTGTGCTTTGCAAATTCTCTCCCAGTCTGTGGCTTGTCTTTTCATTTTCTTGTCACTATCTTTCTCAGAGAAGAAATTTTCAATTTTAATGAAGTCCAGCTCATCAATTATTTGAGGCAATTTTTATCATATAGTTGACAAATATTTTCATGATGCACTGGTTTAATAAGAATATTCTAATGTAATTCAGAGTATGTTTTCAACATACTTATTTTAAAGAGGTTACTAGTTTTTTCTACACAGTTGGATTTTAAAGATTCAACAAAATAACAAATAATAATTCTAATAACTTATTTTATGTAACAATAATTTCTGTACTTCCAGAAATTGCATACTCTGTACCAAAATAAACAAAAAAGGCAACAATATAGCCCCATCTGCCTGGTATATAAGCTGATAAGAAATAACTTGGTAATAAGGCCATCCATATCAATTAATATTACTGAAGTGCTACAAAAGACTGCATTTATTAAATACATGTGAAATAGTACAAAGTTTATGCACTGCATTTTAAAGTTAAGCTAAAATTATAAAGTAAATTATTTTGGACCAAAATGCAAATGCCTGCATTTTTGTTAAAATTTAAAAATCATTTTATTTGTTTGAAAGAAAAAAATCTTACAAGTGAACTTTGGACACACCAGAATCACTTAGGGCACCCTGCCTTGACTTCTCTATTGCAATCTACTGCAGGTAGAGTAGAAAATTTGTAAGTCCCTTCCTGTCCTCAAACTCTGTTTCTTTTAATACTATCTTTGGATCTCTATTATTTCTGGAAAAACTATGGCTAGATGTTTAATCAAATCTTGTTTATTTTACTCCAGAAATACATGCAGCCTAAGCCATATTGCTTTAACCACCAGATTGCAACATAGAGAATTAAGATATTATTTGACCACAGGTTGTCAAAGTGTGAAAATGCAGTATGCGAATTTATATGCTTTCTTGTGTCTTCTATGCATTCTGTAAGCTTTTCCCATTTCCCTTCTTCCCATAGTTATAGATTTCAAGCATCTGAATTTTATTTTAAGTCAATTGGAAACATTAGGTTGATGTGGATTATACACAGGGGATCTGAATGGGAAACTTGTTTATTTCATCCATATGGGTTTATTGTAACTTCACCAGAAAAGCCTACAAAAGAGCACCTTGGTGAGAGGAAAAAATGGCATTATTTTTATTTTCAGCTCCAAAAGGGAAAACTAAAATTTCATCCCAGGGAGCATTCCATCTAACCAGATCACTCTTATGTTAACAGAATCCAAGCCACGTGGCACTGCCTTGCACTGCTGAACTTAAAACTACTTATTATTGTGCTCCCCTGGAAATCTGATAGTTTGAAATTCAGAATACTCAACATCACCTGACAGATTTCTCATTTCAAATGATCGAAACACCATAGAAATGCAGGGATATATGACCCTTTATTCTGGAGTGATGATGTTTACTCTACTTGGATGCACACAAAGGGCCTTGTTTGTACTCCTGTTTCCCTTCAGTGGCAGAATTAGGACAAGCAAGGGCGTGCTTCATTATGAAGCTCTCTCTAAGCTTCAGTTATGGTCCTTTGTTACAAGGTGACATTGTCTTTAGTACATAGGACTTACTAAGTTCTCTCCCGAATGAGTCATACTGAGGTACAGTATCTGAGATAAGTAGACTTCTGCAGACGGACTTATTTTTCCAATCTAATTCTCTTAGACGTTAAGTTATTTGGAAAGCTCTGAAAAGATGATAACTGTGTCTTAGTCTCTGGTTTCTATGCATTATCAGGGGCTTTAGAGAGAGTTCAAGACAAACAATTCAAACATTTAGACATATCACAAAGGAAACCATGAATACCTAAATATCATAGGAAGGGCAAACAAAATCCATTAAGTGGTGAGTGAATTTCACAATTTCTGACATGGAAGGAAGCCTGAAAGGGTTAGTCATTTCTTAACCCTTCAAAGGCAGAAATTGTTTTAAGGGTTGATTCCTCAAATTTATAACTTAACAATTTCAAGTTCTACTTCTAAAAATTATGTGTATTAATTTCCCCCCAACCTTAAAAATAGCCACATTCTGAATTTTTAAGAAACTTAAATTGCAAATACAGGAAGAAAAACATTTCTGATTCAGGAACATATCTTTAGCTAGCTAGCGACCTCGATCAATGGATTGAGAGACAATACAGTGTATCAATAACCACAAATGGAAAACATAGTTTAGAGATCGTTTCATTTGCAATAATAGCAGTTACTGAACGCTTAACCACCGTGTTACCATCATTTTACTTAATTATGAGTACAGCCCAACACTGTAGGTTTTATTTTGTTCTACTTTTTAGAGATGAGGAAAGAACTGAAGGACAGAGCCTGTCCACTCTCTTGCTCAAGGTCATACAACTAGGAGATGGAACTCAAGCCCCGGCTGCTTTAGTGATCCTGCCTCATTTCGTGCAGAAACATTTCTAAAACAGTTTTAGGAAACTAATATTTTATGAATTCCTAGAAAGTACATTATGTAATAGCTATCTATTTTCAGTTCTGTTTAGGTTAATAGATAAGTTTTCCTTTGAATTGGTGGAATAAGTCAAATTGATTGTTTACCTTTTAGGGACAAGAAAAGCAAAGCTCTAGTAACTGACCTAAAGCTAATTGATTTAGTAAAGCTGCAAAAAGATTACTTCTCAGAAGGGGACTAGTTTGTATGAGTAAATTTATCTCCTTACCAAACAATTCTGTAATGGCTCAATCAGATTCTGAAGTCTTTTGTTATTAGAAAAGACTATCTTCCTTAGTTGCATAACTAATTGCCTGCCTTTTACTTTCCTTGCCCCAAAGCAGGGGTGACAAACTTTTTCTACAAAGGACCAGATAGTAAATATTTCAGGCTTTCCAAATGACATGTGGTTTCGGTCACTTACTCCTCTTTGTTTTCTTTTCTTTCTTTCTGTCTTTTATAATCCTTTCAAATAATTCAAAATTCTTATTTGGGAGCTGTACAGAAGCAGGCCACAGGCCAGGTTTGTTTGGGTCAAGAGCCTCTGGTTTGCAGACCCCTCCTGCAGAGAATTCTGTATGTGTCCTTGTGGCCTAGAAGTTCCAAGATAATGATCATTCAAAGTTTGCTATGCATAGTGATCATTAAAGTTCTATATACCTATGTGCATATACATATATATATATATATATAAAATACATATAAAGACTATTTAGCCATCATTAAAATTCTATATACCTGTGTATATATACATGTACATATAAACAACATATAAAGAATATAAAGGGATAGTTATAGGAATTACAAATTTTGACTTGCAAATTTTTATTTTCATAGAGCTAACTCATCTTATTTCAGAGTTCAAAGTGCTTTGTATGCCACGGGATAATTTGCCTGTTTTTCTTACATATGGCCTTTATAAGTGCTATTTAACGTTTTCTGGGAAAAGATTGTAATTCAGAAGAACTATGTTAATGTCTTGATGTTCATTCAGGGCACATTTTCATAATGGTCAGTCTGCCTTTAAATAGATTATACATTGCTGAAGAGATTTCGGTATTTTAAACGTCCCTAATGATCTTTCGACTTTTTCAACTTTTGTTTTTCTAGAATGCCTTCTTTTCTGTGTTACCAGCATGACATCATGGAACACGGAGCCAGGGTGAGAAATGCATAATTAGCTTTCACAAGCTGGTGCCACCAGGCTCTAGATAACCACAGTCCTGAGTCTGTTTTTATGCCCACAGACAAAAAATAATAAATAAACAAAAGACAGTAGGGACTGGTTTTTATTTTTGTTTTGGTTTTTTTGTTTTTTTAATTCAACACTGTTTCTAGCTTGAGTGCAAGTTGTCGTTTTCAGTCTCTGTTCAGACCACAGCCCAAAAAATAATTTGCCTTAGGTGCTAAGTGATAATATTAGAAAATATCTTTAAGCCTAGAGTGTAAATGTTGGGTTTGGTGGAATCTAGTCATTTAGTAACACTTCTGTTGAATAGGTAGGAAGGTCCTTGCTGTCTTCCCAGCATTTTGTTTTGTTTTGTTTTATCCCAGGTGATCCTTTGAGAATATGGGTTTTCCCTGGGTAAATCCTTCAGGTGGTGACTAAGGGTAATTTTAGGCCAGGAAAAACTATTCCTAGTGAATGTTTCAGGAAGATCTTTATTTTATTTCTGGATTTTAAGCAAAGGTCTTGTAGTGTATCCTTCTTATCTCTATTACATCATTGTTCATGTTGTTTTGGAATTATTTGCATTCATGGAAGTTTCCTCACCAGATTTTTTTAAAGCTTTGGGGGCAGGGGGACAATTTCCTTTTTATAAAATCTTTCTTTTTTCCTAGTGTCTGCCATACTTTATGACACAGAGAGGACTTTGTGAATATTTTGTTTTATTTATGAATATACAGAGAATAGCAATTATGTATATATGAGAAAAATGCAATATAGGACTTGATTACAGAAATAAGTGCTACCTCTTAACATTTCTTTTTCATATTCTTGGCATTTATAAAAAAATGTCATATAACATTCTAATCAAGTGGCAAAATCAACAGATCAAAGTACAGATGCATTCTTTGTTGTACATGGAATCCTGCTTCTGATAATGAATCTGCCACCACTAATTGATTTGCAGGTGCACTTATTTCTGAAGTCTTAATAACATTCTGGGCAGATTAACAGGTAGATCCCATCAGACTCCTTCTGAGAGAGCAATAAGACGGTTTCATTTTAATCATATACAACAAGCCGAAAATATGGTTGAGGAAAACCTCACGTCTATAGACAATTCCCAAGACCCCCTAGGCAGTTTCTTTCTATATAATTTGGTTTGGCTAATGGCATTGCTTTGGATGTGCCTAAAATAGTTTTTTAGTTTATTGTGAGAATGTAGAGCTAGCATGTTAAGGCATTAGCCTCCAAAAATGATAACTGCAAACAACTAAAAAATGGGACAAAATATGTACAGCAACTTTGTGAAAGCATAAATAAGACAAGGAGAAGACAGTGGGCCAGAATGAGCAGCATGGACATCCAGAGAGGTGAGCATGTCATATGGAGCTACATTTTCCCAGAAGACATATGTAAATTTAGAATAAATAGAACAACTACTTTTTTCTGAGGTTCTTTTTTTCAGTCAGATATATGAAGTATAATATAAATAGAATAAAATTTACTTTCTTGGAGTGTAGTTCTATGAGTTTTGATGAATGTAAATAGTTGTATAACCATCACTGCAATGAAGATACAAAATTCCATCACTCTGAAAATTTCCCTTGCATCATTTTGTTGTCACTCTCTTTCCCCAAAACCCAGTTCCTGAAAACTACTGATCTGTTTTCCATTTCTATGGTTTTGTCCATTTAGGAATGTCATGTAAATGGAATGATGCTCTAGCATTTTATATCAGGCTTTTATTTTTAACATAATGCTTTTAGATTTATCCTATATTGAGTATTCCACTGTATGAATATGCCATAATTTGTTTCTCTAGTCACCAGGTGATGAATATTTGGATTCTTCCCAGTTTGGGGGTGTTAGGAATAAAGGTGCTATTAACAGTGTTACACAGGTCTTTGTGTGAACCAAAGTTTCATTTATCTTGGTTAGTCACCTAAAACTGTGATGGTATAGCATATGGTATGTGTACAGTAGATGTCTATAAGTTCATGTAAGAATCTAATGTGCTGTTTTTCAAAGTGGCTGTACAATTTTACATTCCAATCTGCCACTGTTAAGTAACCCAGTTATTCCAGGCCATCACCAACACTTGGTATTGTCCATTTTTCTTTCTAATTTTAGTCATTCTAACCAGTGTCTAATGGAATCTTCTCGTAGCTTTAATTTGCATTTCCTAAAGCTAATAATGTTGAGCATCTTTTCATGTATTTATTTGCCATTCATGTGTTGTTTCTTGGTGAATTAGTCTTTCAAAATCTTTACCCCTTCTTCTCATTCAAACTGTGCCTTTTCTCTTCTTACTATTGTGTTTTAAGAGGTTTTTTTTTTAATGTATTTCAGATAAAAGCACTTTAAGATATATAAGTTTCAACTATTTTCTCCCAGACATTGAATTGTCCTTTCATTTTCTTTCCAGTACCTTTTGCAGAAAAGATGTTAGATTTGATAAAGTCCAATTTAGATATTTTTTTCTTTTATGATTCGTGTGAATGGTATTCTAGCTAAGAAATCTTTGTCTAACACATGGTAATGAACATTTTCTCCTGTGCTTTCTGCAGTTCTATGATGCATTTGAGTTAATTTTGCATATGGTGTGAGTATGGATTAAAGTTCATTTTTGTATATAAATGTGTTAATGTTCCAGCTCTTTTTGTTAACTAGACTATCCTCCCTCATTGAATTAGCTTTGCACTTTTGTCAAAAATGCGTTGATCCTATGTGTATATATTTCTGGGCTCTCTCTTCTGTTCTGTTGATTGATTATGACTATCATTTTATAAATGCAGCATATTTTGATTATTTGGGTTATGATATGTTTATACTAAGTCTTTAAATCAGGTACTGTAAGGTGTCTGACTTTGTTCCTATTTTCTCAAAATTGTTTGGCTATCCCATTTTCTTAGGAATTCTATATATTTTTAGAATTAGCTTACTGATTTATATGTAAAATCCTGCTTGGATTATTGCAATTGATTGCTCCTCAACAGTGTTGAGTTTACTGAGGAGCCAATTAAAGGAATTTCTCACCTCTAATACTGTGTTGCTTGGTTTTGTTGCTAGCTGTTTCATTTGATTCTTAAAGTCTCTACCTTTCTGCTCAGTTTCTACATTTGTTCATAAACATTTCCCACCTTTCCCACTGGATCTTTTAGCATATTCATCATAGCTATTTTAAAGTCTCTGTTTGATAGCCCAATATCTACTCCATATCAAAATCTGATTCTGTCAATTGCTTGTTCTCATGTCTTTATTATCTTCCTTTTTAATTGTCATAATCCCACAGAATTTTCCCTCTTGGACAATCCTATAAGAAAAAATAACCTTTTTTCCTTCTTCGAACTCATCTTATTTTGACCTGAGAATTTTTGTACTTGAAATTTCTTCTGCTGGAATGTTCTTAAACCAGATATTAGCATATTGCTTCCTTGGTCTCAGCTGAAATGTCTCATCAAGGAGATCTTTGCCAATCGTTCAAATTCAAGTTTCCCCATAGGTATTTTTGTTACTTACTGTTATTATCTTATTATTTGAAAATTTTAATTACTGCCCTTTAATACTTTAATATTCCTCTTTAATATGCTTCCAAGGGAACATATGTTAAATATTGTCTTAGTCCATTTAGGCTTATAAACAACAGATATTTATTTCTCACAACCTGGAGGCTGAAAGTCTGAGATCAGAGTGCCAGCCTGGTTTGGTGAAGTCCCTCTTCTGGGTTTCAAAATTTTTGTATCTTCCTATAGCAAAAGCGACAAGCTAGCTCTTTGGGGCTTCTTCTAATAAGGTCACTAATCCCATTCCTGAGAACTCTGCCTCAAGGATTAATCATTTCCCAGAGGCACCTCCTAACACTATCACCTTGACTATTAGTTTTCAAAATACGAATTCTGAGGAGACAAAAACATTCAGAACATAGCAAATATATTATCTACTGTGTCCCCAGTGCCTAAAGTAGTATCGCGTAAATAATTGTTAATTAGGCAATCCTTCACAACCAAGAAAATGCTGTCTTTTACCTTATATTCAATGTCTTTTATTAAAGCTTACAGTTTTCTTCATATAAGTCCTGTATACTTTTAGTTAGGTTTATTCTACATAATTTTTGTTTTCTATTGTGATGTTATATGAAAAAAATTTTTCAGTTTTGTCTATTTTAATTTTGCTGAGGAAAATATTTTTTCATGATAGTGATGATTGTGGTTCCCTTTCCCCTCATGTAAAAAAAAAAATTATCTTGAGTAGTAATTCTAAATTGGAGGGGTAAATCCTTTACAGACTTTAGGTAGAAATAAGTAAGAATCCCATGACAGGTTTTTTTCTAACCACCTAAGCCTCTATATAATTCTCTGATTTGTGTTGATAATAAAAAAGATTGAGGAAGTATTAAATAAAAGCCCTATAAGAAGAGTGATAAATTAGTGAAATTAGGCACCTTTTGTTTCAGACATACAAGAAATGATCCATTTTTTCCCCCTTAGGTATGTCATTGGTAATTTATGTTTAGAGCTTTTATTTATCATGTTGAATAGTCATTTTAATTAGAATTTTTTGTCTTCAGGAATTGAAGTTTAATTTTGCCAAATTATCTTTTGCATAGTATTGAGATCATCTTTTCCCTTTGACTTAGCTATGGGATGAGTACTCCAAATAGCCTTCAGAATATTAACTTCTTGCATTGGGGGATAAAGTCAATTTGATCATGTTTTAATTTTCTTTGAATACATTTGTGTTAGATTTGTTAGTTTTCTATTAAGAATTTCTGCATATGTGGCAGAAACTCCCATCCTTTGTTAACAGAGCCTTGCTTTCTTTAAGTAGCAATGTGCTCCGCTAAGTGATAACATTGCTCAGTCTTTATTGAATCCAGACATGTCCATGTAACAAAGTTCTGCTTCTTCATTACAAGCAGAAGTATTGTCTGTTACTTCTACTAAGTCTTCTTTTTTTTTTTTAGATTTTGTTTATTTATTTGACAGAGAGAGCAAGAGAACACAAGCAAGGGGAGCAGCAAAATGAAAAGCAGGCTCATAAGGGGGCTCCCAGGATCTCAGGATACTCAGACCCTGAGAACATGACCAGAGCCGAAGTCATACACTTAACCAGTTGAGCCACCCAGACATCCCTCTACCAAGACTTCTTAAAAGAATCTCATTTAGCTTAGATATGTAAGCTTTGGTTCTTCTTCCTTTTTCCTGTTTCATCCTTGAATTTTTATGTTACAGTTAAAGCTCCAGCAGCCATTCTAGACTATAATCTAAAAAGGAGGCCTCACACTAGGAGCTTGGGAGAGAAAGGTACCAGGAACCAGGATCCCTGATGTTTCTGCATCTGGCATACCAGTCTCAACCTGCCTGTATTTGGACTTCATTTATATGAAAAATTAACTTCTATCTTAAGTGACTGTAATTTTGCATCTTCTGCTACTTCTCCTCAACCTAATCCTAGTAGATTAGGTTCATCCATAGTCATAAATAAGATTGGTTTACGATTTTCCACTTTTTAAAAATCTATGCAGTGTTTTTGATACAAGATATGCTAATTTTGAAAAGTAATCAGGATGCTCTCAATCTTTTCCTTAATTCTGAAACAAATTAAGCATTTACCTGTAATAGTCAAGCACAGTTTTAGAAATACTTTTGGATAGTTTTTTTGCTTGTTTGTTCAAATGTTCTCCTTTTCATTGTGTTAGTTAGCATTAGCATTTAAAAAATTTTTTTTATTTTTTTAAGATTCTCTTTATTTGCTAGAGAGAGAGAAAGAGAGAGAGAGCATGAGTGAGCACAAGCAGAGGGAGCTAGAGAGGGAGAAACAGGCTCCCTGCTGAGTAGGGAGCTCCAATGCAGGGCTTGACCCCAGGACCCTGGGATCATGACCTGAGCTGAAGGCAGATGTTTAATTGAGTGAGCCATCCAGGCGTCCCAGCATTAGTATTTTTTTAAATCATCCATTTCATCCAGTTTGTTATATGCCAGTCTAATATTTTACTTCTTCTATATTACACATTATAATATATATCATATATATACATATATATTATATATTCATCCATAATATTCCTTTTTCAATATTTTACCTGATTAAACTTAACATATGCCTCTAAATGTATGTATTCAGTTTTTTTCAAATAAGTAAATTTAGTGATAGTCATTAATTTGTTTTTATTTTGGCAGACATTATATGTATGTGGTTTAAAGATTCAGCCTCCTCTGAATAGCTCTGTGTGTGAGATGAGACACTTCTGACCTAGTTCAGAGACTTGAATTCTGATTGGTCTAAGCCAGTCATCTTTGTTCCATCCCTTTTTCCATTGATTGGTTTAGGCAAAAGCAAGGGATATATATGGTTGAAAGATATGAAGAGAACTCTGTTGGTGAGTTTCTGGGATCACTTTTCCAATGTTTTAAAAAAGACATGAAGAATACACATTTAGATGTTCTTATGCCTGGCAGGGACCTCTAGGAAAGTTATAGCCACGTTGTACATGTTAGTAGAGGTGGCCTTTGATGAAACCCAATATACAGAGAATGATAAAATGAAGACCATCCTTGAAGCCCTTACTGTACTGTACATGGAACAACTCTATATTTGGACTTCGTGCTCTATGAGAAAATACATTTTCTCATGGATCAAGTCAGTTGAGTCAATTTTCTGTATTTGTGATTAAAGGCTTTCTTATTAAACTTCATTTTATCTAATAATTTTAAATTTGCATAAAAATAATTTTAAATTTGCATAATAATAATTCTAATAATTTTAAATTCATTTACTCAGTTATGGTTATATTTATTTTTGTATTCTCTAAGTTCTTAAGTTGCATATGATGTAAATTTATTTTAATGCTTCTGTATTTAATAATGAAACTTTCCTCTAAGTGCAGCTCTTAGTTATATCATAATAATGTATTAGTCTCATTGTTACAAGACATTTTCATTATTTAGGGATTATATATATAAATAGACATGTGTATATGTGTGTGAGTATGTATGTGCATTTATGTATGAATGTTGAAATTTTTAAGCTTGGGTAATTTTAACTAGAATATTGATATCCATTTCCACTCTTACTGGATTCTGATTTAAAACAAAAGTAGTTAGTAGAATTATTCCTTTTGAGAAATAAAGGTATTTTCTTTGTCACCTTATATATGATTAACAGCTTGGTTAATATATTAATAACTTTTAATTAGTAATAATATATTAATGTATTCAACTTAATAGTACATAAAGTTCAGTGCCTTTTTAAGCAATCTGTCTAGTTATTTTATCTCATCTTTTATAGTCTTTTAATTTTTGCTTTCTTGGTCTTTTAAAAATCAATGTTTCTGATAATTTCTGCTGATAATTTTTAAACAGTTTTAACTTTACAGATTTTCTTATATACAATAAATGCAGAGATATTGCTATTTCCTCTAATTATCTAGTTTCTTTTTAATTACATGTATAACTCCTTATAAATACATGCCACAAAATTACCGAGCCCCCCAAATTATGGATTATTTTTATTTTATTATTTCAAATATATTAACTCATGCACACATGTATTATTTGCCACAAATGCTCAGGCTCATCAATAGAAACTGCTTCCTTATAGCCACTGTCATAAACTGTGAATTTTATTCTAAATATAAAAGGGTATTTTTAGAAAATAAAATGCCACTACTGACATTTTTCTGAAGCTTTATTTATGTTGAATTTAATTTAATATTTATCTGAAAATTAATTTGGCCAACTTAATTCTTAGTATCTGACCTGAATATTAAAGCTTTAGATGACTATTTCTAAATAGAACTTACCTTACTTAAGAATAAGATTTGTGCCAGTATATTTTTCCCTATCCTCCCTGTGTGGTTGTGGTTATCGATATTTTTTATTCTTTAAAATTTTTTAACTTATTTAAATTCAATTAGTTACATATTGTGTATCATTAGTTTCAAATGTAGAGTTCAGTAATTCATCGGTTGTATATAACACCCAGTGCTATTACATCACATGCCCTCATTAATGCCCATCAACCAGTTACCCCATTCCTCCACCTTTCTTCCCTCCAGCAACCCTCAGTTTGTTTCCTAGAGCTAAGAGATATTTTTTAGTAGGAAAACCAACTATTTTCTATTCTCAGCTTTCCATCTTTTATTTAAAAATACCTCTAAGATGCAACCTTCCAAATATTAAAAATGGATTCCAACAGATCAATGTACTAACTTGCTGTATCAAAGTAAGTGTGAAATACATTTTCAGGCACTGTTTGGCACTACACTTGAATCATTCTCAGTGATATATAGTTCTACATATAAAAGATGCTTAATGCATCTATGTTGAATAAATGAATGGAATAACAAATCAAGGCATGTATGTAAAATTGACGATCTTGCAAATTTAATATGATAAAGAATACAGTTTTTCAATCATCAAAATAAAGCTTTTATTCTTAAATCTTCTTTTCATCTTGAAGTTCATTCAAATTATTAGCACTTACCTAAATATTGTGGCAGTTGAACTATATTTTAGCCTGTATCATTATTTCTTAGGTATAATTAGCAGTTATACATGATTTCATCTAGATGTATACATAAATGGACTGAGTCCTATAGATCTGAGGTCCAATAGATATTATTAACATGTTCAATGATCCCTGAGTACTAACTATACGTTTTTAGGTACAATGTTCAGTACATGTTGATTTTTCAAAGTATTTCTAATTTGAAATTTTATTTTTTGGAAAAAAAAACCAATAATTTGAGGATGATGTGATACATAGATATGTGGTAACAGTGATGGTATATATAGTAACAGGCAGTGACCAAGCTGGCTATGAGCAGCATTTTATGAAGCTAAAATTACTTATAAAATTAGCCATAGAAAACTATCACATATAAGGCATCCTTAAAAGACAATAAAAGAAAAAGAACACATAGAAATGATACCACAGTCTCCCCATACATATAACAAATAACCTTTTTACAAGAAACAAATCAAGTGAGATATCATTGCTGAAATAAAAGAAAATCAAATGATAATGAACATGCTCTAAGAATATACAACTGAATAAATATTACATGCAATAATTTGTAGGTAGTATTAGAAAAAATAAATTTTTCTTTAGTTTTGGTTTCCCTAATTATTATTTTAATTGAAATGTAATTGACACATAGCGTTACATTAGTTTCAGGTGTATTACATGGCGATCTGGCCAATACCTATGCTATGCTCAACTCAGGTGTAGCTACCATCTGTCACCAGACAATGCTATTACAATACCATTGATTCCATTCCCTATGCTGTGTCTTTTATTTTTTATTTATTTATTTTAAAGATTTTATTTATTTGACACAGAGAGAGAAGGTACAAGCAGGGGAAGCAGCAGGCAGAAGGAGAAGCAGACTCCCCGCTGAGCAGGGAGCCTGATGCAGAGCTTGATCCCAGGGTCCTGGGATCATGACCTTGAGCCAAAGGAAGATGCTTAACTGACTGAGCCACCCAGGCTCCCGTATGCTGTGTCTTTTATCCCTGTGACTCATACATCCTTTTGAAGTATTTGTGGGTTTATAAAAGTACTAGACAATTATAAGTCTTATGCCATTAGCAATATTTTTAATTCTATATGTATATGTAGTGCAGTGCTTTAATATGTGATTATCCTACATTTATTTTGAAGAAAGAGAGGAACAGGATGCTTTCTACTGACACTGAAGAAGTGTAGTACATATATTTATTATGTCATAAAGGCTCAAAATAAACAGATGGCCTGTGTTTGTTTTGTTGTTTTATTTGTTTGTCTTCTCCTAGAACACTATGTGTATAGTCTGGTAGAGAAACATGGAATCACTAGTGTTTCAAAAGATTTTCTTGTAGTTTTCTGTTTATTTCTATAAAAAGTAAATTATATTTATTTTTTCCTTAAAAAACAGGAGAAAATAATCCAAAATGCATCCTTAATGAAGAAATTATTCAGTACTTTTATAATTTCTATATCTTTGAAAATGTTGAAAACAAATGAAATGCATACATTTAAACAGGAGCTATATTAAGCATAACTCTCTTTTCAATTGTCCATAACAGACTGACCAGTACCAAGTATTTTGGAAATATCTGCCTTGGCCCAGTTGGCCCCATCTCTCATTGCTAGGATGAGCGCCCTGCCCTGCTTAAGTGGGGAAGTTCCAGTGACTCCTCTTTCATGTTGAGGATGACTCAGCAGAGCCAACTGGTAAACAAAGCTTCATTTTTCTTAGGTTATTTATGCAGCTAATGTGGTGGTAGCTGAAAGTTTTTAGGAACAGACATTAAGTTTTGCAGCTTGTTGAAGTCCTGCACTGCTTGTTCCTCATGGTCTATTAGTTTAGATTTAAGCTGGGGTGCATTAGGCACATCATTAATTCTGCCTGTGGAATTTAGTGCCTCAAGCAAAGTCACTATCTTGGTAACTTTGTTAAGAGTTCAATTTTATGGATACACACAGAGTAAAAGAAAATTCACTAGATATGTGCAAAAAGCTATCTGAAGGGAGGGTTTCACAATGTCACTGGGAGCTGTAGTCAATAAAGAACGTAAGTTCCAGCAACTAAGAATATTATCTGCGTTTGATAGGTATAAAACTATTACTCATAAAGAAAATATATTAAAGATATGTAAAGATAATGGCAATAAACTGTCAAATCTGTGATTCTTAGAAGTTGTACTAATGTTGACCATTAATAGGATTAATTTTGTTTTAATTTGTTTTGTTTGGATTTGTTTTGTTGCCTATACGATTGTCATTATAATGTTGTATTATATGCTACCTAAATATTTCTGTGTTAGGGTTTTATGGCAAACATCCCACACCTTTTTCATATCTTGCTATTCATGGTGTTCTAGTTTATTTGATTAGTGATGTGATGATACAAAACACCAAGCTTGAAGAATTCCTATATTTATAGGATTTTACTATACTGTTTTACTTTACTGTAGGATTTTACTTATGTTTCTAGAAACTGGGAAATCCCTTTATCTGGGTAATATGATGATCACTGGCATCCAGACTCCCACATTCCCAATTGAGTTTCCATCTCTGTTGTCAACATTTTACATGATTATTATTTAGTAGTATCTTACCCATTCCTAGTTCTCTAAATAAACTCTCTAAGTTATGTATGTTTTACTATACCACTAATAGTTTTACTATGGTGTATTCCATTTAAAATTTGATTAATTTCTTCATTAAGCAAATACTATCTAATTGTCTACTTTGTTGATATAAAATAAATCATATATGCTAATGGAGCTATAGTGGAAAAATATGTAATATTCTCCCATTAGTCTTTTAAACTATATTAATTTCAATACAAGTAACTTTTCTAGTATGCTAAGCATCTTTGTGTTGGAAATAGTCCCACTTACCTGCCTCTATCAGTGGCCCTCTTTTTTAGCACGTCTTTTATACCTGTATCTCTAGTCCTGATTCCATTTCTGATTTTCACTTCTCTCCACCATATATTTTCCTCTCAAAACTCATTTTCCAGGGTGCCTGGGTGGCTCAGTTGGCTAAGTGGCTGCCTTTGGTTCAGGTCATTGTCCTAGGGTCCTAGGGTCCCTTGTTCAGCGGGGAGCCTGCTTCTCCCTCTCCCTCTGCCACTCCCCCTGCTTGTCCTCTCTCTCACACTCACTCTCTCTCACAAATAAATAAATAAAATATTTTTTAAAAACCTCATTTTCCCTCCCATTTCCAGAATTATCAATTGATTTCTAGTTTTGGAAGGAAAATTCACTATACATCAATTTATGTTTATCTATTTATATTTAAGGAAACAGAACTCAACTCAAAGTAATGGAAGAGAGTTTGTAGAACTGGGCATTGAAAGAGCATCTCACCTAAATCTGCCCTAAAGTGAAATTGAACAGTCTTTCATCCTTTAATAACTAGGCACAAAGAGATTAGCCAGGGGTGTGGTGTAAAAATATACTGGTGCTTCACTTCCCAAAATATCTTCAGATCTTTGATTGTTGTTATGGATTGAATAGTGTGCTGGTAAAAGAGTTGCTGAGCCAAGTACATATGAATATGACCTTATTTGGGGAAAAGAACTTTGCAGATGATCGAGTTAAGATGAGGTTATAAGGTAGAGCCTAATCCAATATGACTGATGACTTATGAAAATGTAACTTATGGAAAAGGAAAATTTAGACACAGGATGACAGGCACTCTGGCAGCGTCCTATGTGGCAACGAAGGCATCTACAAGTCCAAGAATGCCAGATTTCTGGGGGTGGGTTTGGGGGTGGGGCCCAGAAGCTAGAAGAAAGGCATAGAACAGCTTCTTCCTCAAAGAGCTCAGAAGGAACCAAGCTGCTGACACATTGAGTTCAGGCTTTGAGCCTCTAGAACTCTAAGATAAAAATTTCTGTTGTTTCAGCTGCTTAGTTTGTGGTACTTTATTATGACAGCCCTAGGCAAATAACACAGTTGTTTTTTGGATTGTCCTGTGAAATATATGTAGGGGTTGGGATGATGGTTCATATGCTGAAAATTTTGTCCAGCATCTTAAATCATTGGTGTTGAATTCTTCCTTTGTATATCACCAGATATTTCTGTCACTCCAAAATTCTTTCGTACCACTGGGTCCAGGTTTGCACTACTAAACCCAGGAAATCATTAGGGACTGGGGGTAGCAGAAGGTCTATTTAAAGCATCCAGAATCACCGGTAAGTGGAGTCCTATTAACAGCACAACCCTTGAAAAGTCAATTCACACAGTAAATCACAGTTCAGTTCTACAATTACTTTCTGCATATAAAAAGTTTCAGAAAACCTCTTGAAAGTTTTCATATGAGGGCAGTTACTAGTTCAGTGATATGATTTAGTAGTAATGGGGAAAGAGGCAAAGGGGGCTTTGTTGGTTCTCCCCTGAAAGTGTGATCTGTCTCCAGGAGGATAATGGTCTATTTAAGCAAGGAGAAACAGCTAATAGCTTCTGTAGATAAGGGAAAGGATGCTGCTTTCTCTGGCACTAGAGGATTTGCACGTCCTCTGTGTCTTTCAATTTCCCTCACAATATTCTCCCTCCCTTTTTTTTTTCCATTCTTTTGGCTAAAGACATACTTTTACACAAAACTTATGTCAAGACTGTGAATTCAGATGAACTTATAATTCAGAAATATGTGGAAACAAATTCTGGACTTTGGTTATTACTCACTCATCCCAGCAGATAAAGAAATAAAAAAATGATTTTACAATCAGAGACTTCAGCTTCATTCTGTGTCTCAAGACAAGAAGATAGGTAATCATTTAGGTGTTCCACTGCTGTAAACTATGGACATCAGGGTTCCCACCATGATATATGTGGCAATTGGCTAGATTGCCAATTCCCAATATCCTACATTTCTCTGAGTGTTTTGGGGTTGCAAATTACTTTCTGATTCTATTTCCTGTATAATTAAAAAATTATTTATTTATTTTAGAGAGAGAGAGAGAGCATGAGCGGGAGGAGCAGCGGGATAGAGAAACTGAGGCAGACCCTTCCCCCACTCACCCCGAGCATGGAGCCCGATACAGAGCTCGATCTCATGATCCTGAGATCATGACCTGAGCCAAAACCAAGAGCTGGACACTTACCAGACTGTGCCACCTAGGTGCCCCTTCGTATGTAATTTTTGTTGTTTTTGCTTTTGTTTTTGGTAAAACACAAAGTGACTTCCTTTGTCTACTGTAAAAGAAATTTACTGGAAGGATATGGGGACCACACAAGATTGAAGGGAAAGTTGAAGAAACAGGCTTGGAACAGAGAGAAACCAAGGGAATTCAGAAATTTTTATAAGCAGGAAATGTTTGTTAGCTTGTTATTGATAGATATGCAGAAAACTACTCTAGGCAAATTTAATTGTTATTACTAAAAAGTTTTCCACAAAAGCTAATTAAGTTTCTTGGTGAACTAAGTTGGCTCACATGAAACTATGAGGATTATATTTTAATATGTTATAGATAGGCCTACAGCCGCATTTTTCCTAGCACAATGATCCTTTCTATAAGAACCAGTTTCATGTTACCCAAATAAGCAAGTCAGAGAGAGAGAGTGAATTCCAAAATGTCCAAAAAAGGGGGTGCAAGAAGGATTTATGTCCCCCTAAACTAAAATTTTATGCTTTTCTGTGTCCTAGAGAAAGCTTCTATATTAATGGATATCCTTAAAATTTATGTATGTGTATTAGGATATTTCTATTTGCAAGTAACAAGCCCAACTTGAGTAAGTTTAAGCATAAAAGGTGTTCATTAGCTTGCATAAACAACCAGTGAGGGCAGAATGGTTCTCTGGACAATCAGAATCAGAAAAAAAAAAAGAAACATCAGAATTCTTTCTTTTTATTTTTTATGTTCCCTTTTATGTTATACTTTAATTGCTCAGATTAAATTCCACACATCAGTGGGTGACGAAGTCTAAGACAACCTCAACTTCACAGAGCTTGGGGGCTCTCAAGAAGAGAAGAGCTTCTCTTCTTGGTTAGAGAGAAAAATTTCAAAGGAAAAGTTCTAGTCATAGCCATTACAAGTGATATATGACCATCAGTCCCGATTTGGTAACACCATACCAGTTCTCCCTGCTTATATTCATTATCCTATGATTATTAAAAATCTTTTATTTCACTCTCCAAGATATCTTGGTTGAAACGATAAATTTTATGGTCAGTCTTAACTCCTATGGCTGGCAGCACCTGATAGAACAAAAGAAGCAGGGTGCTATTCTGATCAGCCCCAGGTGGATGTATCCCCCACTCCATCCATGGAAGGTCTCTGCCTCCAAGGGACAGCCACATGTTTGGGTAAAGAAGCTTCCAATTCCTCTCGAGATCTCAAATTATATTGTGTGGCACTAATTCCGAAGTGGAATTTACTTATATAAGTGACCAAATGAACCCAATATGAACTTTCAACATTTTTATTGACTATTATAAATAAATGAAATTTTTGGACACCAAGAATTCTGTGAGAATGCCAACATTTTTTTTTTCCACAAGAGTTTCTGATGTACTCTTTGCTGAGGATTCCATTACTGTGTGCTCACCGTTGCTAAAAGGTGGGAGAAAAAAATGAAGATACATTTAGTTAATATACTAACCTGACAAAAGAGTGGGTGTTTTCATTTCTCTTCCAATATCTGGGAACTAAAAATTTACTCCTTTTTGTTTGTTCTAAAATATGAA
This sequence comes from Ailurus styani, assembly GCA_002007465.1. Lineage (NCBI taxonomy): Eukaryota > Metazoa > Chordata > Mammalia > Carnivora > Ailuridae > Ailurus > Ailurus styani. The sequence continues at coordinate 1,720,981 of LNAC01000034.1, read as the reverse complement.
ACCTAAGGAAATAAATGTAAATAGAAGGACTCTCAATTGAGAAATGCCCTTAAAGTTTTATTCTTGTTTTTTTTCTGATCTGGAAGGAAAAAGGATTGCAAAGAACTCTTATTTGAAATTGAAAGAATAATATTAGTATTTTTTTTTTTTAGCTCAGGGAATCAGTGCCACTGGGAAGTTTGTCAAAACTGCTGTCACCTGTGAGAGATAAGCAAGCCAGGAAGTATCTCGTTAGGGAACTGCTTGAGTTTTAAAGGCAAATGATCAAAAAGGGCTTTTAATGAATGCTCAGTAGTCAGCATAAGGGGGAAAAAACAAACAATTAGTGAGGCAAGTATTCAATTGTTCAGGTTATGTTTACCAAACTCTAGCCTGTAGATCAGAAGGCATGAGAAGATAAGAGAAAATGCCAAATCAGAAGACTCAGCTTGGGACCTTCCCTCATTCATATTTGAGTGCCTGCCACATAGGAGGATCTTTGTTAATAACTTGATGAATGAAGTCATGGGAATTTAATTTGTCTCACAAATCTGAACATCAGTCTGCCACATGTGCCATATTTTTACTATGGCTTATTCTTCCATAACTTTACAATTATTGTTATTAACCCATTAATAAAAACAAGTTTTCCTTGATAACTGAGCAGAAATAATGCTAACTAAGTCTGGAGAGTTCCAGACTCCTTTGAGAAACTGATGAAACTTTGGAAATTTCCAGAAAAAAAAATGATAGTAATAGGTACAGCACTTTTTATGCAACTTCAGGTGATTCAAAGATGGCCTAATGATTCTTCATTAGATCCCTTGGAATTCTAAAAAAGACTTTGTGGGAGGAAGACAGATTTGGAACAAGTTACTTGAATGTCCTATCTTCAGTTTTTCATCTCTACTGTAAAGTCTTCTATCAAATTGTTTTCTTAAAAGGGATAATATCTACCTGCTGATTTCAATAAAAACTTTATAGTAACTTGAGGAAGAGGACAATTACTGTATCTATCTTGGTTCGAACTTGTAGCATAAAGTGAACATTTCCACCAGCATCTGAAGTCTGTCCAGAACTCCACCAAGCATGCAACTGTTTCAGTTTTCATCGTTGTGCAATTACCTTTCTTAACATTTCAGAGATATTACACAAAAGCAATAATTTATTTTGCCTACAGAGGTACAATTTTAGTGGAACATGGTAGAGTCAGCTAATTTCCACTCAACATGGTGTCACTGGAAGAATTTACCTGGCCTAGAAGATCTACTTGTAAAATGACTCAGTCTTATGACTGGCAATTTGATGTTCTAGTTATTGAGCTTCTCCATGGGGTAGCCCGCTTAGGTTTCTTCACTGCCTGGGGACTGGTTTTCAAAAGCAAATATCCAAGAGACACAAGTGGAAGCTATCAGTTTCATGAAGACTAGACACAAAAACTGGCACTCTGCCATTTCCACTGTACACTATTGGCCAAGCAGTGACCAAGCCTAGAGTTAACAGAGGGACATAGAAACAGTGATGGAAGTGTTTAAGAATATTGGGACTATCATTTGAAACCACCACAGCAGTGATTGCTATGTTCCCTGATAAGTTGTGTTTCTCCTATTTATGTAATATTATTTTAAATGTTTGGCTAAGCATTTTATGTTGGAGATGAAAGACAAATCCTGCACAAATGAACTCACAAAGGAATCTTCAGATTTAAGGATTCCACTAAGGACAGACTCTTGTACTCTGTGCTGATTTGAGGGAATCAATTTGTACTTAAACGAGTCAAACAACAACAAAAAAAACAAACCAACAAACAAAAAAGGAAACAGAAAAAACCTTGCATCCTTAGTCCACATCCTGGGGAAGTGAGTTGATTAATATGCAGTGTTTAGCACCAATTCTGGTACCTTAATGTCATTCTCATCAACCAAATCTCATCATGTCCCAAATAACCCTATAAGTTGACCATTTTTCATTGTCCCACAGTGTGATCTCTTTTTAATTTCTTTTCTGCAGAGTACATTGTCCCTCAGGCTGTCTCTCACCTACATCCAAATCTATTCTCCACAGCTGGATCACGTAGTGTTGTAATGCTCCTTACCTGGCTAGTTTTCAATGAGTATGCAGCCAAGTTAGAACACCTGTGAACTCTTTTATCCTGTGGAACTGAGCTCAACCTGGACTAACNGAAAAAAAAAAAAAAAAAAAAAAAAAAAAATCAGCACCAATACAGTCAGGCTCTGATAGTACCTCAGCAGGTGTGTTCTCTTGCCCTTCAGTCTCTTTGTTCCTCCTGAGGGCAGGCCTTTTTAAAAGCAACAGAGGGCTCCTGCGTATTTCATAATGGTTCCTTTTCTCCTCTGCCTGCTGGAAGTCTGAGGGCATTTTCATCTGCTGTTGACTGAGCGCTCTTGGAGGTAAGTCTCATGAAATTGTGGGGACCCCCTGTGCCTGGGTTCCCCTTGAAGATTTTAACTCTCCGAGTTGTCCACATTGAGCCGCCAGCAATTCATTAACTACAGTTCAGGTTTCCCTACCAAGGCACTGGTTCCCCAGGCAGTTTCCGATGGTGAGTGTGTGCTGTATTTGCCTGTCTGTCTCTCCAGTCCTGGTATGACTTGTGTCCTCACTTCTCTAATGAATCCTAGATGAGTTGTTGGTTTTTCAGTCTGTTTGGGTTTTTACTTGCTGTTAGGATGACCTGGTGATTTTTAAGCCCCTTTGATGTAGAACAAGAAACCAGATGTCCCATTGTTTGATTTTTGAATGTTACCAAAACTTTCATCTCTGGTATAAACTCTCTTGGTCATGATATATTATCCTTTTTCTACACTGATGGTTTTTATTTGCTGAAATTTTGTTAAGAATTTGTGTGACTGTTGATGAGGTATATTTGTTTGCCATTTTCTTTTTTATAATATCTTGTCTCACAATGTTATCACGGAAAGGCTGTTTTCATAAAATGAATGGTTGGGTTCCCTTCTCTTCTATTTCTAAAAAAAAAAGTGTTTATATAATTGGTATTATATTTTATGTAAATGTTTAGTAGAATTCATCAGTGAAACTACCTGGACCTAGAATTGTTTTTGCCATTGTTGATTTCTTTCGTGGGAAAATCTTAACCTGCAGATTGAATTAGTTTAGATACAGAGTGATTTAGGGTATCTGTTTCTTCTTGAATGAGCTTTGGTGATCTCTTTCTTTCCAACAATTTGCCCATGGCACCTACGTGGTAGAATATATTAGCACAGAGTGGTTCGTAATTTAGAAATTGGTGACTGTTTTCCTGGAAGATTATTATTTTTACTAAATCCCTCAAAGAATTAGTAATTGGTTTTATTGATGTTCTGTCATTTTATTGTTTTCATCTTCATTGTCTTCTGATATTAAGTTTATTTTTATTTTTCTTAATAAGGTAGACGCTGAAATGGTAGACTTGATCTTTAAGTACGTAAGGAATGCTTTAAGTCTATTGTACAAATGTTAATGTGGTTTAATTTTAATTCGGTTCAGAGTATTTTCTAATTTTCTATGTGATTTCTTATCTGACTCACTGGTTACTTAGAAGTATGTTGTTTAACTTTGAAATATTGAGGAATTTTTGAAGTAGATCTTTTTGTTCTAATTTAATTTCGTTTTTTCAGAATACATACCTGCATTATTTGAGTACTTCTAAATTTATTAACACTGTTTTATGGCCTAGAATATAATTTATCTTGGTGAATATTACATATATTATTAAATGTATGTTCTGCAGTTGTTGTAGCATTCTATAAATACTAAGTCAAGTTGGTTGAGGGCATTGTTCAAGCATTTTGTAGTCTTTGTAAAATGCATTCTACCAATTACTGAGAAGAATATGGTATTATCTATTTCTTATTTCATTTCTATTCACTTTGCTTCATGTATTTTCAAGCTCATTATCAGTAGCATACACATTTAGGATTGTTATGTCTTCTTGATGACTTAATCAATTTATCATTGTAAAATGGTAATATTCCCTATTTTCATGTCTGTTTTGTCTCATATTAATTCAAGCACTCTAGCTTGCTTTTGATTAATATTTGCATTGCATCTTTGTCATTTTATTTTAAACATCTATATCTTTATATTTTAACAGACTTTTTGTGTATTGTATAAAGCTGGGTCTTTGTTTTTAATCAAACAATTATGTCTTTGAGGCATTTACACCTTTTAAGTTCAATATTTATTAATATTTTCTATTCATTTAATATTCTCAGCTATATCTTTTTCAGTCTTTTCCTTTTGTTGGATTTGAGATTTCTGATTTTTATTTGCTCTATTGACATGTTTTTGTGTTTAACTTTTTTAATGATTGCTTTGGATTTTACAATATATACCTTTATTTCGACAGTTATCTTTAAATAATATTAAGCCAATTCATGTGTAATATAAGATTTTATGGTGTATTTTTATTATCTTCTATCCATTGTTTCTGTTGCCACAAATCTTATTTTATCTTATTTTGAAGAAAATATTTATTTTAGAAAGAGAGCGAGAGCCCATGAGAACACAAGCATCGGGAAGAGGGGCAGAGGGAGAGGGAGAAAGAAAGCTAAGCAGACTCCCAGTGAGTGCGGAGCCTGATGTTGGGCTGGATCTTAGGACCCCTAGAACAGGACCTGAGCCGAACCAAAGAGGTGGATGCATAACTGACTGTGCCACCCAGGTGCCCCCACAAATTTTACTTTTGCTTAAGCACACAGTTATTTTTTAAATGAAATATGATACAAAAAAGGGTTTCGGGTTTTTTTGCCTATATATTTTATTTAGATTCAAATTTCTGTTAAAATTTTTCTTCTGCCTGGAGAACTTCTTTTATCACATCTGATAGTGCAATCTGCTGAAAATGAAATCTCACAGGTTTTGTTTGTCTGAGAAAGACTTTATTTCGTATTGTTACATTTTTACTAGGTAAAAATTCTAGATTGGCAGTTCATTATTTTCAGCACTTGAACAATATTGCTTAATATTTTATTTTGCACACTTTCTGATGGGAAGTCTACTATAAACCTTAAATTCCCTTTCTTAAAAAATGTCTTTTTGTGAGACTGCTTTTCTGATTGTCTTTTTAATTACTGGATTTCAGTAAAATGATTGTGATGACCCTTGAGACATTTTTATGTTAATTCTTATTGGGTTTCATTAAGCTTTTTCACCTATGGGTTTATTGTTGGTTTTTTGTTTTTTGCTTTGTTTTTAATAAATTTTAGAAATCATTAAGCTTTTTTTTCAAACTACCCCTTCTCTTTCTGGGGCTGTAATTACACATTTCTTAGAACAATTTCCATTATACTTGGTTGTGTGTGTGTGTGTTTTTTTTTTCCTTTGTGCCTTATTTTTCTATAGTTTTCATCACTATATTCCTATTTTCTTCTATAGTGTCTAATCTCTTAATAAATTTTTAACTCCGATTACATTTTTGCTTTTGAGTCTTTTAAGATATCCCACTTTTATCCTTATTCTGTTTTTTGTTTGTTTCCCCTATGTTCTTGAATATGTAGAATATTCCATGGCTCCCCCCACCCCCACCATCTTTACCTGCTACTTCCATCATCAGGGTTTGTTTCTATTGATGGACTGTGTTCCTGTTTATGGGTCATATTTTCCTGCTTCTGTTCATGTCTAGTAATTTCTTATTGGATTCCACATGTGCCAGATACCTGTGAATTTTATGTTGTTAATTAATGCTTTATTTTTCATATTCTTATGAATAGTGCTTTTGGTTTTTTGCCCGCCATGCAGTTAAGCTATTTAGGGTAAGTGTTTTATCCAAGGCTAATTTATCCCAATGCTACATTTCTGTGTATTCTACCTAATGCTTTGTACATTACAAGGGAATATATATTCCCTTCTGGCTGTTGGGAACATAAGCTCTTTCAAGGCCTGTGTGAATGCTAAAAAGTTTTTTGACTATTTGTTTCCAGTTTATTTTTCACAGAATTTGAGTAATTGCATCATACTTGGGCAAATTAGTGCAAGGCCTGAAGTTGAGAGGACTTTAAACTTCTTTAAAATTTCAAATATATCAACATAAATTTATTTGTAGCCTTTTCTAAGTAGATATTGAGTATATGTTGTATTTAGCGATACCAGTCTTTCTTAAAAATAGTTGTTTCTTTAACAAGACTGTTAAAATATATAACTTTGTTAATTCTCTAATAGGGATCTCTGTTTTCCAGTTCATTTTTTTCTAATCTTCTATTTTTTTCTTCTGTTTCTTTAATGAATTTGTATTCGTTCTCATGTTCTACAGTTGGACATTTGGCTTCTCAGTAGTAAACATTTATTCTTTTCTGATATAAGTATGTACATAGATCAATTGCCCTTAAATTATTCCTTTAGCTGTTTTTCATGAAGTTAAGATGGTATATTTTCATTAGTATTCTGTTCTGAGTTTTATTTTAAAATTTGTATTCTACTTCTTTGACTTATGATTTAAAGTACATTTAAATGTATGTTTATGCATTTGTACATTATCTTTCTTACTTTTTCCTAATTTTATTGCCTTTGGCTTAGAGAATATGAGAATATCTTATAATATCAGTTCTTGAAAATTTATTGGGATTTTGCTTATGAATGAGATACATGATCAAATTTTATAATGTGCTAAGGGTTTGAAAATAAGGGTTTTTTTTCATTCTATGTATGTCTGTTAGATAAACTTTAATTTTGTTGCTCAAACCTATTTTTTACTGATCTACTGTCTGCTTGATATATCAAGTACTAAGGAATTTATTTTAATATCTTTTTTTTTTTTTTTATTTCACAGAGGGAGAGAGATCACAAGGAGGCAGAGAGGCAGGCAGAGAGAGAGAGGGGGAAGCAGGCTCCCCGCTGAGCAGGGTGAGATCATGACCTGAGCCGAAAGCAGAGGCTTTAACCCACTGAGCCACCCAGGCGCCCTTAATATCTTCTAGTATAATAATTTCTTATCATCTAACTTTCATATTTCAAGGCTATATTATGAGTCAAATACAAGTTTACATTTTTTGTGTATTCCTGGTAATCAAATATTTACTTTTTTAACTGGCTGTCTTTATCTAAAATAATGTCTCTCCTCTTAATTCTATGTCACTTGCTTTATTATTCCCATTTGTCTGGGCTTCTAATTAGAGCATCTAATATTATCTTCCTGCATCTTTTTGTATTTTCAACACCTGATTTTGTTTCTTATGAAGCAAAAATTAGAATTTATTTTTGTCTACATGAGTCTGTAGATGTTTTAGGTAACTGAAATTAATGTAATGTTATGTTACATCTTACACATGCTACTCTGAATAGTATATAAGTAGCAAGCTCTGCTTTACTCTGTTCTTACTTTAGAACATAGGCTGATGAGTGGACACTCTCTTCTGGAATGTTATTATTACCTGTGGTAGAAGATCAAGAAACATGGCAAAGTATATACTCGAAATGCTTCTTGCATTTTGAAATGACATATGCTATTTCAGTATTCAAAGTAAGCTGTAGAGGGATACTAACCTCCAGTCATGAGGTATGCAATCCTACTATACAAGAGTAAGACAAAGCTCAGGGTATCACATATATTAATTAGTAGCATACTGGAGCTTATGTATTTTTCATGCCTCTTAACTTTTATTGCATATCATATTTTTATTTCTTTTTGGTGATGTTAATTTTTATACTATTTCCAGTTAACTAACAAGTGGAGGAAGTTAGAAATGTTATTTTTCTGTAAGTGTATAATTCAGAAGAATTTTAGGGTTAGAATTGTTTTGCCCTTTATTTTTATCTGTAAAAAGACTCCTTTCTTAGTGAAATAGCACCTAATTCTTCATTAGTATAAATGATATTTTCCACACTTAGTTGGAGTGCATAGATCTTTTTGAATTAGTATTGAATTAGTATTTTGTTTTCTTTGGGTAAATATTCTATAGTAGAATTACTGGATTGTATATTTCTATTTTTAGGTTTTTTAAAGGAAACTCCATGTTTTTGCAATAAACATCTCCACCAATAGTGAAGGAGAGCTCCCTTTCCTCTGCATCCTTGCCAATATGTTATTTATGATTTTACTTACATGTAAAATCTAAGAAACAAATGAACAAGCAAAAAACAGACTCTTAAACATAGAGAAACAAACCAGTGTTTGGCGGTGGTGGGGGAAATTGGCAAAATAGATAAGAGATTAAGAGATACAAACTTCCAATTATAGAATAAGTCATGGAAAAGTACAACATTAAGAATATAGTCAATAATATTGTAACAACAGGGGCGTTTGGGTAGCTCAGTCGGTTAAGTATCTGACTCTTGATTTTGGCTCAGGCCATGATCTCAGGGTTGTAGGATGGAGCCCTGCATCAGACTCTGTACTAGGCATGGAGTCTGTTTGGGATTCTCTCTCTCCCTCTGCCTCCTCCCCTCCAAAAAAAATATTGTAATAATGTGGTATGTAATAGGTGGGTATTACATTGATTGTGGTGAGCACTGAGTTATGTATAGAATTGTTGAATCAAAATGTTGTACACCTGAAAATAATACAACATTGTAGGTTAATTGTATTTTAATAATAAAGGAACAGAATGCTAAAACTGTAACACTAAATTCGTTTTTCAAATTCATTAATATAAATTACATAAGACTTTCAGTTCTCGTTGAAGTTATTACTCAACCAACAGTATTGCTTTTAGGATCTTAAGTTATGGAACTGATAAGTGATATTTAGTAGGTCCATTCTCCCATTGTATAGATGGGGGAAATGAAGCCCTAGGGAAACCATGACAGATTTAGGTTTCTGAGCTAAGAGTTCTCTGAACTTCTCTATCGTTTACCATCTCTTAAAACTGACACCACTATACTTTACCCTGACTCTACCTCAACTACTATGTTAAGTATCATAACTTTATATTTTATTGCTTATTACTAGTACATTAAAATACCATAAATAATAGTTTGAGGAAATATTTTAAATTTTTTCCAATTGAAGGCAAATACTGCTTAGAAAATGAAGAAAATCTGAGAAAATGTTTAGGACTCACAAATTATGAACATGTTTCCCCAACAAATATTCAGACATCATTGGTCATCTGTTTATTTTATAAGCTGACAGTTTTCCAAGATTCAGAGTTCATATGGCATGTGGTTATCAGTTCAGACAAACATCACAGATTGTTATGAAAAGAATGTGTGAGTTTTAGTCAGCCATAACCTGCAGCTGTCTCCACTGTTGCAGATATATTTAGGGTACTTTTGTACATACTTATGAACTAACTGTCTATGAAATGTCACATGTTGTAACAGGGATAGTGACAGGAGCTATGGATGACTAGGAAACATCATGAGTCAGTTTGATTCCAGTTCTACATCTTAAAAGCTACAAATCAAAACACATCACATAAGCAAAATGCATGAACTATTCAGCCCTGATTCTGAATTCCACATGGAAAAAAATGAACTGTCACAACATTTAATGATATTGTCAGTATATATTTCCTTAAGGTTTGCAAAGAAAGCTGAAGAAGAAGAGAAAGCTCTGCTTTTGTTAAAGTTACACTAGATATTCTCCTTAAGTTAGTGCCTGCTTAGTTAAATGTATTTCTTCATTTATTTATTGGCTACTTTGTGATAGCTTTTTTGATATTCCTTAAAAATCAGTTAAGGTAGTACGCAGTAGAAAATGTTTTAGTTGGTACAGGAAAGAATCCACTTTTTTGAACAAGCCTTGTTAGTCCTTTGGTGCTAACATTAGGTGACTGTCATGCATTTGACAGCATGGACTACTTCTGATGTGGTATCACTGGCCAGAGGTTTCAGATATGTATATGTCTCGTTAGTTGCTGCTGCTTGATTGTGTAAATAAGTCATACCGGCCTCAAGTATGAAGATAGATTCTGAATCTGAGCCATTTCATTCAATTCAACTGATCTTTATCAAGTAAATATTTGTTTTCCCTCCTCACTTTTTTCCTTATCACTACTTGTTCTACCACCAACACTGCCCAACATGTGCGTCCTTACTATATGCCAGAAACTCTGACAAGCGTGCATTTAAAGTTCAGTTCTGGGATGCCTGGGTGGCTCAGTCATTAAACATCTGCCTTCAGCTCAGGTCATGATCCTGGGATCCTGGGATCCTGGGATCGAGTCCCACATTGGGCTTCCTGCTCAGCAGGGAGCCTGCTTCTCCCTCTGCCTGTCACTCCTCTGCTCGTGCTTGCTCTGTCTCTCCCTCTCTCTCTGATAGGTAGGTAGGTAAGTAGATAGATAGATAGATAGATAGATAGATCGATCGATCAGTCTTAAAAAAAAGTTCAGTTCTAGCACCAAGGTGTCTCACGGTCAAGGTTTCTAGTGCACTGGTACTAGGTGGTCATTCTTCATGTCTCAACTATTGTATGGAACATGCCTACATTAAAAAATTAATCACATAGGGGCACCTGGGTGGCTTAGTCATTAAGCTTCTGCCTTTGGTTCAGGTCATGATCTCCGGGTCCTGGGATCAAGCCCCACATTGGGCTCCCAGCTCGGTGGGAAACCTGCTTCTCCCTCTTCCACTTCTCCTACTCTGTTCCCTCTCTTACTGTGTCTCTGTCAAATAAATAAAATCTTGAATAATTTTATTTATTTAGTTTTTTAAGTATGTGACATATTTAAAATTGGTGCCTCATGTTTTTATTTGTTAAATCATCTGAGTTGTGAGGCATTAGGAGAGAGAGGGGCTATACATCTAGTCCTGGGTAAGGAAAGAACAGTCTAATATTTTCCATATAGCTAATCTATCTGAAGAACTCTCTATTCAATTCTTTTCTCCTTGTCTTAAAATACTTTTACCTATCTGTGGAAATAGCAGTGGGACTTAGCCAGCACCATCACATTTTCAATAAATCCATGGCAGAGGAGATGCCAAACAGGAAAAGCAATGACTTAAACCACCAAGAAGTTAAGCTAGAAAAGAGTCTTCTCATTAGAATCTGTTTAGCTCACTTGAAGTTATTATTACAGTAGTATTGCTATTTCTATCCAAAAGAACAAAATAAAACATATCTCCTATAAAAATACCTTGGTGAGCAAGCATGTAAAAATATGTGAAAAAGCATCAAAACAATAAAAGAAGAAGAACTCTGCTCTACTCAAAGAAATATCTTTGACTTTTCTGAACAAAAATTTGGTTTGTCTTAGGCCAAAAAATGAAGCATGAAAACTTGTGGAGAATGAATGCTTTTCATGTCTTCATTCAATCTTTAGAGAGTTAAGCTTGAGAAAATTAAAACAGCAAGGTTTTAGAAATGAATTGCCATGAAAGTGTCATGTTACCAAATCTACTTAGGGTGCTATTAATGAAAGGCAGAAATAAATGTAAACTTCTTGAAGTTTTATTGACAGATGAATTAGAGGTGCAAATTCATAATGGGATTTGATCGTTAAAGCCATATTCTGATTCCTGGAGGGAATTTCCAGGGTCAAGACATAATGCCAGGCAGAATATTTGTGTAATAAAAGTGGTAGGTTTAGAGTAGGACAGGCAGATAAGTGTGAATAGTGCCAGCCTCTCCCACTAATTAGCCATATGTAAATTTCTGAACTCCAAGATTACAGGAATAAAAATACACTGCACACATGATGCTATGAGAATGAAGATACTAAATGTCTAACACCCACTAGATACTCATCTTTCAATGAACAGTAACTATTATTATAATTATACTATCGATGTAATAAAAAGGTAGCTGAGTAGAGTCAGTGCAAAGATTTTCCTTGTGATAGTTTAAATTTTCTTCATTTTTTTCAGTTTCTTCTATGATTAATTTCTCATGTTGGTAAAAACAATGTGACATATTGCTCATTGTCACAGTGAATGGCAAGGAAGATAAAATGTTTCATTTCTAACAGCATCTGTCCCCTTTTCTTCAGGTTTAGAATACTTTGCATGAATAGACTTTAACAACAAAAGCATAAACTGCTATATTCTCATATCTTATGTTTACTAACTTGAAAAACAGAAATGCTCATTGTTATGAAATGATTATGAGGAATTGATTTTCAAATTGCAAATAAGTTTTGACTGGTAAGCCTTCTTTAGGAAGACCTTTACCTAGAGTTTTCAACATGTGTGTTGAAGTGGCATGAAGATGCTTCAGGGCGTCTGAAGCAGTTATGGGGTTTGACTTGCTCATTTCCAGTCCTAATTTCCTCCTATCACTCATCAATTCCATTCCCCTTCTTAGTGATTCACTTAGAATCGTGTCCCAATTCTGCCTAATAAAACAAGAGAAAAAGTCAGATTGGGTCATCTTTGAAAGGCTAACCCTCTCCCAGAAAGGCGGAGGAGGCAGAGAGTGTCATCCTTTGAATGTGGTCATGTCTGGTTATAACGCCTGAAACGCTGCTGCCATCTTGCAATCATGCAAGGAGCCAGTCCTTGGGAAAAGTCATCATGCTGAGATGGATGGGCAGAAAGATGCAAGAGCCTGGATTCTTGAGGATCCTAACCTATGTGGAGCTCTTTATTTGGGGCCACATATCATGAGTTTCCTTATTTTTAAAACCAATTAGCATTACTGTTTTTTCTAACACCTAGCTGCAAACCACCATAACTCTTAAAAAAGGAAACCTTCAATAAATGTGAGTTATATTCTTTTCATCCTCCTCCTCCTCCCCAGCATCATCACTATCCATAGTCTGATTTCCTCCTCAGTCTCGCGCAAAGTATATGGCCCACAGGGAAAGCAATTCCCTTGAGTCTTCTCTCACTGGCCCAGTCTCTTTCTCTCTATCCGTCAGAGTGGCCTTTCGCTGCTCTGTCACATCTCTTGTTCTCCTAGCATTGTGCCCTGTTCTTCCAGGTCAGTTATAACAATTGTACTTAAGTCCCACTTCATTAGCTGTCTGTCTGTCTCACTAGATTGTAAACTTACAAGGACAGTAGACTTTCCTGTCTTATTCAATGTTGTCTATCCACTGGATAGCATAGTCGAGTAGTACTAAGAACTAAGTATACATGTTAAGTGAATGAAAGCAAATAAAACCCAAGTGCGAAATATGAGGATTAACTATTCTTCTAAATTACTTATTCATTTGAAAAACATGTCTAGTAAATGTGCTACTTACACTTGGGTTATGATTTGATAAAATTTTATTGACATCCCATATTACAGACTATAAAACTGTCCCCTAAGCAGTATCTTTAAAAGTATGGGAGGGAATTGGGAATGATGACAGTGGAAGGAAGCAAGGAGAGACCTGTCAGATATACCCCAAATTTCATACTCGAGGGGTTAATGGCTTTTATTTGACAGTTGTGTTTTGTCTCACTTTAATTGGATATATGATTTTCTTTTGCATTTGCAGTTGACAACTCTTCAAGGACAAATACTGAACCCTGTAGGGGGAGGAAAAAAAACAGCAGATTGTCAGATAGACTAAAAAACAATTTAGCACTCAGCAAGAAAAGGAGTGAGAACCCAAGCTGATACATCACAGGTAGACAATGTCACCACAACACTTCCAGATAAAAAAGAAGTAAAGCACCCCTAAACATCTCAATTAGAGAATCAAGGTGAACAGAATCATTTTCCTTGAAGCACTGCCAAATATTTGACATAAACTTCAATTTGCAGCAACAAGCTTCAAGGCATCAATTAGAACAGAAATTTTCTTTCAGAAAAATAATCCAGGAAGGAGTCCTCTTAATGTTTTTCTCATAAAGCTCATTTTGTTTAATTGATCTGAGGCCCTGTCTGCTTAAAGATAGGCTTGCCTATTACTCAAGGCATGTCAGTTTCTTTTTCCTGTGGTGTGATCCAAGGAAAACTTTACACAGGTGTGTGTGTGTGTGTGTGTGTGTGTGTGTGTGTGTGTGTGTGTGTGTGTACACACAAGTCATTATGGAATCAGGCTCCAGTTAGAGAAGATTGAAGATTGGTGTGCTTTAGATTCTTAAATACATAACAATTTTGCAGTGTTTTAAATCTCTTCTATTATCAATAACTGCGCTTAATTTCAGAGTGTTTGTAGGTATTCTCTCTCTGTAAGCTTAACATGCATATCTAATCCTATTAAAAAAATAAAGAATTGCTATGTTTTTCTGTTTAACTCTTCAAGGACCCATCAGCTGCAGAGACTGGTTCTCTCCCAGGCAGAAAGGCAAATGTTTAAGGGATTAGTCACTTACCTCCCCCACTGATGCCAAGCTTTCAGCATCCTTGAACTTTCCAGCAAACACACAATTTGGAAACTTTATTTTCTCCTTCTTGTCTTGCTTCAAGATTTTCTAACACCATGCCAATCCCAACTACTGTTATTAAAACAAGCAAAAGAAGGGCGCTTGGGTGGCTCAGTCAGTTAGATGTTGGACTCCTGGTTTTGGCTCTGTTCATGATCTCAGGGTCATGAGATAGAGCCATCCAACTCCGTGCTCAGTGGGGAGTCTGGTTGTCTTTCTACCTTTGCCCTTCCCCTGCTTGTTCTGTTTTCCTCTCTCAAATAAACAAAATATTTAACACACACACACACACACACACAAATAAGTAAAAATAAGCACTGGCAAAAAAGAGGTCTAAATTTAGAAAGGGTAGACAAGCTAGCTGTGGTAACTTTCAAAAGTATTTTATATAATTCAGTAATTTGTGGGGGCAGGAAGGAGAATTGATATTGATCAATATTAATATTGATACTGATCAATATTAATATTGATATTGATCAATATCCTAGGAATTTCATAAAACACCGGGAAATGATATTTTGACAAGACCAGCCATCTAAGGCTGTATGAATTTATCTCACGAGGATATCTGAAATGACATTTCTCTGTTCTGGAAAAATGATTCATTTAGAGAGGCATTTGTCATGTATCTCTTGATACTCAAATTCAGTAGGGCCACAAAGATAAATATGCATATTGTACTTCATATATTAAGGACTTTGAAATCATTCCCTTGGTTTGCCTGACAGCACAACCTTTTGCCCCTTCTCACACATATGACTTTAGCCAAGTTACTTACATTTGTTTTGCCTTGGTTTCTTCATCTGAAAAATGGGGGCGATCAGCCTTCTTTCTTCTCAGGATTGTTATAAAGTATAAATTAAATCTTTTAAGGTGTTTAGAACTAACACACTAGACACACATTAATGGTTAGCTGTTATTCCTACTATTATAGAATGCATAACTTGTTAGGACATTTAGTTATGTAGTTTTTTCTACCACTATATGAATTATACTGTGTAGAAATATTTCCAGTGTTCCAAGGACAACTAAATGCTATTCGTTAATTCAATAAGTTTTAGGAAAAGCATGACTTTTGAATAAAGGAATCATCTAATTCACCTCCCGGCAACCATGATTGTATGTGAAAAGGAATACTGTTAATTATGCTGAAACAATGGGTATAAACCAGAAATCACCAAGGGAAACCCAAATGTTTGATAATTCTACCTTTATGTGGCTTGGATACTTGTCCAGATGCAAAAGGAAAAAAGGTAAGGTCAAGGATAGCTGGATATACAATCTGAGGGTTCTGAAAGAATGGAATTTTTAATGTATAGCAAATAATTTTTGTGACTGGTATATGAAGGCATGTACTTGGAGAACTAAATGAGTAGGGGCTGGGAGTATGCTTTGGCCTCAAAATGGCACTTTATCTTACATTACAGGCAATGAGGAATCACTGAATAGTTTTAATTATGGGTGTGGCATGATCACATTTGCATTTGGAAAGATAATTCTAGCTGCTTTGCATGGATGAGTATGTGGAAAACCTAAGTAAGGGAAGTTTACTATACTAGTCTAGGTAAAAAATAATGAAGACCATAATTTACCTGAGGGCTCTAAGAATGAAGAGAAGGGATGGGATTCTGAGTCATTTTAAAAATTGACTTGGTAAACTGCGTTGAGCAATTTGATATGTAGAGATTAAGGAAAGGGACCAAATAAAAATGATTCAAGTTCTAGCTTGGGTGAATAGATGGATGGTGATTTTTTTTTAAGATTTTATTTATTTGTTTGACAGAAATTACAAGTAGGCAGAGAGGCAGGCAGAGAGAGAGGAGGAAGCAAGCTCCCTGCTGAGCAGGGAGCCCGACGCAGGACTGGATCCCAGAACCCTGAGATCATGACCTGAGCCGAAGGCCGGGGCTTTAACCCACTGAGCCACCCAGGCGCCCCAGATGGATGGTAACTAACCAAGATGGGGAATCTAGAATCAGAACAGGTTAGGGGAAGAATGCAATGAGGTATACCTGAAATACAAGTTCTGTGTCTAAGATGTTGATAGAGGAAACATCCAAGAGCTGCCCAGTATAGAACCATGTATTCTAATGAGTAAACATGTTGGTATTTGTAATAATGGGAGATTTATGGCATTGCCTTTATGTTCTATTGAAACAAATTGGAATAAGAGACTAGGGGTATACTCTATACTACTTGCTCTCAAAAATTAAATTTTTGAATTATCTGGCAGTTGCTTTTATGATTTTATTTTTCTGGGAGACTAGCAAGGAAATTTTTAACCCAAAATTTTTGGTGGTACAGTTTCCTTTTATTTAGAGAATAAAGGAATCCAGTTTTAAAGGTTTTGATTTATATATAGACTTATGTTATCATACTGGTTGTTGAACCAAAATTCTCTTATACATGCAGCCAGGTATGGATGCCTAGTAAATAACTTACTTTTCTTCCTTCAACAGAAACCAATAACTGAATATTTGCTAAACCTAATGGATATTAATGGATTGAAATAAATATTCAAAGTGAGGCGAGAACACAGTAGGCAGAACAAAATGGGAGACTGCAAATAATCCTGTTTCTTTCCCTTTTTTCTATCCTAAGACTGTGCTAGATAACCGTGGAAGACGGGCAGGGGCAGAGTGATAGAACCATCGTTGTCCTCTGTGAATGCCGCTCCTCTCCTAAGGGCACTGGGGGTGGCAGAAGATGTACAGAAAACACCAAGAATCCCAACCAGGATGGAACTCGCCCTCTTGGCCTTGCAAAGTGGCTGGGTTGGGGAAGTTTTCTTTCAAACCAAGTTTCTTGGCTCTCAGCTTTAGACAAAGTGTCACCAGATGTAATTGCTTTGAGATATGTGATATTATTTATTCATTAAGGCATATACTTGATATTTTAAAACCATATCTTAAAATTAGACTGTATTTCTTTCAAATATTTAATTCCCTTCATTAGATTTACTGATTTAAAAAAATATTTAAATATTTACCTAATTACCTTAAGTTAAATATTGAATTAAAAATCAATAAGTATAGCTTATTGGCAAAGAGAACAGGAATCATTTCTTGCTCTCTAAGGAATTCTGCCCCAGTGATTTTTTTTTTTCCTTCTTTTGTAAAAAACTGATGGGCCCTGGCCATATGAGATGTTTGGTTACTTCCCTTTTTGCTGAGCCACTTGTTTCTGGTTCTGAGAACTACAGATGCTAGCATGATCCCTTGAGGACAATTCTTCTTACAGTTGATAATATCAATAGGCAGGAGGCTCATGTCATCTTTTTTTATGATTCTTCCTGATAGACAATTTCTAGAGATAGAGACCAGAAATGATTACCAAGGACTTGAAAATACATATGTCTATTTTTAAAAATTGGCTATGGTGTTTTGTTTCTGCTCCTGTACTCCTACTTAGCATTAGCAGCCGATGTTCTCTTCCTTTGCTCTTCAGAAGACTGTATGCTTCCTTCCAAGGCAAAGTCTGGGTATAAGAGTATATGCATTTGTCACATCAAAGTCCTATTAAAATGATGTGGGAAACTCTAGGCTTGGCAGAATTGCAATTGAAAGGATGTAACTTACCCAAATCCAGACCAATGCTGGTCACTGACTCCAAATTACTTTCATTCTCTAATTTGGGCTGCTGATTAAGAATACCCTTTTGTTCTAGGCTATGTATGATACAGCAATTAATGGAATGGAATTCAGTAGGTCTGATGCCTAGAAAAATCTTCTTGAGGTCTGGAAAGCATAGACAAGATCGAGAAAGAAATGTGCAGAACTTTGTTGGGAAATTCTCGTTATCTTGCAGCTGTAAAAACAAAGCAATCTTCATATTAAGAGATTTTTTTTCTAAGTATAGCAAAATTACATCAGCATCCATTCATTCATTCCTTTATTTTACAATATTTATCAGGAAAAGGTATTTGGAAGCTTTTTCTTTTTCTTTCTTTTCTTTCTTTTTTTTTTTTTTTTTGAGAACTTTGGATTTCTTTTGAAAATGTTGAGGCTTTACTGAAACAAACAGTTCTAGTTTTAAATTCTTTTTCTTTTGGGCCTTAATATACATTGAACCTGCACACATTAGTAAATGATATTCTTGCATCTTCAGCTTCTTTATATAGCATTGCCTACTACTGTGTTAAAGTCATAAGCATTTGACTATGGCAAATACAATTAGACCATGTCTGAAAACAGCACTTGGCAGTATATAAATAAGAAGAGATCTCACTGCCTTAATAGTCAGACAGCATTTCCCTCAAAGCAAAATATTTTATAGAAACCTTTCATGTGCATTTTATTATGTGTAGGGGTAGTCTGAAACTAACTCCTATGTTGATGTTACTCTCATACTATTAATTATCCAGATCATTTATCTACTATGTATGAATAATTTCCAATTATGTGTGAAAAATCAGCAAATCAAGTGTACTCTATACAGGGAGGCCACAATTACCACAGATATACTGACTACTGATGTATTCTTTAGATATAGGTTAGAATACATATATCCTCTGCAAACCAATTGCATTTACTTCCTGATGTTGCTGTAATCAACTAGCACAAATCTAGTGGCTTAACACAACATGGATTTCTTTTTGTACTGTCTGTAGGGCGGGTGTACAAAAAGGGTGTCACTGGGCTAAAAAGGTGTTGGCAGAGCAGCATTCCCTTCTGGAAGATCTACAGAATACTTTTTCCTGAAATTTCCAGCCTCCAGAGACCACACACATTCATTAGCTCCCAGGTACTCCCAACAATGGCCTGTTAAGTCTTTTCTCACATTGCCTGAGGCTACCATTGACTCTTGCCACCCTCTTCCACCTTTAAGGACTCAGGACTGATTACATTGGATCCACTTAGGTAATCTCCCCATTTTATGGTCAGCTAATTAGCAACCTTGATTGCATCTGCAACCTTAGTACTCCTTTGCCATGTGACATAAGTTATTTGGTGTCTGGGTATCAGGACATGGACATCTTTGGAGATCTCTATACTGCCACTACACCATTTTAAGATGTTGTATTTTTTGGTACCACAGCTGCAGTAATGTTTTAGAGTGCCTGCCCTAAGCATACCCCTTCTCACATTCATCACCATTATTCCCAACTAAATGGAGCTAGGGTGAGCATTTAACTGAAGAAGGAGTCCATTTACATTTGAACCAGTAATTTACGACCTCTAACACCTAGTGTGGAAGAAGATAAGCTGGTTAGGTAAATCATCCATTTTGGAGATTTAAACTTAGAGATAAAAAGGGAAGGTACCGGGTGTCAGTGATTGCAGAAGCTATGTGGTTGTGCAGATTTGAAAGCTAGATGGCAGTAGCAGTTTTTAGTATGTTTAATTAAGCCAAGGAAGCTGGCTGAGGGAGGCAGTTGGGATGTGGAATAGATGTACCAAAAAAATCCGAGATAACATGAGGCTACTTTAGTTCCTTTCATTGTTTTTGCTTATGTTGATATTTTTGAGGACTACAGGGTAAGTATTTTGTAAAAGTTATCTCAATTGGTATGTGATGTTTTTCTCATCATTAGCTTGGGGTTTGGGGGGGAGGAAGATCACAGAGGAAAAGTGCTATTCTCCTCATACCCTATCAAGGGTACATACCATCATTCTGACTTATCATTGATGATGCTGACCTTAATTACCCCGCTGAGGTAGTACTGGTTTTCTCTAAAGTAAAGATAGAGTGGGGAGTTGTCTTCCACCTTCTGAGGGTGGAGTAGTTACATAAATTATTTGGAATTCTTCATCCAACATTTGTCTATTGTCCTTTATTAGATCATTTATTTATACCACTATGGACCCGTAGATATTTTATACTTTGGGTTAGAATTCTGTTTTTCTTTTAAAGTTGTCATCTTTTTTTATTAACTGTACTTTTTAAGCTCTGTTTTCATTCTACACTCTTTGTAAAATGTTATGCCTGCTGCTTTAATGGCCATTTATACTCAAAAAGATTAAAAATATCTCCTGACATCTCCAGACTACTGATTGTCATAATGGTGTCTCCAGTAGGCCTTGGCTAGGCCTATTGTGTTCTGTCCCTAATAGGCTTCTCTGTAACAGAAGATACAGTGCTGGTGTAAGCCCACAGACTGGTCCTCAGTAAATAATTGCAATGCATATATATATATATATATATATATATATATATATATATATATATATATATATATGGATTCTATTGATAATTGTTTAAGGTCAATGTTGATAAGCTGCTACCAGAACAAAATTGGAAAGCATGCACAGAACTGAGTAGTTAGGTCTGAGTCTGTCCGGATTGGTGTTAATAAGAAGCTTGTTAAACACTACAGTTTACGTCCTGGCAGGATGTCACCTGAAGCAGCTAAAATACATCACCATCAAGGAGAACACATAACTTGAGAGGAAATTAGAAGACCCAAAGAGTTTCCAGTGTTCACTATCCTAGTATCCTCTAATATGACTTGCTGGAAATATAGCTTTACAGCAATGAGGAAAGTGAAACTTCTGCATGACTTATGGTAAAACACTCATTTTTGTCACACTTCAAAGCCAGTCATTTTTGGAGAATTTCAACATCTCAACCTCAACCTGTCCATGATGAAATATATGTATTTCCTTCCTACTGAATCAGATGCTCTCCCACTCTTCCTTATCTCTGTGAGTGGCACCGCGATGACAATGCCAAACATGTATTTAAATAACTGTATCATTTATAGAAGCGTTATCCCTGGTGCTGCATTATCCCTTTTCCTTTAATTGGGCACTGAGTCCTAAATATTGCTTTTTATAGGTTTACTCAATTCACCATTTTATATTCATTTTCATTACCAGTATCCTACTTCAAACTCTCATTTTCTGTCTGAAAGTTACTTTGAAAATGTTCTATCACATTATCCTCATCTACTCTTTTAAAAAAAATTCTTTTTTTGATGTAGAATGTTACCTTAGTTTCAGGTATACACTGTAGTGATTCGACAAGTTTATTTATTATGCTATGCTTACCACAAATATAGCTACCATCTGTCACCATCCAACACTATTACAATACCACTGACTATATTCCATGTGCTGTGTCTTTTATTCCTGTAACTTAGTCATGGCATAACTGAAAGCCTATATCTCCCACTCCCTTTCAGTTATTTTTGCCCATCTCCCCATTTCCCTCCCTTCTGGCAATCATAGTTTATTCTCAGTATATATAGATCTGATTCTGCTTTTGTTTACTTGTCTTTTTTTTTATTCCACATATAAGTGAAATCATATGGTATTTTTCTTTTTCAGTCTGACTTATTTCACTTAGCATACTACTCTCTAGATCCATCCATGTTGTCACAAATGGCATGATTTCCTCCTCCTCTATGGCTGTGTAACATTCCATTGTGCATATATACCACATCTTCTTTATCCATTCATCTATGGATGGACACTTAGGTTGTTTCCATCTTTTGTCTGCTGTAACGAATGCTATAATAAACATTGAGGTCTATATATATTTTCAAATTAGTGTTTTTGTTTTCTTTCGGTAAATACCCAGTAGTGGAATATTGGATCGGATGGCATTTCTGTTTTAATTTTTTTTTAACTTTTTAAAAATTTATTTAGAGAGAAACCGAGAGTGTGAAAGCAGGGGAGGGGCCGTGGGAGAGGGAGAGAATCTCCAGCAGCCTCTAAGATGAGCACAGAGCCTGACATGGAGCTCAACTCTGAGATTATGACTTGAACAGAAACCAAGAGTTGGATGCTCAACTAACAAACTGAACCATCCAGGCACCCCTTTAATTCTTTGGAGAATCTCTACTGTTTTTCACAGGACTTGTACAAATTTATATTCCCACCAACAGTAACCAAGGATTCCTTTTACTCCACATTCTCATCAATGCTTGTTATTTCTTGTCTTTTTGATTTTAGCCATTCTGTCAGGTATAAGGTGATATCTTATTGTGGTTTCGATTTGCATTTTCTTGATAATTAGCAGTGTTGAGTATCTTTTCATATGTCTGTTGGGCATTTGTATTCCTTTAGAAAAACTTGTATTCAGGTATTCTGCCCACTTTTTAATTGGAGTTCATGTGTGCATGCGTGTGTGTGTGGGTATCAAGTTGTATAAGTTCTTTAAATATTTTGGATATTGACCTCTTTTGGATATATCATTTGCAAATATATTCTCCCATTCAGCAGGTTGGCTTTTTGTTTTGTTGATTGTTTCCTTTGCTGTGCAAAAGCTTTTTATTTTGATGTAGTCCCAATAGTTTATTTTTGCTTTTGTTTCCCTTGCCTCAGGAGACCTATCTAGGAAAATGTTGCTATGGGCAATGTCAGAGAAATTCCTGCCTGTGTTCTCTTCTAGGATTTTTATAGTTTCAGATCTTAACACTTAGGTCTTTAATCAATTTTGAGTTTATTTTGTGTATAGTAGAAGAAATTGGTCCAGTTTCAAGCTTTCACATGTAGCTGTTCACTTTTCCCAGCATCATTTATTGAGAAGATGGTCTTTTCCCCATTGTCTATGCTTGCTTCATTTGTCATAGATTAATTGACCTAAGTGTGGATTTATTTCTGGGCTCTCTGTTTTGTTCTGTTGAACTGTTGTGTTTCTTTTGGTGCCAGTAATGTACTGTTTTCATGATTACAGCTTTGGAATACAAATCTGGAATTGTGATACCTCCAGCTTTGTTCTTTTTCAAGATTGCTTTGTATTTTCAAGATCTTTTGTGGTTCCATACAAATTATCGTATTCATTCCAGTTTTGTGAGAAGTGCTGTTGTTATTTTGACAGGGATTGCACCCACATCTGTTCTTGACCAACTCCAATCTAGTCTTCACACCTGGGTCAGAAATCTTATTAAAAGCCTGTATATGAATGCTTTATCTTCTGTTTTCAACCATAAACGGAATTCTGCTCCTGGGAAAAAAATACTGTAGCTTAGTTTCTAAATCCTATGTCTGTTGTTCCTGTGCTGGTTTACAACTCCTTTTAGTATCACATTCTCTCTCACCCTCTTAGAACTATATCTGTTTTCTTCACCTTCTGGGATAGGCTGTGCCCTTCTGTCCATCATGCCTATCCTAGTTCCTTCTCATGAAGTCTGCTCTCTCTCCCTAGGAAATCCCTGTGACCATCCTTAAGATCTCAGTGTAGTCATCACTTGCTAGGAAGCCTTTCTTTATCTTTTGGATGACATAAACTCACTCTAATTTGTTGTGATGCTGTAACATCTTAAACACAGCCCCTTATGTTTCTCCTTCATAGCACTGATCACAGAGGCAATGCTGTATCTATTTGGGTATTTGATTTGTGAAATGAATTTTTCTTCCACTAGACTGTAAATTTTAAGTGCAGGTTTGATATATTTTCACCCCTGTACCTCTACTACTTAAAATAATATCTGGCCCATAAAAAAATCTTTTTAATAGTTCTTTAATCCAGAAATAAGTAAACTTCTTAATGTCCCAAATGAAGAAGCAAAAGCTTAGAGGCATAAAATGCAAAATAATCAATTCGTTAAGGTAGAGACTAGAACAGTTCTCCTGAATTTTACTCAATTATTCTTCCATCTTCTGTTCCTTTGTGATTAAAACTGAAAAACAAAACAAGACCAAACAAAATAAAACTCAGGTACAAGGCATGAAATGTATTTATAAGCAGTTTCTAATGAATATGGTATAAGTTTTCTCAGAGCTACAGCATGATTGATTTATATATTTATTTTATTTCAATACATAGAATTAGTTTAAATATAGTCTTTCATTAATAACAGACTCATTTTTATGAATGTCCTTTTTAAACTTGCCTACAATTTTTGTTTTTAATAATAATATAAACACTCATGAAATCACCACCATTAAACACAAAAACTAAAATCTTACCAATGTTCCCTACGTCTCTTACTTGTTTGTCCCTTCACTGACATTTGATAGCAATAATTCCTTCACTTCTCTAAGATTATGTGCACTTATGTGTGTTCACTTCACCCCAAAATGAAGAGATCCTATGGGTACATATACTTTCTGACATTTGTTGTCAGACTTTTAAATTTTTTAATATAATAGGTATAAAATGATAACTCAGTGTGGTCTTCATTTGCATTTTATCAACTCAAAATGGGTTTGAATCATCAGATATTTAGTTTCTATTAATTCCTTTTATTCTGAGTTGAATTGGCCACAATTCATTCTTCTCCTTCTCCTCGGTTACTTTACTAAAAATCGTGAAGAATAATAATCTCACAAATCACTTTATTGTGATAAGCTGTTTTTACTTTAATAGACTATTACTTAAAGCGTATATAATTTTAGAAAGTAGGAAGTAGCCATTTCTAGTGATTATCATATTTTTATTCCATTTAATTTTTTTTTTTTTAATTTTTGAGGATTGGTACGGGAATGGATTTAACAATTTGGTCCACTAGGAAGCAGGTGGAATTCTCCTGGAATAATAAACATGACATTTAGAGGAGGAAATACCTTACTCTAAAGTGATAGGAATGATTCCCTATCACAGCAAATAAGAATGAATGTTAGTATATATGTGTGTGTTTGTATCTGTGTCTGTTCTTATGTTTACATATGAGTGACAAAATCAATATTAAGGCAACACCCATACATCACTTGGT
The DNA here is from genome assembly GCA_002007465.1 of Ailurus styani. Taxonomy (NCBI): domain Eukaryota; kingdom Metazoa; phylum Chordata; class Mammalia; order Carnivora; family Ailuridae; genus Ailurus; species Ailurus styani. Next base: position 1,696,203 of record LNAC01000034.1, on the reverse strand, counting down.
CCATGCTCTGATTAACTGACACTTAGTGGCAACATATCTGCAAGCTTAGTCTAAACAGGAATTTGCAAAGATGATCTACATATTCCTTTTGGAAAATCTTGTAAGTTTTTAGTAATAATTCATAAAACATCAAAATAATCAAGCCATCTCATACAACTTTACTCATTTATCTATAATTATTTTTAGCATATAAATGTCATTGTCAATCATTTGTGGGAAATTGTTCTGGGAAATATATCAACATAGGCAAGTTTAAAACTAATGTGCTCATACCATTAAGTAAAACTGATGCTCAGGAAGATTAGTCATGTTCATGCTAAGACCTGAAACATTAACCTGTAGGTGAATATGTGTCTGGTATCAGACTACTTCCTCTAAATAATTTAAATCTATACATTAGCGAAAGAAGGGGAAATTGTGTGTGTGTGTGTGCTCGTGTGCATACAAAAACAGAACAAAACAAAAAAAACCCCTTAAGTTTACTCTAAAATCCAGGTAGCATTTACTACAAAAACCCTTTCCAGAAAGTTAGGAAATTTTAAAAGCGTCATTGGAAACCTCGAATTCCCCAGAGCGCAGATACTTTATAGGAGAGGACATTGGTCAGCGTGAATTCTGGTAATCATGTGTGCTGGATCAAATGTCTGCATTCCCAGCCAGTTACTAAAGTCAACTCTGATCGACAGTCCCAGGGCTGTTTAATTTTTTACCATGCCAATCATCAAGGCCTCCCTCTTCCCTCTCATTTATTTACATTAATAATGGAACCTTTAGCTGCTATGCTCAAAGTGAAATATTCTTCTCAGAGACCATTTATGGAGCCAAACTTTTTTTTAGTGTCAAGTAGAGCTCAAGTCATTGACTCATTGTTTTCATTTTCCCAGATAATACCAAACATGTGTCCCAGATCATGTAGAGTGAACCTGCTCAGAAAACATTCTGACTGCATTTGGTGTACAAAGTTTGATACCAGCTGCCAGAAGCTACACATTTTGATGTTGGCCAGATGTTAGGTATTTGTGCATAAAAATGATGGGGAAAAATATGCCTATTCATAGCCTGAGTTTTCTGCCAGCAATTACTCTGAAGGAGATTTTGATATTTTATTTATAGTATAGTAGAATCAAATTATTAAGTGGGAAGAGCAGTTTATCCCACAAAATAGGCTCTTTGGATGAATTATTGTAAGACTGACAAAAAAGCAATATAATTTCCAATTATCTGTGATTGATCTTGCCTTACATCTCCAAGTCCCCTCTTGCCATTCTTCATTTAAATCTATGTACTCTACTGTCAAATCTTGATGATATGGAATCATTTTATCATTTTCATTAGGATGTTATAGGAAATATAGATATATAAACAAAAATGAAAAATTGTTAGACTAGTAAACTGGGGAAAGTTTAGATGTTAAATTTTAATCATTTAAACACAAGTATAAAATATCTGAATATTTGTCCTCTGTTAATTCAGTTAGGTTATTCAGACAAGCCTCCTTTATATGATGGAGTTCTCATTTGCATTTGAAACCTGAGGCAAAATTAATTTTCCTTTCAGATGGTATATAATAAAATCCTACTAGTATTGTCTTTCTTTAAATCCCTTTAGATAAGTGATCCTGGGAGTATTTCAAGCTTCTTAAAATACCTGATGGAATGAATGAAACCAAACTCTGAAGAACTAAAGGTAGTCAGTTAGCACATATGTCAGTATTAAATAGCCTCAAGAAATTAGAGATCAAATGTTGAGTTTGACAGATAAGAATTTCTGAGAAATATGGGGAAAACCTGGAAAGAGTCATAACTGCTTAACATCGGAGTTAAAAAATTAAACTCCTAAAAAAAACTACATTAATCATTTCTCTCTCTCCCTCTCTTTTTCTCTCTCTCCCTCTCTCTCTCTCTCTCTCTCTATATATATATATATGTATATATACATATATATATAATATAACAAAAGAATGGAAAATGCTATAGGCAATCTTTTTCGCTTTTGACTAAGGAGAGAAGTATGCCAACTGGGTCAGAATTAAATGGTTAATATATTCAAAAAATAAAAATTCTATGTATCTACATACAAATGTTGACAATTGAATCAGGGAAGAGTAGAATATATACATAAGCAGAGAGTGTTTGAAATCTGAGTGCACTTTGATGTGGAGAATTAATTGCATATTCAATGATCAATAAATTGAGCAACCTTAAGAATGCATTTGCATTCTACATAATCAAGTAGCATTGTCAAGCAAAAGAGGCCTGCTAGGTGATCTAGTCTAGATGGTAGAAGCTAAACATAAAAATAATCGATTTACTTAAACCTCAGTTCATAAAGCTCAGTTCATATATCAACCTAAAGGGAAAAAAATGTTCAGTGGATGTATTTTTTGAATAGATATTCAGGTGGTTTTTCTGAGTTTAGATCAGGTAAGGATTGTGAGTCTTATTGATTCTAGAGAAATGACTCTTTTCTAAAATATGCTACGTGACCATGCAAACGTGCTATGAGATTATTGCTTTGACATCCAGCAATTCACTCACAAAAGCTGCTGTCTTATGCTGGTCAGTCAGGGATACATGAAATAAGAATCAGAATAATACATGAAATCAGAATAATACATGAAATCAGAAGCCTCTATTAAACATAGAGTCTTTCCCCATATGATTGTGGGAGGGGGTTCTGAGAGCTACTATTTTGGTAGCTCTCGGTAGGACCTATAATTAGGTAAGGTATCTAATACAACCTATTCATTCTCATCCTGAGTGCCGAGAAGAAATTTCTTTTGTAGCGAGTACAACAAAATGGATCAATGGCTGTGGTAGCAACAGATAAGGTAGATATAAATCATGTGAAAGAAATGAAAGATTTATCACAAAAATCAGATACAGAATTGAGAATGGTAAGTCATAGCAGGTAACATGAGAATTCAGTTATCCTTACATTGGTTCAGGAAGCTCTCCTACACAAACTAAGTTATAAATACTAAGACTACCAATTGGCTGTAAAATCCTTGCATTCCTAAGAAATAGCTTAGAGCCTGGCACACTGCATGTCCACTGGGACCATTTTTAAATGAGAATGAAGGGATAAATTTTTTTTAAAATCAGTTTTTGTAAGAAAAACATTTTGTGTGATTGCTCTTAGCACCATAAACAAAAAGAAAATGTAAAATATTTATACCTAACTGGGAGAAACTTCTCATCCTATTTAATACCACTCTATAGTCTTAAAATATGTGAACTCTTCCCCTCTGAAATCTCCACCATTAGTTTAAAACTGCTGGGTGAGGATAGGTGCTTTGAAAATGTTTTTGATTAGCATGAAGATAAAAATATGCTTTTATGACTAAAACTATGTGGCAAATGAATATGTATCATCCACCAACGTTATATTTTAGTCATCTCACCATAGAAGTATCTGGGAATTGAATAAAACAGAGCTCTTTGTTGTGCGATTCTCTTGTTCAGTTCAATTAAATATAATTTCCACCTTGTGGCAGTAAGTAAACTGCAGGGTAGGATCAATGGTGAATCCTTAAAAGAATGCATTCCAGGAGTATTCAATGTCAGAGCCCTTTGATGCTAAAATAGAATTTTGAGATGAATTTAAATGAAGATGTATACCGTAATAATCATTACTGAGAATCTTAGCTATAAAATGCTGTTACATAACAAAACAAGTGAGTATTTTGGAGACTTTCAGTTGTTACCTTTCTGTGTCGCCTTGAAGCAAGATTTTTATCTTGACAACACCATAATTTGAAGTTCATGGTTGGATGATTTAACCTAAATTGTATAGTAAAATCTCTAAATTTTAGAAAGCTGAAATCAAAACAAGGATCTAGATTTATAAGGGATTATTTCCATGTAGGTGAGCTTACTTCAATTAATAGTAACACTACTTACTGTATTCATGTTAAGAGGAACTCAGAAACTATTGGGCTTTACAGTTATATGTAATCAAAGAAAAGAAAAACTATAGAAATCAACAAAAATTGTCTTGGAACATTTCTAAGAATTGTTTAAAGGACATATTTTCTACTGGACCAAAGAATATGTACCTTCAGAAAGTAAATGAAAAGTGCGAATTTAAATTCTAAGTGAAATATCAGTACAGTCTCTTTAAGTCACTTGGGAAGAACCATCTGGCTTTTGATGTAAGGAGGAGGAGCGTAAGTAATCATCCCTATGCATGCTTTTGGAGAGGCAGGGGAAGCATATTAGCAGACAAGGGAGAGTTGCTAATTTATATAATTCTTCTATTTTCTTCTCTCCGGCCTCCAAAAGATTGGTTAAATAGTAGTACTATGATAGAACTGATAAAACCTGGTAATTTATTGGCGCTAAGGTTGGAGAAAGAAGGATTGAATGATAGCTGAGCTCTGCTGATTCAGGTGACAGGTGTATGTGTGTGGGAGGGAGGTGTATAAAGGCATCACTTATAAAAATAAAAGTTGAGGAAAAATGTGAATTTGTAATTAATGAGGTAGCTATTTGAGAATATGGTGCTAGGGCTCAAAATAGAAACAAAAGTTAAATTTACAAGGGAATCATCCACAAAGCAAAGATAAGTAAAGCTATGAATTTTGGATAAGTTTTCTAATTTTGAATGTTTTCTTCCTTAGGAGGACGAAAAAATAGGCCATAAGTTATATGTCTGAGGACACCTACATTTAGGATGTTAAAGGTAAAGAGAAAGCAGAGATATTGTAAGTAGACAAGGCAGCGGGTATTGAGGAAAAACCGGAAGCAGCAATGGAAGATTCAACTCAAAGGAAATATTCAAGAAATGGAATTAAGTGATCAATAAAAGACTGAGGGGATGGATCAGGAAGAGAGAGGCACTGAAAAGGAAGAAAGGGAGGATCAGTCATGGAGCAAAGTGCTGGGGAAACATGAAGGGAATATGCCAGGGTGTGAGACTAGCCTGCTGTTTCCTCTGATGGGTTGTGGCCGATGCACATTAATAGACTGGAAGAAAATATGAGGTAGAAAGAAGACATTGAAGGCATTCTGTTTTTTCTTTTGATGAGGACTGAAAAAAGAAAAGGTTTGGAAATGTGATAGGAGAGTATGAGCAGGAGTAGTCAGTGAGGGATGATGGGGAGCTTCCATGTGACGATGAAGGGTGTATAGAGGTCCTGTGAATTTGTTTAGGTTCATAAATTTCTTGAACAACATTGGACATCCTGGGAGCAGGTCCAGTAAACATGAGACCAATGTGATAGGAGAATGTAGGCCTAAGAAACTCAAAATCTCAGTAAAATAGTCATAAAATTGCTATGAGAGATGGAGGTAGAGGAAAAGAGGGCAGCAGAGGGGGACGATGAACCCCTGCCAAGGTCAGAGTGCTAGCTGAGCCCTGGAGTGGGTACTGTGTTCAAGTAGGGTTCAAGTACTGTGTTCAAGAAGGGTTCAAGTACCCTTCTTTCTGTCTTCATTAAGCCTTAGCTGTTGGACTCCCAACAACACCCGAAACAGGGTGTTAAAGGCTCTTCTCCCACCTCGTGAGGCGAAGTGTTGAGTACTCCAAAATATCACTTTAATCTTTTTTTTTCTTATGTGGATCTAATTAAGTTAAAAAAATATGAGAAATAGGGTCAAAAAAATTTCCCCAGTTGATAGGAAGAAAAAAAAATGGAAATGATGCAATCACTATTTTTCTCAGGGTAGAGGTCTAATCTCCTGTTAAAGATAGTCACATATTTCTGAGCTGATAGAAGTTTCTAATTTTTAGAAGTAATTTCATTCATACATCTAGACTTGAAGTTTTCTTAAAATGCCTGAGGGGAAAAACTACGATTTTTGTTGTTTTTTCCCCTGACAGACTATTTCATTTTTATTGGCTTCATGATTTGGGGAATATTTGATAACAAGGCAGAACTCTAAGGGGTAAACTTTATTACACTCATTTATTTTGCTCCAGGGTCAAAGAGAGTTGAAACATTTATCTCCGGAGTGAATCTTCTACACACACTCCTACTATGGACAATGACTCATGGTCACATGTAAAAAGCTTCACACTTCTGGAGAAAAAAATTTGTTTAATAGCATGTCTACTAAAACCATTGGGCCACAGCCTTTTTTAATTAGTAGAAACACTAGTAAGACACTGATGTAGTAGAAGGTAGCTAGAAATTTTAAAACCCTCTGAAAATAGTATTAAAATAAATTTTAAAAATCAGCATTAAGACTCACGTATAGCAAAAAGGAGAGTTTAATAAATAGAAGAGTCAAAAATTTTAAGTTTATAGGTTAGGAAAAAAGACCAGAGAAAATAAATCATTTACTGATTGCCGAAAAAAATTGTAACTAGAATCCATATCTTTCCAGAGTAAGGCTCTTTCTCTAAGCTCCCACCCTAGCTGGTGATAATTACAAATTATTAAAAATAAAGAAGAGTGTCAAACTAATTATGAACCTTCTTCATGAACAAAATAAAAATCCACAGTTATAATAATCTTTATGTAAATTGGAACCAGTATCCAGGATTTTTTAACTTTTGCTATTTCTGTTCTCATCAACTATATCCTTCTAGGAGCATACCAAAAGTCCATCAATTTGACTGATTTTATTCTCATCTTTGCAGGGTATCTGAGTGGTTGAAATTCATTTTGTATTTTTTATAACTATTATGTCCAAGCTAGTTAAATTCTTCAGCATTTTTTAAAGTACATATATGCCAAAACTTGAAAGCCTTTGCATTTGCTATAATCTGTTTTTGCTTGTTTTTCTATAAGAGGCACAGAATAAACCCTTAGTAAACTGCTACAGTGTTCCAGACACTGTGCTCAGCCCCTTACTTACGCTTATTATTTTTAACTCTTAAAGGAGTCTCTGATACCCTTTTATTTCATTTTCTAGTCGGGAAGACAAGACAGTCAGATTATTAACCTTTTTCCAAATAATGTAGGTAGTAAAGTGGCACAAAGGTTTTCACCAGGTGGTTTTTACTCCAAAGTCTATTCTTTTTTTTTTTTTCTATAGACTAGCTCTTCCCACATGGTCCATAATCTCCTTAATTCATTGTTAATTATGTAGTATTTCCTAGCCTCAAATTATGTAGTATTTCCTAGCCCCAATTTCTTTCAGCTCTAAGTATTCTCTTCAACTCACCAAATATGCTTCCATTATCAACTTATGATCAACATGAAATATTATTTGGCATTTATATTATTTCCTAAGGAGTATTTTGTTCTTTCCCAGTGGCCTAAATACCTCCTCATTTATCAAATTTTACTGCTCTTTATTTCTTGAAATAACATCTTGCAGAGCCCTATTATTTGACACTATGTTTTAATAGTAAAATCTCACCCTAGATAATGTATGGGAATTATACCAGAAACCAGAGAACTAGTCTTCATCACTGGATGACAAATCAATGAGTGGGCCAAGATTTTACTGCAATGAACCAGTGGCTCCTCCATCAGTAAAATAAGTTGACTTTTCTTTTATGGAAGTTTTGTATTTCTGAAATATTTAGCATGATAGTTTAGGGCATTCCTGTTGACGGACCATCATCAAATATTTGTAAATATGGAGAGACCTATTTAACAGATGAATTAACCAACTAAGGAAATTATATGTATGTCTGGGGTCAAAATAAATTACAACCTACTCAAATCCAAAGGCTTTTGATTCTTTTAACTGTTGTTTACTCAAAAAACTAATGAGAGATTAATAAAGATACACATGTAAACCTGACATGACAGTTTTAGGCCAACTACACGTTATCAAAGATATTACATATTAAATAGTAGAAATCAGAGATGTGATATCTCTGTGTACTGGTTTGACATCTTTTCTGAATCAAACAATAAAAGGAAGTTGTCAGTTATTTTTTTTTCTTTTTTTAGGATGTTAATTTGAGATCAATGCTATTGGATTGATTTAAGAGGTCTAGAACCATAATTTTTTTTCTTGGCATGGAACTCTTTCTCTCTCCTTCTCTGTCTCTCTCTCTCCTTTCTCAGATTTCATCCTTTTCCAATCCATCAGGGATTTGACACTCTGTCTTGAGATAAATAGAATCCTCATGCTTAAAGTACTATTTTGTAAGCGACGAAATACGGAATAGCAGATCTGGGATAGATTGACAATCATAATAACAACTATTATCCTCTAAAGCTGTTTTCTGCTACTTAAAGGGGCAGTATCCATTATAGAAAGAATATTCTTTAAAGTATGGCTCCACTGGAAAAAATGTTTTGCTATTTTGATTGTTGCAAATATAAGCATATTGCCTTTGGCTTTTTGAAATGAATGCAGCTTCATTTCACTTAAGAAGGTTATGGGAACACATTTAAATTGGTAACATTTGAATCCATATGTAGTTAAATCTTTCAGGGAAAAAAGAAAAGTTATTCATCTCCATTTCCACTACATTAATCTTAAGCCTGGATTTTCTACCCTCTATTCTTAGTACAAAGCCCTATTTATGTCTCTGCACCTCATCCATACATAGTATTCAGATTTACCAGACAAATCACTTTCAAACTTCATCGTGGTCCTATTTCTCTTGTTCACAAACATCCATTCGTATCCAATAGGTTAGCAGATAAAACATAAATCTGTTAGCTTGGCACTCAATGGATTAACATGCACTGCTTTGGCAAAAGTAATTTCCTCATTTCTTCCCTTTCAGACATGGAAGTCTGAACAATAAAGAAAGAAAGAAAGAAAGTGAAAACTGAACATTTTCCCCTTAATTTTTGCATTTAACATCTAGGCTGATAATTCCCAAGTTCACATTTACAGACCAGACCTCTCGACTTAATTCTGGACCTACATATTTAACCGCCTAATTGGCACCTGCACTTGGATATATAATAGGTATCTCAAAATGAACTTATCTAAAACTGAACTCCTGATCTCTCCCTAAACCAACCCTATCACTCATTTTCTTCATCTCAGTCACTGACAACTCCATTCTACCTGTTGAGGCAAGTGATGTCACCTTTGCCTTTTTTCCTTTCTCACATCAGCTGCAACAATAAATCCTATTGGCTCTACTTCAAAATATATCCAGAAGTCAGCTGCTGCTCACCATCTCCAATTGGCAACCCACATTGGTCAAAGCCACATCATCTCTCCCCTGGATGAACGCATTAACTTTTGTGCTGGTCTTCGTCTTTTTCCCCGAAACCTACTCTCAATTCCACAGCCAGTCTTTGCTATTACCTGCCAGACCGTATGTGGTCTGCACCTCCTGTTAGTTCTCTGACCTCATCCTTTATGATTCCCTTCTTGTTCTCACAGCTCCAGTCTCATGGATTTTCTTTCTGTTCCTCTAATACACATGGCACCCTACTGCCCTACGGCCTCAAATGATCTGCTTTCATTATTCTGTTGTCATATTCCCTAAATTCTATTTCAATGATTTTTTTAAATTTTGTTATTTTAAAACTTCTAAATGTTTGAATCAGCATTAAATATTTTTTCATTTTCTATTTGTGTATTGCTCTAGGTGGTAAAATCTATTCATTTTCTTCCAAGCTTTCCTTTAGATAAATCTCATAAGTTTTTAGTGTTTTGTATTCATTATGATTTTTTTGAACTTTCTATGATGTTTTATCTTAACTTCATGAATGAGGACTTATCTAAAAATGTAATATTAAAATTTATAGTTAGTATAAAATTTTGTTTTCTGGTTATACTATTTTCATTTTTTTAAAAGATTTTATTTATTTATTTGACACACAGAGAGCGAGATCACAAGTAGGCAGAGAGGCAGGCAGAGAGACAGGGAGAGGAGGAAGCAGGCTCCCTGCTGAGCAGAGAGCCCAATGCGGGCCTCGATCCCAGGACCCTGAGATCATGACCTGAGCTGAAGGCATAGGCTTTAACTCACTGAGCCACCCAGGTGCCCCTACTATTTTCATTTTTATTGACCTATGGTCACAGTATAGTTTCTGTATTTCTTTTTTCTTGATAGATATTGAAGCTTTATCTTTGGCCAAATATATGTTCAACTTTTATTAATATGCTCTGAAAAGAAATTATAACATCAGATTTTGGAGTGCAAGTTTTATATATGTATCAAACATCATAAGATACATATACATATTTATAAATATAGAAATACATCTATACATATTTATGTACATATATAAATCAATTAGCATTATTATTGTCTGTTATTTTCCTTTTGATTTTCTAAAGGAAAGAATTAAACTCTGAGATTCTTTTTCACCTTTTGTAGTCTAAAGATTTATTATGTGATACTATTTTGGTCAATTTTATCTGTTTTTATTTTTTCTGATACAGCTCCAGAATTACATACATTCATTTACTTGAGTATTTTTGCTTATCTTTTCCATTTAAAGAATGCTTTTTGTATAGATCTTAGGTATATTTTTATATAGAATGTTTCATTTTAGACTAATATGAAATTATTTCTCTGGATGATTTTAGTTCTCTTAAATTTATTTGCTTTTTTGGGCACCTGGGTGGTTTAGCTGTTAAGTGTCTGCCTTTGGCTCAGGTCATGATCCCAGGGTCCTGAGATCTAGCCCACATCTGACTCTCTGCTGGTGGACAGACTGACTCTCCCCTTCTCCCTCCCCCTGCTTGTGTTCCCTCTCTCACTCTCTCTCTCTCTGTGTCAAATAAATAAATATCTTTAAAAAAATTTGCTTTTCCAAGTATGTTTTCATATTTTTAATGTAACGTTACATTTATTTAAACTTTTTTTCAAGCTGTATGTTTCTTTAGTTTTTTAATATGTAGATTTTCCTGATATTTAGGAAGTTTTGCTTTTTATTTTAGTGGTCATCTTTAATTTGAAACCATAGTTTTTGCATATCATGAAAAAATATATTACTATATTGTGTCAACTATTTTCTCTCCTCCCTCTTATCTACATCTGATTTTACTCAGTAGTACTATTTTTATTATTTAGCTTTTCATCCCCAACGATACTCTCAATGGTATCACATAATTTTTAGCTATATCGGATGAGGGGTAATAGAACTTATTCTACTTCCTATCTTTTTTCTCTTACATTTTCTTTTAATCATTTTTTTCACTTTTACATTTTTTCCTCACCTTAGACCTTAAATAGATCTTATATTTTTCCCAAGAGTACTTCTTAAGTAAATTATAAGAACATTAGTGAACTGTGGAAAATCTCAAGAGATTATGTACAAGATGAGGTTATGAGCATTAAATATATGAAACTGTGGAATAAAATCTATTTTCAAGTTTTATGTATGTATGTTCAAGCTTCATAATTGAAGAGTGTTTTCCCTACATAAAATCCATAGCCCCACTTTCTTCTCTTGAGTGCCTTATAACTTTCCTCCTATATATTCTGGTGTACAAGTTTTAAAGTAATTTTGAGGCTAGCCTAATTCTATTTTTCTTCAGGAAAGACTTGATCTTTTGGCTTTGCTTCCCAAAGAATTCTTTTCTTAGCTTTGGCATTTAGGATATACTTTGATATTGACAATTCTGTGTCAATTTTCCTTACTCCACATAGTATCCTTTGATATGTAAATTTAAGATAGTTTTGATTTTCAGAGAAGTTTTCTTGATTTATAATTTCAAGTATTCTAGCTCTCTTTCTTTTTGGGGGGAGTGGGTGGAATGAAGATCTAAGTAACTAGGCTTCTCATTTTTAAATCCTCTAAATCTTATTTCCTATTTAAGAGCTAAACACTTTATTTCAAATTAATTTTGATTAATTTTGTCAATTATATCCACAATTACCTTTACCAAGTCTTCCACAGTGTCAATTATTTCTTAGACTTTTTCCATTTTATCTGTTTTTCCTCTGTTTTGAGGATTTCTACCAACTCTTACGTTATTACCTTCTGCTGTCTTTTCTGAGTTCCCACTTTGTTTTGTTGTTATACTAATCAAAATCCCGGTAAGAAACAGATGATCTACTCAAATGAGACAACACTAAAGAGGCAAGTTTAATAAAAGGATTATTGTAGCAAGTGCATAAACATGGTGAAGCGCCTAGAGCTGGCAACAGTGGAAAACACATTATCTTTTGGAGGCCTCAAGGAAAGAAACAATTACTGGAAGCCAAAGGAAATGGCAGTTGCTGTAAGAGATGGTTACTTATCAGGAGCTGTAACATTTAGTGGAGGAACACGGCAAGCCAGCATCCTGGCGGGAAGAAAGCTGGGGAACAGATGTCCTGACCTAAATTTTTTACCCCAAGATCTGCTGTCAGTTATTCCACCAACCCAACTGACCAAAGTCAATCTGGAGGAGCTGAAGAGAATGGCTGAGGAGGTTCACAATGACCAGCCTCTGTAAATTCCTAGCAAATCGGAGAAAGAAGCATGTATTAGGATATATTGATAGTAAATAACTAACATAGGGCCATTCTTAAATTCTTGGTAAAATTTTTCTGCTCTTTTTCTCAGTTTTCTTCTCCTTATATCTTGTTGTTCTGCATTAATCCCTTTTTATTAATTATCACACTGAATGAGTTTGAGTAGAGGATGGAGATAGGGCCATGTTTCAGTTTGGACCCTAGGAAACCATTATCGTTAGAGGTTTAAATTGAAAGACACAGGGCGCCTGGGTGGCTCAGTGGGTTAAAGCCTCTGATTTTGGCTCAGGTCATGATCTCAGGGTCCTGGGATGGAAGCCCACATCGGGCTCTCTGCTGGGCAGGGAGCCTGCTTCCTCCTCTCTCTCTGCCTACTTGTGATCTCTCTCTCTCTATGTCAAATAAAGAAATAAAATCTTAAAAAAGAAAATTGAAAGACACAGTTAATATGATTCAACATATAGAAGCTAATTAGTGTGCCTTGGCACTGTACCTCTTGTTGGAACTTGGTTTTCATTTTCTTTCTTTTTTCTTTCTTTCTTTTTTCTTTTTTTAGTTACATGGTCTTTTTTTTTTTTAATTTATTGTGTTATTTTAGTTACCATACAGTATATCATTAATTTTTGATGTAGTGTTCCAAGATTTACGGTTTATGTATAGCACCCAGTGCTCCATGCAGAACATGTCCTCCTTAATATCCATCACCAGGCCAACCCATCCCCCCACTCCCCTCCCCTCTAAAACCCTCAGTTTGTTTCCTGGAGTCCACAGTCTCTCATAGTTCATCTCTCACTCTGATTTCCGCCCCCTTCCTTTTTCCATTCCTTCTCCTAATGTTCTCCATGCTATTCCTTATGTTCCACAAGTAAGTGAAACCATGTGATAATTGTCTTTCTCTGCTTGACTTATTTCACTCAGCATAATCTCCTCCAGTCACATCCATGTTGATACAAAAGTTGGGTATTCATGCTTTCTGATGGCTGAGTAATATTTCATCAGTTTTCTTTTTCAAACCAAATTGGGTCCATTGACTTCTGCTGCAGCTCTCCCTCTGCAGTGTACGAACCTGCAACTGCAAACAAAGCTGCATTTTTGCATCTGGGAGTGTTCCTTCACTTTAAGGAAGCATTTTTTTAAATTTCCCTAGTATTTTTCACCATTGCATCTTAGAAAGCATCCACAAAAATAAGCACCCACTGCTGAAAACTCCATCCTAATTTCTTATATTTACTTTTTCCCATTCTAATCCTGGTAAATTTCAATGGCTTTTAAAGTTTTTAGACTTATTTGTTAGTCTGGGAATGACACTTATCTTTTGTTCTTCCAAAACTGGAAAATTACTTTTATGCTGCCACCTCCATACAACAAATAAATATTATGTACACATTAAGTGCAATGCCTAAGTATTCATGATAAAATGAAACAAAGATTCTTTATTAATGAATCTTCTGTACAGATAGAATTGATCAATAAGTAAAGGATTTATTATAGATGGGTAGACTAGTTTGTTATTTAGACCATCATTTTGCTAGGCTATAAAAATACTATGTAACAAACTATACCTAAACATAAAGTATTAAATTAGTAATACTTTATTGTCCTAGAGCTACACTTGGGTTGAAGGCTGGCTCACTTGGCCACATGGTAACTTTGGGTAGGCTTGCTCCTGTAACTAGGAATTGGTACAGGGTTAGAGAAGGGTGTCAGCCAATCTAGGCTGGGCCAAACTTGGGCATTGGCTGTACTTAACAAGTCCATCCTCTTCCTAAAGTTAGCAAATTAACCCCGGCTTCCCCCCTCCCCTTTTCTGTTTGTTTTCTGGCAATGGCAGAAGCATAAGTATGCAAATATAAATATAAAATATAAATATATAAAATATAAAAGAGATCTTGACTCAGAACTGGCAGATGGTCATTCTTGTCCACTCTATAAAGACTTAATGCAGAGAATAAGTTGAATTTACTCTAGAGAAATTTCAAGAGAATTAGTGTGTGAAATTTCTTTTAATACATTTTCCATGAAGGATAAAGTGCACCTAACATTTAAACAGTTCTCATACAGTTGCACTTAACTTCTAAACTCTGCAGTTTGTTCCATCTACTGAACTTATTAGTACCTCAGGTGCTTTGTTAAAACCTCATGACATCTGTCTTTGCTCTATACTTTTGTCACCTGGGAACTGTAAAAAACAAACAAACAAAAAACACAACAACCCTTGAACAGTCATAAAGAGACAAAAGATTTCACTAAGGATTCTTCTTGGTCAGTCCCACAGAACCCTTAGTTACAGTCAGTAAAGATAAAGGAAACTGTCATTACCCACCATAAAGGTTAAGAAAGATGGTGTGTGTACATATGTACACATATATGAGATATGTATAAAATTTGTTATGAAAGCACTAGATGTTACAGTAAAATACTAAAAAGTTTTAAAGTGTCCATTAAAATGTAGAGAAGATTTCTTTTGGGCAAAATTACATATAAAAGATACGAAAGGTCCTATCACACATTTAATCTGGTTACTATGGGGAATTCCACAGGGAGTGTGAAATAACATAGGATCCAAAACCATGTTATTATGGAAATTTGTCATTGTGCTGCTTTCAAATTTAAACATTTTATCTTCTGTCAAATAACTTACTATTGTTTTTCTATTTGATTTTATTGTTAATTACCTCCATGCTGTTTCACAACATGCATATCCTCAGGATCTTCCTTCAGACACCTTTCTTTTCATACTTGCATTAATTCACGTGCATCTATTACAGGAAGTGAGTGGTGACACCCTATGCTCTACGTGAAATTGTAAAGCTATTGCATTAGGGATTCTCTGGAAATCAAAACAGCCTCAAGGGACATCCTCAAATAGTTGCCTGTCTGTATTTCAACAAAGTTTAAAGAAGTAGGGTTTTTGTTTTGTTTTGTTTTGTTTTAGTATTCTTAACATAACAAACATGCATTATTACCTATAATCATTTGTATAAACATATCATTAATAATTCCATGAAAAGTTCTGCTTCCAATATAGCTAAGTACACTTCTCTGCCAAATCTCCAGAGCCTGCATACACACACACACACACACACACACACACACACACACACACGTCTCCAATAAATAGTAGCAGCTTACTTTTCCACCTGAAATAGGTAAGTTCTTAAAATGATAAAACCAAGAGTCCTGGAGTAGAGTCAACAAGTACTCTCTGGATACTCCCTCTATTAGAAGATACTCCTCCCCTCCATTAGATTACTCTTAAATCTTATGTGCTATTTCAGCTGAGACACAATTTCTTCTTCTGTGAAATAAATGGGTCTAAATTTCCAGCTTTAAAAATCCTAAAATAAAGCATTTTGAAACACACACACACACACACACACACACACACACACACACACACACAGGCAAATGTAGTCAGATACTTCATTTCTACTATGCAAGCATTACTTTACTCTTAATCCACACCCAGAAAAATCTTCAGTGATCTTCCTGTTCTAAATGGTCCACTTACAGCCTTTAGATCCAAAGACTGCAGTAAGTCTTTCCACTTATCTTAACAATCAGATATTTCCAACATCTCAAATTTTTATCTTTTTAAGAAACATCTCAAGTAATATTTCTATAATTTTTAAGTATCCAATATTTTCAGATTAAAACATTAATTACATTAAAATGAAGAAAAAGGAAAATTGTTTCTGATGATACTGAAGCTTAAAATACTAAAACATTTAATAAATCAGTAGGGAGTAGTTTTGAATCTATTGCAAAGTGTTAAGCAATAATCTTGAATCATGCGATGTTTACTGTAGGTATCAACTTTACAGTAGAGAAACTGAGGCAACGTCTGTAGCACAATTAACCTGAATGTAAGCTATGCAGCTAGAAGGCTGTTTACAGTATTTTATTAGCATGGTTACAACCATTCTGGGGGTTTTCTTTAAGTTCTAATTACTGATTCATGCAGCATCAATAACTAAATTTAATGCCTCTGTAAGAAATGACACCTAGAAATGAGCCTGCATGTTATTTTAAATGAATTAAACATTTTCTTTACTTTTTAGAGCAATTAACTATAATTATGTAATATACTTTCAGGTGTAATGCAGTGGCTTTGTTTTTCCTCTTTTGGCTTATAGAAAATTTTTGTTTAGAGTTTGTGAAAAAGAATGTTACAAATACACTAAAATTTTAATAGTGACTCTTAATATCAAAGTTTTAAATAATATTAAATAAAAATAATGAAAAAAAAAACCCTAGGGAATGCCAAAGCATTAATTGGTTTTTATAAAATGAAGGAGAACCATTACTATGATTTTTTTTTCCATTTTTCTTGCGTTGATCCTGTTCTTATTTACACTTGACAGGAAATTCTGGAGGGCAATTAATAGTCTTTTTCACAGGAAATTCTGGAGGGCAATTAATAGTCTTTTTCACAGGAAATTCTGGAGGGCAATTAATAGTCTTTTTCACAGGAAATTCTGGAGGGCAATTAATAGTCTTTTTCACAGGAAATTCTGGAGGGCAATTAATAGTCTTTTTCACAGGAAATTCTGGAGGGCAATTAATAGTCTTTTTCACAGGAAATTCTGGAGGGCAATTAATAGTCTTTTTCACAGGAAATTCTGGAGGGCAATTAATAGTCTTTTTCACAAGAGAAGACTTTTTTTTTCTTTTAGCAATGACCCTGATCTTTATGCCAAGTGAAGATAGATAAATATTTAAGTGACTGGCTTGAATCTAGTAACTCACGTGTATAACTACTCCTTTCATAAACTGCTGAAAACAAAGATTATCTTTAAAATATTGGAGTTATAAGTCCAACAAGACAATATGATGAATTGAGAATTTGTAATCTATACCTAAACTGTCCAAGGACAGAAAATCCATAAGGAGCAACATAGGAATAAACAGGGATGGGGGACATTTTTGTCAGAAGATAATGGTGACAGTAGAAAGCTTCAAGAATATGTACTTAATCACAACCACAACTTTGAAATTATCTTTAGAGCAAGAAAAAACTGTATTTATGTGTCCAAAGTAGAAGCTTCTGATTTTGACTACCTAGAGACTAGAACCTCTTTGATAAGGGGTTCTGAAATGGAATTCTGAAAGTCATTACTCCTCCCTTGTTTTGACTCTTAATATAGCTTTCTCTTAGTCTGTTTATATTCACAATTTGAATGGCAAGATTACAGCATAAAAGCAACTGTAATAGAAGAAGTGTTCTCAAAGCATACCAACAAATACAAAGGTTTACTATAATTTCAAGACTCAATTGCAACTAGTTTTGTCTTGGCTCAATAAGGACTGTCAACTATGAAAACTTGACAGTTAACAATTGTACATTTCAAGATGATACCACACAGAAGTTTTGTTAAGTTTAAATATGAATATATATTTATGTTAAGATATAAAAGCCAACAAACCATGACACAAAGTAAACGCGTGAGAACATAAAGGCGGTGGCCTTGGGCTCAGTTGTTTAAATGAATCTGAATGTAAATTCTGGGACATGCACAAACTTCCAAAGGGAAATCAGAACAGATCTCTATTGTCATTATGTTACCTGTTATGTACACTTGGAAACCAGATCACAGATTTTTATGCCACGAGAAGGTATGTTTTATACATTTGGGATCTAAAAGCTACTTCTCTAAGTGCCTCAACTCAGAAATTAAATTTGATAATGCTATAGGACAGAGGGATTTGACTCTAGAGCTATTATAGGAACCTGTGAGTTTGGACAATCTTCTGAATGCAGAATGAAGATTCAAAAATAAGTGTTTAATCAATAAATGGGCTATAATATTAAACTATGCATGCCCATTCATACCTCAGGTATAGAAGCCCATAGATGTTCATAAATGTCTGTGTATAAAAGGGGTCTGCTAACCATGGGATGCTGCCTATTTTTGTAAATAAAGTTTTATTGGAACACAGCCATGCTCATTTTTGCACTGTCTATGGCTACTTTTGTGCTCTAATGGGAGAGTTGAGTAGTTGCAATACTGTGTAGCCCACAAAGCTGAAAATACTCTGCCTCTATACAAAGAAAGTTTGCTAATCTGTGGTCTGTGCTGTTTTGTTTAGGCATTTTACCTTTTCAAATTTTTTTAATTTAAAAACTTTTAAAGATGTATTTATTTATTTGACAGAGAGAGAGAGCGAGCACATGAGTGCATGCACACAAGCAGAGGGAGAAGCAGGCTCCCCCCTGAGCAGGGAGACTGATGTAGGTTCCATCCCAGGACCCTGGGATCATGACCTGAGCCAAAGGCAGACCCTTAACCAACTGAACCTCCCAGGTGCCCCTCATTTTAGCTTTTTAGAGTATAAAAATTTTAATTTGCTAAATTTTTTTTCATAAATCTGTGATACATTCTTTTCTTAACAGCAGTGAGTCTTCAATCCAGTATCTTAAGCAAGGAAGTAGATTTCACAACCATGCTATTACTGTTTCCATACCCTTTTCCCAAGTGTAGTGAAATCAGTCACAGGGAAGTGAATTCTTCAGAGTCTTTTGTAACCTAAAACTGGTCCTAATTTTTAGAGAAATAATTATATGACAGTTTGTATGTGCTAATTATTCTTTTTGGTTATTAGTAACATTTCATAATGTTTCTTGTAAGAATTTGTTTAATTTCTAATGAGCAAGTGGGACCCTGGTAAACTTGATCACATTTACAAATAACTTTAGATCAGGGCTAGCTTAAGCAAAACATAAATGCATTAGAAAGATACATAAAATCAAGGAAAGTCCTAAATGACCAGATCACGTGAATAATATACCTTTCCAGGGAACTCAGCAGTGGGGTTTTGTGAACCATTCCATTAGGACATTGCTATTGAATACTCCAATTGCATTCTCTCCCTGAGTTTCTACTTGAGATTCAAACCCCTGAGAGACCAATCCATCTGCCTACATGAGGTCTTATGTCCAACTAGACAGACAAAATTTGTTCATAATTGATAGTCAAACAAGTCACTGGTGAGAGGCATTTCATAAAATAAGAAATGGTATGAAGAACTAAACAAAAAACCTTCATGAAGGCTTCTAAGCAAAGGGAAGAACATGCTTAAAGCTGTAAGTTATGTGAAAACACAGGATCTACTATGAAAACAGGAATACTTGAAAGCTAGAAGTATAGATATTTGGAAATTGAGTGGTAGGACTGAAAAAATAGAAAACAGAACTTTTATTTAGATGTAATTTCAGTTCTTTGCAGGACATATAATCTCATTACAAAAGTGTGAACGTAGCCACAGACAATATGTAAAGTACAAATGAGCATGGCTAGGTTTCAACATAATTTTATTTCCAAAAAAGGTGGTACATTTGACTTTACCTATAGACCATAGTTTGCTGACCCCTGCTCTAGGTCTCTGGTTGCCAGAGGAGATGAGATTTATGCCAAAGGTTATTCAAGATAAACCCTTAGAATGTGGAGTAAGGTTGGAGGTTTTCATTTGTATTTTTCTTATCCTTTAAAAATTCCAGTTGTATATGTACATTATATCAAATATATTTGTAGAATAATAGGACTCTAACTTAATTATAAACACATGGTTTTTGTTCAATATTATTTTACTAGTGTAGGTATATGACCAGAAAATCTATATATGTATACACACACACACACACACACACACACACACAACTGTTCTAGGCAATAGGGAATAACTGAATAATTGTACTTTTTTTAATTAGTGAAGGAACTTAATCAGATTTGCTTTTCAGAAGGATAATCTTGTGGGCTGTATTTTCATTATATTTAATTTTTTACCAGGAATGCAGCTATCACTTTAATTCAGAAGATTTTGTAATTTGGTTTCTTATATCTTTGACTATTTTAGTTTTATCAAATGTATTTCCTGATAGTTATCCCAAATTAAATCCATAAAAAAATCAGTATTACAGAAAGTAATGATACCAAAAAAATGATAAAAAATTTTAGTGACTTGATGAGATCTTGTTGACCAAAACAATTCAGTTCAGTTTGTGGTTTCAGTTGGAGAAAACTGTGAGTTCATTGAGTAGAGCAAGTTTAATCCTCATGATAGATAGGGTGAAGTGATTAAATGGCAAAAATCCCGGAACTACTACTGACAAAGGAATATTAAAAGGGGTAATATAGAATAAGTCATAATTTAATACAATGGATAAGATGCATTTTTAAAATTTAAATCAAGAATTCTTCCTATTAGTGTGGAACACACATTTCAGACTATAGTACAACAAAGACAACAGGAAAGAGCTCATCCTGCTAAAAACAGTTGCAAGACTAAGAAAACAGTTTCATCTATTATGGTTTTAACAGAAAAAGGTATAGTTTCTAGAAAATAATGCAGAGAAACATTTTCTATAGACATCCAATGGGGAAACCTCACTCACAAAGGAAAAAAAGATATCAAGCATTCACATTTTTCATAACAAAATCCTAGCACAGATGACCTATACAAAGAATATAATATGAGAATAGATATTATCTACTTGGTCATCAAATAGGGTACTTGAAAAACTGATCATCCTCAGGGGTAACCTTTCTCGTGCTCTGATCTTACTATCACTGCTACTCCATCTCAACCTCTCACTCCTACGGTCCCATCCTTGATATCAGCATAACCGAGAACTGTGCCAACCAAAAATTATGACCATCTATTTTCTTTCTTCTTGCTTATTTGTACAGTCTGTCTCTGCAATAATCTTTTACTTCATTTAGAGCTCAAATTCATTGACTCTAATAAATAGTATTGTCAGTTATATTTCTCTAGATTGGGTTCTTGGCTTCATCACTGCAATCACTTTTGCACAAACACTCAACATCTTGCCTAAAAATAAGAGATTATCAATCAAGATTTTGTTAAATAACTATGTATTACTGTTGCAACACCACAGCCTGTGATTTTATGCTAAATGGTGTGGAATGGGTGAGTGATATTGTTCAGATGTAAAAGGGGACATTGAGCAATGGTGGGCAGCTTCCTGGAGGCAGTGTGTCTTGATCTAGAATTTTATCATGTATAGAAACTGGAGGGTTGGGAAGGCATTTGTAGGAGGGAGAATCTGATAAGAATAAATGGGATAACTAAAATGTCAGTTTAGATCTAAGGGATATAAGTACAGGGGGTTAAGATTAGGAAAGAAAAAAATCCAAGAATACTTTGAAAGTATAGGGAGGCATATAGCAGTTTCGAAGATTGCAAAAAACTATAGTAAAAGACCACTGGGCAGGACACACATTGAACAGCAATTTATTTTTTAGTTAAATAATAGCACTTTTCAGGTAGTGACAGCAGTATTTTTTTCAACAAAAATATCTCTAAATTTTGTGTACTTGATTATAGTTAGGCATATATATATATATATATGAAAATTATAAAATTAATTAAGTTAAATGTTTAGTATTTGATTAAGTCTTTTATATAATGTCATACCCAATCATTTTTATGGCTCCAATATATTTAGCATGACAGGGTAAACAAGATTAAAAGCACAAAAGCTACTTACTGAGCTCAATCAGCATTTTCCCCACGATCTGCATGTATTACAGACTTTCATTTGCAACTTGGTATAAATTGAAATGTAAGTGTATATATTAAAGACAATTAATCATGCTATGTTAGTGGTTTCCTATATCTTGATCTATGATGCCATCTTAAGTATTCATAACTTCTTATGATATTTCAGGAGCTGAAAAAATATCAAACATTGGGACAAAATTCAAGATTTTCACAGCTGCATATCAGAAAAAAATTAATAGTGTATAAAAAATGGTTGCACTTAAGAAATATAGCAATGACGGTGTTCTGGATTTTACTTCTAATATTCAAAACCAGGCAGCACATTTATAGAACACAATAAGCCTTCAACTTATAAACAAAAGTACCAAAAACTAAAATACACTTTTAGAAGGTTTTTTTGGGGTTTTTTTTTTTTAAAGAGTTTCATCAGAATGTTTACTCCAAACATATGTTTTATATCATATGGGGGTAGAAAGTAAGATGAGTCCACTCTGAACCAACTGGGATAGATTAAGTTCTAAAAATCTTAATTTTCATTATTCTCGATAATATCTGAGGACTAGCTTTAGCCTGGGACCTGAGAAGAGAGAAGGTAGAGAGATAAAGCACACATAAAGTACACACTGATTCTTTGTCTAGCCAGGTAGTTTATTAATCGCCATTGTAGAGATCTCTGTTTAGATATATACAAGTTTTATAATCTATTAATTCATTCTGAATAAAGATATGTTGACCTGTCTAGTCAAAACTGTCAGAATATGCAATCTGCTATGTTCATGTAATGTACATTTATAGTATCAGATTCACTGAACCTGTTAAGACACAAGGGAGAAGGTTTGGATCAAGGGTCATAGCTCACTTACAAACATATGGGTACAGGTCACATATACACACCCTTTTTGAGTGTTATCGATAAACAATCAAGATTACAGGAAAATTAGAAATTTATTAAAAATAAGCCTTTAAAATAGGATACTTAAAAAGAAACAGAATAAATTAAATAGTAGTATGCAAAAGCTTTCCTGACATGAAAAAGAAACCAAGGTTTTAATCCAAACCTTTTAATCCAAGATTTTTTAACATAATTAAGACACTAAAACCCATAATTCTAACATACTTGAAAAATTATCAGAAACCTTTATATTCATAACATTTCCAAATAAAAATGCATATAAATTAAAAACTTTGATTTCTGTTAGACTTTCTTTCTTCAACAGTAAATGCTGAAAGGAAACATTGGTTTGAGGAAGACTTTTGTGTTCGTAGCTGAGAATTCTATATTATATAATTTATATGTGAAGGTCAATGGGAATTCACTGTTAAATAAGGAATAAGACTATATAAGCATATTCCTATATGTATATATTAATATATTTTCCAATAGTGTTAGATGTAAATAGAGCTATGAATGTAGACGTAGATATAGATATGTTTATATACACACATAATTAAGCTATAAGAAAGATGAAATAACACTGAAAAGTCCTATTTAAAAAATATACGGGAGATAACCATCAAGAATATGTAAATATAGATATCTTGGAATAAGAAACATCTGACTGGAAAAAAGTTGAAAGCAAAACCAAAATGTTCTTAAAAAAGATATTTAAATATATTTAATATTGTATTAAAAATAATTACTCTCTGCTACTATAAGCCCACATTAAATTAACATAGCTCAAAATGAACAAGAGAGTAAAAGCACACCAAATCCCCCATCTTAAATAACAGGAAGCAAAATACTCTCATCTTTTGTCTTTAGTCACTAAAGGAAAAGCTAAGACAAATTAACTGACATAAGACCACACAAATCAGACCTGCCATCTGATGATTTAAATTTGCTACCATGGGCGCCTGGGTGGCTCAGTGGGTTAATGCCTCTGCTTTCGGCTCAGGTCATGATCTCAGGGTCCTGGGATCGAGGCCCGCATCGGGCTCCCTGCTCAGCGGGGAGCCTGCTTCCCCCTCTCTCTCTCTGCCTGCCTCTCTGCCTCCTTGTGATCTCTCTCCCTCTGTGAAATAAATAAATAAAA
>LNAC01000034.1:1537409-1672351 GCA_002007465.1 Ailurus styani | reverse complement strand
AAAAAAAAAAAAAAAAAAAAAAAAATAAATTTGCTACCATGAGCAGCAGTACAGTCTAGTGCTAAGAACATGAACTTGGAGGCAGACCACCTGAAACTGCAAACCCTGTGTAAGGCTTCCTGGTATTTAACAGTGTATCAGAACTCTGGGCTTTAGTTTCCTCATCTAGAAAAGGGGGATTCTATATACCCACCTGATGATGCAGTTAGTTTAAATAAGAAAAACTCTTAGAACAGTAGCAGCACATAGAAACCTTAAGTGAGTGTTGTTGTTATTGCAAAAAGCAGCGAAGGATGGCCTATTGTATGTTACAAGAAACAAATTTAAACAAGATGCTAAAAGTCAAAAGTTAGGGAAAATACATGTAAGTCAATATAAGGAGAAAAATACATAATTATTAAAACCTAAAATAATATACACATGGGAAATAAAGGTGAGAGAGAGAGTAACATAATTTTTAAAACAGTTGGAAATTCAAGGAGAAATGGACAAAATACACAAATGTACAGAGATATTTAAACATAGAACTAGGGGCGCCTGGTTGGCTCAGTGGGTTAAAGCCTCTGCCTTTGCCTCGGGTCATGATCTTGGGGTCCTGGGATTAAGCCCCACATCGGGCTCTCTGCTCAGCAGGGAGCCTGCTTCCTCCTCTCTCTCTGCCTGCCTCTCTGCCTACTTGTGATCTCTCTCTGTCAAATAAATAAATAAAATCTTAAAAAAAATAAACATAGAACTGGTCCTTGAGCATAATAGATGGATAAAAAGAAAGATACAAAAGATATGAATAATTTAGTAAAGTTGAATGTTATTTATACATCTTTGATGTTTGTGTTCTATCACGAATACACTTTCTATCTAAACCCCCCCCAAAAAAATTTGCCAAAAGGATTACCGCATGTTTATCCCAACAGGGATAAATTCCACACTTAAATTATAATAACTTAAGGAGGTTTATAAAGTGACTATTTCCAAAGGTGGGGGTAGGAGCAGAAAGAATGCTGTAATAACCCAGCACTAGCGTCCCCAGTCATAAGAGGACAGCAGAGGGGAGATGTTACAAACTCAGAAGGGTAATTAAATAAACCCTACACCTCTGTTCTCTCCTCATCTGTTCCCACGCTGTGGCTTCCCAACAGACAAAACCAACTAAAAGCGAGAAAAGTGAGAAATCCACTGATGCAATTCCATGTAGGTCAGACATTTGGGAAAGCAGAAGGGAGGAGGTGAAGAATGAATCTGGAAAGACAAGATATGTGGCAGAGAAGCCACAAAAAATCCCAGTAAATTTCAAAATCCAGGAAAGGCCCTGGACACACTCACTCTGAACCCAACAAAATAAAAAGTAAAATTTTAAAGCCATTTTAAGTAAAAAAAAAAAAAAATGGATCCACCTTAAACAATTTCTTTGCTCATCATCCCTTCCTGCAACTCCTTTATGTCCAAGAATTTTTTTCTCCAAATACCATTAATTATCTTAACAGTTTTTTCAGGAAAGTCTTTAATGCTAAATTTTGTCTCTACATGTGTGAGTCAGTGGAAAAGGAAGTAATCTAAGAAGCAAATATTAGCATGTTCATAAACTTAAATGCTGACTGTAAGAGTACCAATTTGGGGGAGTTAAAAATATGAAATTTCTGAAATGATAATATGAAAGATAGAATTAGGGAGCTGAGAGTTAAAGCATTTGAAAAAGATATTTACAGCATTTGAGAAAATAAAGATATTGATTGCTTCATGGTTAAGTTATTACCTTAAAAAATTGATGGTAAGTGAAAAAGATTAGAACATCTAAATCAGTATGTGGGAAAACAGATAAAAGAATACTTAGTCAAATAGAAGCTAGGAAAGAAGAAAAAGAGGACAAAGAAAGACAAACATGATAAATAGGAGACAAATTACCGTGTTTAAAAATCAAAAGAGGGGCACCTGGGTGGCTCAGTTGGTTAACCGACTGCCTTCAGCTCAGGTCTCAGGAGCCGGGGTTCAAGCCCCACATCAGGCTCCCTGCTCACCAGGGAGTCTGCTGCTTCCTCTCCCTCTTCCCCGCTGCTTATCCTGTCTCTCAAATAAATAAACACAATATTAAAAAAAAAATCAAATGCAGACATTCAAATAACCTAATAAGGAAAAGTTTATCTAATTACATTAAAATATAATTCAGTTTCCAAATGTTTATAAGCCATATACTTGAAACAACATAATCCAAAATCATTAGAAATAAAGGAATGGGAAAATATTTTCCAAGGAGAACTGCTATAGCCACCATTTGGGGAAAGAACTAAAAGTATCAGTAGGGTATACATATATGCATATATGATGTATATATAATGGGATATTATACAGAACATAAATATATGAACTGAACCTATTAATATGGATACATTTAAAATATAGCTGAAAAACCATTTTGCTTAGTTATACATGTGATACAAAATTTATATTCATTTAAATTGATTAATCAACTGTATATTTTTCTGTAATACAAACTAAAAACACTGGGATGATACATATCGAATTAATGATACTGGTGACTTTTCAAAGAGAAGGAGGGAAATCAGCCCAAATAGGGATCAAATGATTCTTCAACATAAAGAAAACCTGACTAAATGTTAATATTTTCTGGATATTTAGAAATTAATGCTTCTTGTATCATTCTTTGTGTCTTAATTTTTAAGGCAGATTAAGAGGTTTGGAAGAGGAACAGGAAAATATGGCAGCAGAGTGGTTAATATTATAAATGCTTCCCAACACACTGTGAAATATGCCACAAAAATAAGATCTTGACAGAAATAAAGATCAGGCATCATGGATTCATATGCATATGGTCCTAGTGATCAGAATCACAGTATGTTCCTCTCTACCCTTGGTATCAGAACTTGTACTTTTTTCAGCTTATTATTTCGTTAAAAAGTAGCTGAAATCTCTGTTGGTTTCACTTATCCTTTATTACATGAAAGACATTAAGATAGACACAAAATATTTGGGCAAATAATGATCCCAGAGGAGAAAGGGTAAGCAATGACATAAACAATTCCCTCAGGACAAAGCAAGCAAACAAAAAAAATATTCTTGTCTGGAAGGATGAGAGGGTCCTTGAAATAAAACCCTTATTGCAGCCCTGGTAACTGCAGACAAGCGTAGTAGACTGAAGGCACAATGGTAAGGGGTCAGACCGGTTGCCCGTGGCAGCCAGGTGTAATGGAGATGAGTGATGTAGGCCAGGCTTTAGTTTTTTTTTTTCTTTTTTTTTTTGGACAGGTAGGTGACTGATAGCCTCAGTGTGGGGAAGCCCCAGGGACTGACAGTGGCTGTGCCGAACTGGAGAAGAGTATTCCTTTCTGATCAGTTCCAGCTGATCATTTGAATTAACAAGGTGGTCTTAGGGTTGCTGTGCTTCTGGTTTCTCAAGAGAAGGTAAGAATTCTGGTGGTTGTAAAAAAAAATCTGACTTCTTGAATGCTGGAAACAAATTTAGTTGTACAGCCTCATGCTGGCCAACACTGTAAAAGAAGCGAACCCTGGCTTTGGGCTACAATGGCCCTCTGGCCAACAGGATGAGACCAAGTGAGCCAGTAGAGATGGTTTACTCTATGATGAAGTTTCTGGAAGCCTTGGTCAGAGTGGCAGCACCAAAATCTCTCCTGTCAAGTAAACAGAATGACTATCAGATAATCCAGAAAGCTCCCTACTTGTATGTCTACCTTATTGCATAGCCATTTGTTTAGCACACTGAGTGCTTTGTGCTTGCTCTGACCATAAACACCATGCCTTCGACTGTGTGATCTCTGTAACATCTTCCATTTTATTGAACTACATGTACAGAAAACTGAATATTCTGAATATTATTTTTATGATCTTTTTCATGGGCACCTGAAAAGCTTAGGTGGCTTAGTCAGTTAAGTGTCTGCCTAGGGCTCAGGTCAGGATCCCAGAATCCTGGGATCGACCCCCATGTCATGCTCCCTACTCAGCAGGAAGCCAGCTTCTTCCTCTGCCCTTCACCCTGCTTGTGCTCTCTCTTGCTCTTGTCTCTCTCTCAAATAAATAAATAAATAAATAAATAAATAAATAAATAAATAAATAAATAAAATCTTAAAAAGAAATCTTATAATCTTTTTCACATGCCTGAAGGTTTTAATTCATGACACTAGGATCTAATGTTATAAAATATTTGTTAAGTTGGCGTCTAAGTTTGAAACTGACTACCTTCTGGATGACATCCTAATAGGAATAAAGTTGGCAAAAGTCTTATGTGAGATTTAGCATGAGGATGTTTCCCAGATTATAGACACAGGAACCGACTCCATAGTGAAAAGAAGCTAAGCCAGGGACAGCACTTACAAGTGAGCACAAACCACCAAGAAAGAGCTTTTAAAATTTGTAACATGGTTCTACATCTTCAGACCTGAGTACCTGTCATGGCACCCACAAAGCAGGATTGGAGAAAGCTCCCTACCAAGACTGACTCCTATAAACCAGAAAAGAATTCTCACCTCAGGTCTTCACAGTTAAAACTGAGTAGCTCCTTGAGATTATCAAAGCAAAGCCTTTCTCCTCTCGTTCACTTAATTTCCCTATATTCTTACAGTAAACAACCCACCTTTCCCCATACATACCTATCTTATAATAGGTTTTACATTGGGTTAATAATAACTGAATGAAATAAGGCCATTTCAATATATTTATTTTTCACATGAAACTTAAATAAGTTTTTCAAGTAAGTATGTTACAAGATCCTAATTTGTTCTATAAGTTGAACAAAGAATAGAGAATACAGAAGAAAAATATAAATTAAATTACAGAAGCAAATAAGCAAATTGGCAGTTTACTGCCAATAATTACTAAATGTATTGGTATTCAAATCCTCTGGATTTCCCAAACTGACATTACCATAAGAGTTAAAATGGGGGGAAAAAAATCATGTAGCTACTTCGAGGAAATAATCAATAATGAATAGTCCTTAGTGGAAAAGCAAATGAGTCATAGTGAGTATTCTAGTCTTGTCTTTGTGACTGCACATGCCCGTCTGAGCTGTGGTGGGCTGGCATGTGAATTTCCCCTTAGTTGCAATATGAACTAGAAAGTTAGGCAAGGCTTCACTGCTGAATCAATAATTGGATTAGTGTTTGGTTGTGTGTGTTTAATGAGTCGATGACTACCTTTGTTTAAATGCCACATAATTAAGTGATTGATTTGTCATATATGATGTTTTGATTACCTTTATTATTTCTACTTTCTATTTGCTTTTAAGGATTAAAGCCACGTGAAAGTCAAAAGAGTAATGAAAGCAAGTGCCCACTTCCTATGAAAGCATCACAAGAGACTGTTATCAATAACACTTTCAGACCTCTGACAACTTTATGGTATATATAGACAATAGGGATTAAAAAAACTGATATAACTATATATTTTGTGAGTTAGAATGATTTCAGAGAGCTGATTTGCTAAAATTGCAGTTGAATCAGTTTTATTGCTGTTACATCTGGTGGTAGAATCAGTAGAAATTAATCATTCAAAACAAAACCATTTACTGAAGAAAAATATTCTGACTGGCTCTTAGGGTAAGTGTACTTTGATATTTGTCTAGATTAATTTTTTACTTTTTGTTATTAGGCAAAAATTACATGATAAATTAAAAGATCATACATCTTAATATGAAGTGGATATTTCAAAATACAAAAAATAAAATGTTGATATGCTGCAACATGTAGTCTCTATTTCCTAATTCTTAATTTTTACATGTTTTATTTAAAGATTTTATTTATTTATTTGACAGAGCACAAGCACGGGGAGCAGAAGAGGGAGAGGGAGCAGCAGACTCCCCATTGAGCAGTGAGCCCTACATGGGGCTTGATCCCAGGACCCTCAGACCATGACCTGCGCCAAAGGCAGAAACTTACTTGAGCCACCCAGGAGGCCCTAGGTTTTTTAAAACATTAACTTATATTCATAAATCTATTTCCTTCATATATTTCAATATTGTGACTAACACCTGGTGGATTTTTACTGAACTGCCATTTTTTTTCCATTTATGCATTCAGATTAGGGTGCATTATTTTGTTAACAAATTATTTTTATGCCTCAAACTCAAATATATGCAATTTGTTTCTAAGTTTTCAATTTGCAGTGATTCATTACACAGGTAGTTGACTAACTTACCTAGAAGGACCCAACTATTGACTTTTCAGTGCTTATTTTTCTTAAGATTCTCTATTATCTCCAAGAGAATTGTACACAGCACAGCTTCTTTTTGGAGTGATGTATGTGTTCTTTGGTAGTTAAACTTTCACTCAATTCTTAATACAACTGAAGACAGAGCTCATTAATCATACCCCAAAGCACAGAACTATGGTTATACTTCTGTAGTTTCAAGGTAGTAAGTAGGATGTGTTATCTTTCATGTCCAAAGAGATTTACTCAACTGGTTGCAATACAAGCACATGGATTAACTTACCTTTGGTTAACTATTGCTCTGTATTTTAAAATTGTTAATTCTATCAC
Source organism: Ailurus styani (assembly GCA_002007465.1). Lineage (NCBI taxonomy): Eukaryota > Metazoa > Chordata > Mammalia > Carnivora > Ailuridae > Ailurus > Ailurus styani. The sequence goes on along the minus strand of LNAC01000034.1, from coordinate 1,665,850 downwards.
TGTTATATGTGCATTAGAAAAGTACACAAAAATAATTGCTAAAACATTCAATAGACTAAAAACTTTTAGAAAGGCATTAGTTTATTTTCGAGGTATTTATTGTTCTTAAAAGATTTTTTTAGAGACAGCAAGCACAAGCAGGTGTGGGTGGAGGGGGCACAGAGGGAGAGGGAGAAGCAGGCTGGACATGGGGCTTGATCCAGGGTTTGGGGATCATGACCCAAGCCAAAGGCAGCCACTTAACTGACTAAGCCACAAGGCACCCCATGTTTTTGAGATATTTACAAAGGATTTCACTAATCTTTTAAGTAATATTAAACTTGAAGAAAAAAGTGACTAACCTCTGAAAAACCTAAAGCATTTAATTATGCCTAAATAATCCATCCTTAAGTATAATGTGTGCATGTCTGTGTGTATACACATTGGCCACATTCTAGAAAGATCATTGTTAATTATATCATTTTAAAAGATTTTTCTTCTGCTCTTAAATATATTTGCTATACCAGGCTCATGTCTGCAGTCTCCTCCAGTCTGATTACATCCTGTCTCCTGTTCCTGCTTATTATACTCATCCCTTCCCACAGTGAGCCCTTCTGATGGTCAGACATGTGCCCACAGCCCTACATCCTCTCCCATACCACACATCGCTCCTGTCCTGTCTCCAAAACATTTCCCCTATGTCTGATGAAATTTTGACTCTTTACCTGTTAAAATACCTGGTATTTTTCCTCTTTTCTTTAAGATAATTTTGTCTCCCGCTTCATGTTACCATGCAGACATCTCACTTCTGATCAAAGTCAATCCATCTTCATCCACCGAATCAAACACCCTCCATTCTTTCCTGTCAGATAACAGAAAAAAAAATGTGTGGAGATATATATGTATGTGTGTGTGTGTGTGTGTGTGTGTGTGTGTGTATATATATATATATATATATACCTACCTACCTACCTACCCATCTATCTAATCTGTCCTCGGTACCTGCCACAGAGCTCATAAAACCCTTGAAATTTCCTAAGTGAAAGGAGCACTAGGAACATATCTTGCTTAAATATTTGGTCTTTGACTTATCTCTGACACAGAGCTCCCAAAACTCTTATAAATTCTATGTGATAAGAGTACTAGAAGCATCTTTTTTTCCTACTGAACTGACTCTGGGTGAGTTCCTGAATAGCTTCTGGATGGGAGCTGGTCACCAGAAAGACCAAGCCCTGGTTAGAAGCTTAGAATTTCCAGCTCTGCCCCGAGTCCTAATCCTGAGAAGGGAGAGGGTTAGAAACAGACTGAATAACTAATCATGCCTATATGAGGGAGCCTCCATAAAATCCTGATCGAATATGGTTTAGAGAGCTTCCAGGTTGGGGAACACATCCACCTCTATGGGGTCAGAAGCTCCTGTGCTTATCTCTTCATCTGGTTGTTCACCTGTATCCTTTATCATATCCTTTAATTAACTGATAAACATAAGTGTTTCCCTGAGTTCTGTGAGCTGCTCTAGCAAATTAAACCCAAGGAGGGTGGAGTTGTTATAACTCAGGAACCTCTACTCTATAGTTAGTTGGTCAGAAGTTTAAGTGATAATATGGGGGGTGCCTGGGTGGCTCAGTCGTTAAGCGTCTGCCTTCGGCTTAGGTCATGATCCCAGGGTCCTGGGATCGAGCCCCGCATAGGCCTCCCTGCTCTGCGGGAAAGCCTGTTTCTCCCTCTCCTACTCCCCCTGCTTGTGTTCCCTCTCTTGCTGTATCTCTCTGTCAAATAAGTAAATAAAAAAATCTAAAAAAAAAAGTTTAAGTGATCATATAGGTTTGTGACTAGCTTCTGCAGTGGGGTTTGGAGGGCAGTCTTGGGAGACTGAGCCCTTAACCTGTGCGATCTGGCACTATCTCCAGGTAGTGTCAGAATGAAGACTCCAGCTGGTGTCAGAGAATTCTTATAAAGGGCTAAAGCCTCCATAGATCTGGTGACCAGAAGTTGTCTGAAGTGAAGTGTTCTATATGAATATTCTGTATGAATATTCAAAGAGGTTCACACAGGAAAAATAGTAGGGAAGAATTGGGTTTTTCCCTAAAAAGGAAGGAAAACCTGTTTTTCCTATATACTACTTTAATCTGCTAAGCTCCTTGCTCTCTTTCTTCTACTTCTTATTCATAACTGCATCTTTCCCCTTAACAGTCATATATGCTATAGTATGACCTATCCAAAATACAAACAATCTGAGTCCTTCCCCTGCTATCTCTACGCCCATACACACCCAATATCAACTGCTTCCATGCCACTAGTTTTTCTTCTTCCATTCACTTTTCAGCTCATTTCAACTAGGGTTACAAGATTTATCAAACAAAACAAAAAGTATGAGTAGTTAAATATTCAGATAAATAATTCTTAGTATAAATATGTTTCAAATATTGCATGTATTTAATCTGGCAATGCAAACATGCATCTTCCATCATGAGCCAAAACTGCTCTTGTTTTGGTCAGAAATTATATCTTTGTTGCTAATCCAGTTTTCCTAGAAACAAAGAATGCCCTTTTACTCACCTGGAATAGACTGAGAGGGTTAGGTAATTAACTCTTTCTGGGAATAGCTATCCTCAATGATAGGTAGATTTTGGCAAAAATATTCCAGTTCTTGTGCCTTCTCCATAGGTCATTTCTAAAGTGTTCCAAGAATTGCACCATGGGATTAAGCTTTAGAATGGTAGCTGGCTTAAATAATGCACTTTGTATGGCTACTTTCTCTTCCTTGTGTCCTTCCCATTGTTCTCAGAGAGTTTCTAGCTCTTTCAAATAAACTGCTTGCCAGTGTCCCTAGTTCTTTCCAAATAAACTACTTGTTCTTAAATCCCTGACTTAGTCAATTCCTGGAAGAGACCAACAAAAGGCTCATGTCTAAGCCTCTTTCACTTTTCAATCTATATTCTGCTCTTAATCTCTTCGTTTCCATGGCTTTACCAACTTCCTATGGATAAACTAATATTTTCCAAAAATTTTGTCTCTAGCTCAGATCATTTCTTCTAACTTTTAGGTTTACAAAGCAGATACTTGACATCCATCTGGATTACTCTTAAACATCTCAAAATTAACATGTTCACTTTTCCTCTCTTTCCCTATTTATGCTCTTCCTTTAATCTCCCCACTCTCAATAAATGACTTTTCTACTTACCCAGTTTTTTTGGAGGGTTGGGTGGGGAGATTGGTTTTTATTTTGTTTTTCTTTTTCTTTCTTTCTTTCTTTCTTTCTTTCTTTCTTTCTTTCTTTCTTTCTTTCTTTCTTTCTTTCTTTCTTTCTTTCTTTTTTTTTTTTTTTTGCTGTAGGTTAAGAAGGAGAATTCTCAACAGCTTCAATTCTCTCACCTATACAGCTAATCTGTTACCAAGCCTCAGAGACTACCTCTGCAGCATATTTATAACAGGTATATTGTTCCCTCAAGAATTCTGTCACCTCAGCCCTGACACAATATTCTCTACATTGGAATACTATAAATTCCTACAGCTAGTCTTCACTCTTCTATTCTTGACCTCTTCCAATCCATTTTCCACAGAACAGACAAGTGATACCACAGAAATAAAATTAAGTTTTGTACTACTTTGCTTGGAAGACTTCACTGGCTTCCTCTTTCCTTTCAAATAAAGTCCAACTCCCTAACTTAAACTATAGAGCCAGACCTGTATGATCTCCAGCCCAAATGTGGCCACTCTTAACAGGGCCGTTTATCACTCTGATACACTGGTCTTCTTTAAATTAATTGAACCAGGGGCACCTGAGTGGCTCAGTTGTTAAGCGTCTGCCTTTGGCTCAGGTCATGATCCCAGTGTCCTGGGATCGAGCCACGCATCGGGCTCCCTGCTCTGCGGGAAAGCCTGCTTCTCCCTCTCCCACTCCCACTGCTGGTGTTCCCTCTCTCGCTGTATCTCTCTCTGTCAAATAAATAAAATCTTAAAAAATAATAATAAATAAATAAGTTGGATCACTAACCTCATGCTGTATGTGAAGAGTAATATTCTATTTCCTCAGCTCATTCTTAACTAATTTAACTAGTTTTTTTCCAAATTATATCATAACCTGTAATTTTATTTTTTAAAAACATTTTTAATTTAAATTTAATTAACGTACAATGTATTGTTGGTTTCAGAGGTAGAGGTTAGTGATTCATCAGTCTTACATATTACCCAGTGCTCATGACATCACATGTCCTCTTCAATGTCCATCACCCAGTTACCCCATCCCACCACCCCCCTCCCCTCCAGCAACCCTCCATTTGTTTCCTATGATTAAGAGTCTCTTATGGTTTGTTTCCCTCTCCAGTTTTGTCTTGTTTTTTTCCTCTCTTCACCTATGATCCTCTGTTTTGTTTCTTAAATTCCACATATCAGTGAGATATGTTAATTTTCTTTCTCTGATTGACTTATTTCACTTAGCATAATACTCTCTAGTCCATACATATCATTGCAAATGGCACAATTTTTTTGTGTGTGTGACTTTATTTATTTGACAGACAGAGAGACAGCAAGAGAGGGAACACAAGCAAGGGGAGTGGGAGAGGGAGAAGTGGGCTCCCTGCCAAGCAGGGAGTCTGATGCAGGGCTTGATCCCAGGACCCTGGGATCATGACTTGAGCCAAAGGCAGACACTTAACCACTGAGCCACCTAGGTGCCCCCAAGATTTCATTTTTGATGGCTGTGTAATATTCCATTATTTAGATATATTTGTACACACATACACACACACACACACACACACCACATCTGCTTTATTCATTCATCCATTGTTGGACATCTGAGCTCTTTCCGTAGTTTGACATTGTGGACATTGCTGCCAGAAATACTGGGGTGCAGGTGTCCCTTCAGATCAATATATTTGTATCTTTGGAGTAAATACCCAGTAGTGCAACTGCTGGGTTGTAGGGTAGCTCTATTTTCAACTTTTTGAGAAACCTCCTTACTGTTTTCCAGAGTGGCTGCACCAGCTTGCATTCCCACCAAGAGTGTAAGATGGTTCGCCTTTCTCCGCATCCTTGTCAACATCTGTCGTTTCCTGACTTGTTCATTTTAGGTGTGAGTTGGTATCTCATTGTGGTTTTGATTTGTATTTTCCTGATGGTGAGTGATGTTGGTCATTTTTTCATATGTCTGTTGGCCATTTCTATATCTTCTTTGGAGAAATATCTGCTCTTCTGTCCATTTCTTGATTGGATTATTTGTTCTTTGGGTATTGAGTTTGATAAGTTCTTTATAGATTTTTGGATACTACCCTTTTACTGATATGTCATTTGCAAATATCTTCTCCCATTCCATGGGTTGTCTTTTGGTTTTGTCAACTGTTTCCCTTGCTGTTCAAAAGTTTATCTTGATGAAGTCCCAATAGTTCATTTTTGCCTTTGTTTCCCTTCCCTTTGGAGACATTTCTAACAAGCATATAATTGTTAAATGTCTTTCCTCTCTACCAGAATGTGACCTTCATGAGGATAAAAGCCATACCTGTTTTGTTCCATACTGCCAACATAATGTCCTGGTATGTAATTTTGTGTCTGACATATGACACAGCTCAATAACTGATGGAAGTATATACTGAAAGTTCTGGGGGCACCTGGGTGGCTCAGTGGGTTAAAGCCTCTGCTTTCGGCTCAGGTCATGATCTCAGGGTCCTGGGATCGAGGCCCGCATCAGGCTCTCTGCTCAGCAGGGAGCCTGCTTCCCCCTCTCTCTCTGCCTCTCTGACTACTTGTGATCTCTCTCCCTTTGTGAAATAAACGAATAAAATCTTTAAAAAAAAAAAAAGAAAAAAAAGAAAGTTCTGGGATACATGTGATAAGCTGTAACTACTGAAGGTTTTTTTTTTTTTTTAAAGATTTTATTTATTTGTTTGACACAGAGAGAGAGAGAGAGATCACAAGTAGGCAGAGAGGCAGACAGAGAAAGAGGAGGAAGCAGGCTCCCTGTCGAGCAGAGAGCCCAATGCGGGCCTCGATCCCAGGACCCTGAGATCATGACCTGAGCCAAAAGCAGAGGCTTTAACCCACTGAGCCACCGGCGCCCTACTGAAGGGTTTTAATCCATTTACTCTTTCCAACTATATAGAATCTGAGGGAATCCACATCTAACCTTTATTGACCTTCCATTATATTCCAGGCATTTTGCATGTTTCCCTTTTGGTCTTCACAATTTAAGCATCACCATTATAACCATTTTAAAGATCAAGAAAATGAGTCTCTGAGAAGCTCAAAAAGATTAAGTGACTCATGTAAATCTAAGAAGGATTATAAATGTCAGAGTTGGAATTAAAATTTATATCTGGCCTCAAAATCTCTTTTTCCAGTAATATTCTAAAAACTGCATTGAATGATATTTCAGCTTGGTGTTGTAACAATAAGAACTGATCTCAGAGATTTCAGAATCTATTAAATTTAAAAAAATCTTGGTAAGTATCCCACAACTTGTTTTATTAAATATTATTTTCAGCAAGATAATTTTGCTATGGTTTTCTTTTTTTTTTTTTAAAGATTTTATTTATTCATTTGACACAGAGAGATTACAAGTAGGCAGAGAGGCAGGCAGAGATAGAGGAGGAAACAGGCTCCCCACCGAGCAGGGAGCCCGATGCGGGCCTCGATCCCAGGACCCTGGGGTCATGACCTGAGCCAAAGGCAGCGGCTTTAACCCACTGAGCCACCCAGGCGCCCTATGGTTTTCATAGTGAAAATTTCTGGGAGTAAGATGTTATTGCTTGTATTTTAAGATATATAACAATTAACACCACTGTATAGGCAGATATTTACAGCAACACTGAAAACATCCCTGTGTCGGGAGAAACAAAATTGTCATAGCACCTATGGTTCTGAAAGCCAGGTAGGTTGCAATTTTTCTCCACACTTACTAGTGTGGGGCATTTGACAAGTTGCTTATTCTCTCCTTACATTTTTTAATTTTCTGTAAAATGTGGATGATAATAGCATCAACCTCATGAGTGTAATTGTGAGGAATAAATAAGTTAATATGTATAGAATGCTTAAAATAGTTCTTAGCACATATTAACATTGATTATCTGTCTCTGAAAACTCATTATTAATAGTTTGTCACCTGTTAATTTATTCAACCACTATTAGTCACCACATAATAGATTTTTAAAATCTATTAAGGCAGGTAAAATCATTTCATCTTAGTCTAGATGGGGAAAACAAACACTAAAATAATACATGAATGAATAAGTAATTTAAGATGGTGACAGTTGCCATGAATAAAATGAAACACGAAGACGAATTTGCTTTCCATTAATTCTATATTAACTTTAATTGAAGTAAACTCCATATCTATAATTTGATTTGGGCCTTTCAGCTTAACAGAGGAATATGCTAATATTGGTATTTACCATTATACTCTTCTAAGTTTTAGTTTGTTCATTATTCTCCTAGTTATCTCATAATTTTCACTTAATGTTAAAAAGAACATACATTTTGTTCTAACTACAAAAATCATTTGAATTTTGATCATAAAATCCAAGTTGATAATCACTCCCACCTGCATTTTGTTCTGAATATCTTTAAGATGAAAAAAATAGTTGGTTTGGTTAAATGTATTTAAAAACTCAAATAATTCAAACATTTTGTGTTTAAGTTAAGCCATCTAGATCACTTGATTTCTGATGGGGCAGACTGCAGTGATCCACTTATTTTGTCACTGAGCACACACATCCTCTGTGCCATCCTCTTGTCTATCTGTCCTGAGGGGAGGAGAAGGAGAGAATATGTGTTTACGTGGTATCAAAAACAAATGGTAATTTGGCACGGAGAATTTATCTTGAATACCTTCTTTACTCCCATACTGAAATCATTCTTACCAGACAGAAAGTGATAGTAAGTAATCCAAATCGGTGAAATAAAATTTGCCTTAGAAAAATTTTCGTAGGCACCTGGGTGGCTCAGTTGGTTAAGTGTCTGCCTTCAGCTCAGGTCATGATCCTAGAGTCCTGGGATCCAGTCCCAGGTTAGACTCCCTGCTTAGCAGGGAGTCTATTTCTCTGTCTCTCCCCTGGCTCCTGTGCATTCTCTCTCTCTCTCTTTCTCTGTCAAATAAATAAATAAAACCTTAAAAATTTTTATCTTTTGACTTCTCCTGTTCTTGTTGCCTCCAAAGTAAATACAAAGGAATTGGCCTGAGCTATGTATGCATTCCCTCATATTACAAAATAGCCACTAAATCAGTTCTAAAATGCTGCTTTTTACTAAATTTCTCCAAACAAGCCATAGGACTATGCACACTTACATACCTCAAATAAAATTAGAGATGAACAAGTGTTTGTAAAACCTGAAGATATAAACCACATATGCTGAGATTCTATTAAAAATGGAAACCATAATTGGCCTGGGGGAGACTGGAGTCCTTTCCTAGGGAGCAGTGAGCAAAAATGGTTTCTAAAAGAAAAAAAAAAGTCAATCATCTCAAAGAAAATTAAATTAAAAAAGGAAGGCATTAAGAAATAAAATTTTACAACAGGTGTATTGGGAAAATGTGTTATTCACTGACATATGAAATGGTAAGACACATTTTCCCATTCTGATTTGATAACATTTGGACTGAGTCCAAAGAAAATATAAAGTATGAAGAGATCATAAACCTAAACTGTAAAATATTTGGAGATTTTACTCATTGAGTCCTGGCTACATAGTTAAGTTATGACATAATCAATCTCCTCTTAAAAGAACAAAAATAGTATGTATTTTCAGAAATTCTCATCTGTCCAGTGGGGAGTCCTACTGTCTTGACTTCGTAATTCCTCAACTGTTCTTATCTCTAGATTCAGGGATGTAGAAACATGACTTAGAAAATCTTGTTCTAAAATGAAAAGAGTATCACCTTCCCCAGGCTGAAAGCTAATTCATCTCTCAATTCTTTCCCACTCTAGTTCACATAATCAGGGACTTTGCTCTAGCTAACAATCCTTTTCTCTGCATTATCTAAAACCTTTTTGTCACCAATGGTTTCTTTTGCTTATAAATGTGCTCAATTTTTTGTCATAACTTTAAAAAAAATTCTCCTTTGATTTTATGTCTCCTCCTAGATAAACATAAATTTTGAATGCCTTCCAGTCTTTTGAGGCTACTTCTAAGTATTGCTACTCTGCTTTCTCTCCTTCCTTATTTACCAAATCTCCCCTTGACTGGGTACAATCTGGTAACTTTTCCAAGTCACTAAAGTTGCTTTGCTAAGATCATTAACAATTCTATTTGCTGACTACAAAGACCAGATTTCAGTGAATATCCTGACTCTTTTTCCAGCTGAAATGCTAAGAAGAATGTTCAAGTTGTTTTCAACAAACAAGTCAACCACCCATTTTAGAAGTGGATGGTAAAGGACATGACATCAATCAATCTTTCTCCTCTGCTTTCTCCTATAATGCATTTTGTGTCATGGCAATAAGTGAGTAGAGAAAGAGAAGACTAATGTGATTTTCTTTGTTCCTTCCTTGACCAGTTAAAGTGTGTGATTACTTTACCTTGCTGCACTTTATAGTCACATCATCATTTACATTATTAAACTCTTACCAAATACCATATGATGTAAGCATTTAAAACATGTAAAATAAGTAGGTCAGCAGGAAATCAACAGACTAAAGGAACTGGAAACAGCCTTTAAAAGATGAATGCCTACTGGTCTTAAAACATCGTGTTTAATTTCTCCTTCATCCAATTCATATTGTTGTTACATCTTATTAGTGATAAATTAAAAATTACTTCGAGAAAAAAATAAGCATTAAGAGAAAACCTGAAAGACTATAGTGTATAAATTGTTCTTATCCCTTAAATATAAAATTCAATTTCATTCTAGTTCCATGAATATGGAAAAAATGTTTCATGTAAATAAAAGTAAACCCCTATAAGATATAGCAATGATCTATTAATATCACTCAAACAGAACTAAAATTTTGAAAAAAGTTTACTTAATTATATGTGTGTGTGTATTTGTATATATATATATATGCATATTTCATGCAAATTCAGAAATTCAGATAGATTTCACCAATCAAAACAGAAGATGTTCAGCTCTAAAACATGCCTCTGGTTCATAGCTTAAGTTTGATCTATTTTAAGACAAAACTGCTACATGCTGTTATTTATTTCCAGGTGCAATAAAATCCATTTAATTTGAAGACTGATTAAAGTAGAGAAACCTAATGACAAGAAATAAACTAATGCTCTACCAATCAAACTAGGATCTGACACAGACTGCCAAAAACAACAGAGAACATTTGGTAAGGGAAAATGTCAGCACTGATATTAAACATTTATACATAGTTTGTTACTATTGTAAGTCATGAAATTAAAGTACATAGCTTAATATTTTGAACCCCAAGTTATATTAAAGCATATAGCTGATATCTTTCTCTAAAAGAGTTAACTTATTAAATTGTGTCAGTAAAAATGACCACTTAATAATCTGTTTCTATTTATTTTATGTATATATTTCAGAGCACATGAATAATTACATAAGAAAATTAAGGATAAATTAGAAAAGTTATTTATGTTCTTTCTGCTCATCTATAATTTCCAACTGAAATACTCTAAACTACGTTACTATCAACTATATTACTATCAACTTTTTAAGAAATTTTTATTTGCTTTTTTATGTCTTAGAAATAAATGAGATGATAAAGGTTTGATGTACTTTCTACATGGACAAATGTGAAACATTATGTCAAAATGATTTAGATGCTTAAAGACCAAAATACTAGTGAAGGTGAACTATCTCTTTGAATGTAAATTTCTGCTATTTTTAGGATCTGTGAAACTAAAAATAAGTTTATGTAACTCAAAATTTTCTGACTTCTATTTCCAACACTATACATTACATTTCAAGAGTAACCTTTAAATTCTCGGTAGTAGGTATTATTAAACCAAAGAATGTATTTTAAAACTGAAGATCTAGATTAAAACCCAGAACCATTCTGTGAGATATATACTCACTTTCCTGAGACTCCATTTCCTATGTCAAATAGTTACAATATTATCCCATATTGTTTTCTTTATACTAAAGATAATATAGAAAGTAGTACAGATATACAGTAGGGATTCAGAAAATACCTGTTTTCTTTATATTAATGACTGAATTGTGAAAAAGAAAATCACAGGCCCAAAATGGAATCACTTGGGCTGAGTCACCAAACCAGGGCTTAAAATCTAATCTAATCGTAGTTTCTTTTTTTTTAAACCATTTTTTAAGATTTTATTTATTTGAGGAAGAGAGAGAGAATGAAAGGGGAGAGGTCAGAGGGAGAAGCTGACTCCCTGCTGAGCAGGAAGCACGATGAGGGACTCAGTCCTGGAACTCCAGGATCATGACCTGAGCTGAAAGCAATTGCTTAACCAACTAAGCCACCCAGGCACCCCTAACTGCAGTTTCAACCACCCCCAGAAAGATGTCTTACCCAGTTAGTCAGGGATTTTCTGATCACCAGTAATGAGTTAGTCTGTCAGATGGGTCCTCTCCGCCCACCAAAGTAAGATGAAATAACCTGCCTGATAAGATTTCCTATTCTTACCCTAAAAGGAAAGAGATCTTGCCTAGAATAATCCTTTTGTTTTTCTAATAACTTTCTGGCCCTACCTTTCTTCCTGTAAAAATTTCCATTTTTCTATAGCTACCCAGAGTTCTCCTCTACTTTCTAGATGGGATATTGCTAGATTCATAAATCACTTAATAAAGCCAATTAGATCTTCAAGTTCACTTGAATTTTGTTCTTTTTTTAACAGATTTGGTGGCAGTGGTAAGATCTGAAGCAAACTTCTGACAGCATTTGAGGACAAAAAACACAGGTGTGGTATCTTGTGAATCATTTTGAATTCACTGTCTCTCTTGCCTTTTCTGAGGGCCATTGGTAAGTCCCTCTAGGTTTGAACTCCACTCCTTTTGCATTTGGGCTATTGATCTAATTGGCTTTCCAATTCAGCGTTAACAGGTCAGTCTAGACCAACTGGAGGCTCTAATAGAGTTCCAATACTTAGCCCTTGGTTTAATCTGCAATTTCACATTGGAATAACTTCCCCAGTTCCAATCCACAGTCCCCATTTACTGGTATTTATAGGTTTAGTCCTTTCCCCATTTCTAGATTGCAGTCTCACTGAATGGAATCTGTTGATTTAGTCCACAGTGGAAATTGGGTGGTGATATGCACAGTCTTAGTCAGTCTGCAGTCACATCTTTTGGTTATCGCTGGTATGCTGGGGTCCATGTTTTTTCCTCTTGTTTTGTGCAAATAACGGCTGTTGCTAACAGGGATCTCAGGCCAAAATGCCTCAAAAAATGGTGGGCAGGAGTCTACCATTTAAAAGCTATTAGAGTGCTGACCACCTAACTCAAAGATTCCAGTGTTAGGCCCATGCAACAAGGCATACTGCAAAGCACACACAAATCCCAACCCTAGGACAAGTCCCTCATAGGTATTAGTTTAGCTCTAAGAAACTCAAAATCCAAAGTCCTAGCTAAAAAAACCCTTCATATCCAGAGTTGAGAGAGCCACCCCTTCCAGCATACCTGCTTATTTTATGTCCAAGAATTGCAGATAGTTGCAGATATCTAGCAAGATAAAAAAAAAAGTTACTAAAAAATAAGGTGGAATTACATTGGCCATTTTTAGGAGCATTCCAATTAGGTAAGATCATGTAAGAAGCACCCTTGAAAGCAAGGGTTCCCAGAATGAATGGGATGCCTGTTTTAACTGAAAAAGAGAAACCTCTAAAAGTTTTCAAAATTCCAAAATAGTTTCATTAAAGATTCATTGCAAAAGCTAATAAAAAATTAAAGAATAAGATACCTCAAATTAAAGACCATAAGACCGATAAAACTCCTACTGCTACCCTCTATCCTCTGAGCATTTATCCTATTGATCCTTTGTTTAAATTGCTTATGGAAGAGCCCAGATGTTCATCAACAGACGAATAGACAAAGAAGATGTGGTAATACACACAATGGAATATTACTCAGCCATCAAAAGGGGTGAAATCTTACCATGTGCAATTTAAGAAACAAACAGAGGATCATAGGGGAAAGGAGGGAAACATAAGATGAAATCAGAGGGAAACAAACCATAAGAGACTCTTAACTATAGGAAACAAATTGAGGGTTGCTGGAGGGGAGGTGGGGGGGGAGGATGGGATAACTGGGTGATGGGCATTAAGGAGGGCATGTGAAGTAATGAGCACTGGGTTTTATATGTAATTGATGAATAACTGAACTCTACATTTGAAACTAATGATACACTATATGTTAACTGAATTTAAATAAGATAAAAAATAAGTTGCCTTTCCACTCTAATGAAACTATTAAACTGTGACCTTTTAGAATAGGACCACTCAAAGCTATAGGTGATCCTCTTGAGGTATCTTTCATTCATTGGTCAAAGGTGAAACTAAGGACCATAGTTAAAAAATTTCTTGAACCTAGGGAGGAGGCTGAAGAATTTTTGTACACAGAATGCCTTCTGAGACTGGTTGAGAAAGGGAAGTAAAATTTCACATTACCTCTTCCTCTTTAAATCCAGACCAACTGGTTATTGATCCTTCCTCTCTAAATCCGGATCAATTGGTTATTGATCCTTCCTCTCCTATAAATAGCTATCGCCTGTAAATAGTGATTTCCTTCTTGCTTGTTTCATTCCATGTCCCTAGAACAGGGCTTGACTTTCTACCTGCCTGGGACAGGCAGGTTGTTTGTTGTTTCTCTGGCTATCTTTAGGAGTGACTCTAGATCTTAAGAAGACAATATCTTTTGAATACTTTTTGATAACACCTCCTGAGTCCATAAGATTGTTTAATACTGCCAGAAATATTTACTGTTTGCTCCGGATGAAGCCTGAGAAGATAATAGAAAGGATTTTATAACTCCATGATCAGAAATTTGGCCAAATTGGAAGCTCATATTCAGAGCTTGATATAATTATTTTTAGGTCTTATTCCCTAAGCTCAATGTATCAGAGGTAAAAAAAAAATCTCATAGGTGAATGGATCTGTCAGTCCTTTGATATGATTCAAGTGGCAAAATAATTCTTTGAGAAATTAAAAATAGCTGTCTTTGTTTTACACATCTAGTCTTTATAGGACCAGAAACAATGCAAAGATAACCTATCCTTCTTACCAATCACCAAACCTCTCCTATTTATCTAAAAAGGCTTGTAAGTATTATAAATTATGGCCTTGAGGGACCAAAAGTTATTCTAGGAGGACTTTGGTTTTCTCCCCTGTGCATTAAAATTTAATTGTTCAATGTTCTATCTGGTCTTCTCCAGGAATGCTTATCTACCATCTCTTTTAAATGCAGACTTCAGGGAGATAAGTCTTTTTTGTTTTATTTTCTTTTAACAAAAGTATAGTTAACATACAATATTACACTAGTTTCAGGTGTATAACATAGTGATTCCATAAGTCTATAAGTTATGCTATGCTCACAGGTACAGCTATAATCTATCACCATACAACACCGTTACAATATATTGACTATATACCTTATGCTGTACCTTTTATTCTCATGACTTATTCACTCTGTAACTGGGAGGCTGTACCTTCCACTCCCCTTTACCCATTTTGCCCATCCTCCAAACCTCTGCCCTTTGACAACCATCAGTACTATTTATGCATTTGTTTCTGCTTTCTCTTTACTTTCACATTTAAGTTCACACATAAGTGAAATCACATGGTATTTGTCTTTTACTTAGCATAAAAACCTCTAAATTCATCTCTGTTGTTGCAAATGACAAGATCTCATTTTTTTATGGTTGTGTAATTGTAATATTCTCTCTATATATATCATCTTTATCCATTCATCTGTAGATGAACACTTGTGTTTCTTCCATATCTTGACTACTGTCAGTAATGCTACAATAAACAAAAGGATGCATATGTCTTTCCAAATGAAGTGCTTTCCTTTTCTTTGGGTAATTATCCAGCAGAATTATTAGATCATATGGTATTTCTATTTTTAATTTTTCTAGTGTCTGCCCCAATTTCCATCCCCACTAACACTTGTGGAGTTTTCCCTTTTCTCCACTTCCTCACCACCATTTGTTTTCTTGTCTTCTTGGTTTTGGCCAACCTGACAGGTGTGAGGTGATATCTCATTGTGGTTCTGATGTACATTTTCCTGATGAGTGATGTTGAGCATCTTTTCACATGTCTCTTGGCCATCTGTATGTCTTCTTTGGAAAAAAAAATGTCTATTGAGTTCCTCTACTCATTTTTAAATCAGATTTTAAATCAGATTCAACCAGGTATTGAGTTGTATGAATTTTTATATATATTAGATATTAATCCCTTATCAGACTTCTCACTTAAAAAATCTTCTCTCATTAAGTAGGTTGTTTTCCATTTGTTGATGATTTCCTTTGCAGTGAAAAGCTTTTTATTTTGATGTAGTCCCAGTAGTTTATCTTTGCTTTTATTTCCCTTGCCTGAAGAGATATATCTAGAAAAATGTTAAGATTGATGTCAAAGAAATTACTTCCTGTCTTCTTCTAGGAATTCTACAGTTTCAGGACTCCTATTTAGATGCTCAATCCATTGTGAGTTTACTTTTGTATATGGTGTAAGAAAGTGGTCCAGTTTTCCTAAACCATCTGTTAAAGAGACCATCTTTTCCCTATTGCATATTTTTGCCTCCATTGTAATCAATTAACCATACAGGTATGAGTTTATTTCTGGGCTTTCTATCCTATTCCACTCATCAATGTGTCTGTTTTTGTGCCAGTATGATATTGTTTTGATTACTGTAGCTTTCACTATATCTCGTAATCTGGAATTGTGATACCAGCTTTGTTCTCCCTTCTCCAAATTGCTTTGGCTATTAGTCTTTCATGGCTCTATATAAATTTTAGGATAATTCTAGTTATGTGAAAAATGCTGTTGTTATTTGGATAGGGATCGTTTGAATCTATAGACTGCTTTAGGTAGAATGGACATTTTCACTATATTAATTCTTCTAATCCATGAGTATGGAATATCTTTCCATTTGTTTGTGTCTCTTCAATTTCTTTCATCAGTATTTAGTAGTTTTCAGCAGACATGTGGATGAAGTCCATTCTGCTTTGCAAAAAAAAAAAAAAAAAAGGAAGCCCCTAATGGCCAGTCTACTGCTATCTTCAGATCCTTGTAACATGGCAATACTCCTCAATCAGAAATTAAGACCAGTATATGGTAACTTTAGGTTAAAGATCAGTTGGGGCTGTGGAAAATCCAAAATGGCTGCTTGGGTCCTTCCAGCTCCCTGACAAATTTTTGTTTTTGTTTTTGTTTGCTTGTTTGTTTGTTTACATTCCTTTACCCATCATAATGCCTCAAAAAAGACTCAAATTATAGAGAGTAACAGTAAGATTGCAGTGCAGGAATGTCCTGAGTTCAGGTCATCCCAGGAACATATTGAGATAGCAACTAAATTTATACAACTACCTCTGAAAATGAACTGAAGACTTGCCAAACAGATCTTCCATAGCTAGTTGTAGAGAGAAGTCCACATCCGAAAGGGTAAGAAGGGCTGAGATGGTGTTGGCAATCAAATCCCCACTGCAAATAACCACAAACAGGAGTTAAATAATAAGAATGCAAAAGCAAAAGGATCAGGTACCACCACTACTGGGGACCTTCACTAGGAAGAGAAGGAACAGAGAACTAGAACCAGAAGACAATTGACAAGATGGCAATAATTACTCTAAATGTAAATGGTATAAATGCTCCAATCAGAACATATGGGGGCACCTGAGTGTGCAGTTGGTTAAGTGTCTTTTGCTTGGTTTTGGCTCAGGTCATGCTCTCAGGTTTTTGAGATTGAGCCTCGAATCAGGTTTCATGCTTAGCACAGAGTCTCTCTAAAATAAATCTTAAAAAAAATAAGTGATAGAATGGATTAAAAAAAAATACCCATCTATGTGCAGTCAAACCTGAAGACATATACAGACTGAAAGTAAAGGGATAGAAAAACATTTATCTTGCAAATGGAGGCAAAAAAAAAAAAAAGTACGTAACAATAGACAGAAGGCATTAAATTATGATAAAAGATCGATCCAACAAGAGGACATAACAATAGTAAATATCAATGCACCTAAATACATAAAGCAAAAATTAACATACATACAACGAAAAATGAAACATAAAGAAACCTTAGTATTACTTATTTTGATAGTACTTCCCGTGTAATTTACATATCAAATAAGCCTAAATGGTCTAACAAATCCTTTGGTAAATTCCAGATAAAAATGTTTTAAAAAGGGTTTTAAAGCACTTGATGAAACAGAATCAGAGATCATTATAAAATTTGATTGCAAAAGTTTCTTTACCTTTAAAATATTATCAAAAGCAGAGCAAGAGTCCATGAAAACTTCCTTTTAACAGAGAAAAAAAATTCTAAATATGTACCAGCTTACTTTTGATTTTAAAATCCATTTTTAAATAAATTCATTTCAATCTTAGCTTGGCCACACAGTAAAATTCCTTTTCAAATATACCTTTTCCACAGACTTTCTACAACTGTATTTTTCTACATTTTGGTTTTGTCCTGTATTTTTCCCCTTTAAACAACCAAGCTTCTTTTAGGACAAAATTACTTTCTTTGCCCTCAACGAAAAATTCATCTCCATTCCTTATACCCTGTCTTACTGAAAAGACATCCCATTTTCCTGGCACATGGAGGTATTATTATTATTTCTAGTAGCTTTAATGGTATATATTACTTAGAATTCTTAAACCTCATAATCTTAATATCTAGTGAAAACTAAGAACCAATTGTGGTTTTCCTGGAGCACAGGACAAAGCTGTAGTTTAAAAGAGTAAGTAGGATATAGAGGAAAACTAAGAACCAATTTAAAGCAGTCTTTAAATTTGTAAATTTATAATATACTTCATAATTTCTAGAAGCATAATTTTTTCCCAGTGTAGCATCAACGTAACCAAATATTGTTTTAGTTTCTGTGAAATAAGAAACCAAAAGTAAATAAACCTACATTGAGTAATGCTTTAGTATTTTTGTCTTATTAGGAAATGATGTAGATATTGGACGAATTTAACTTCTGATCATTTAACCTAATTCTGAGAAACTTCAATATTTTAGGTTACTAAAAATATGTGGAAAGTAGACATAGATGTTGCTGAAATTTCATTTATAAAAACTTTTATCTTGCTTACATCTATTTAATTCACTTGTTCTTAGTAATTATGTTTAGACTGTCTAATGTGTAATGAGGTTTTTTTTCTAGGTAAAGTCAGCCATTATCCTAAACTATTTTATTGTTGATATGTCTTGTGTGAGGTAACAAACTTATTTGGCTTGTAAACTCTGGTAAAATAAAAGTTTTATATTTTTGTTGATAACCTTATAGAAATAAGTTTAAATTAGGCTTTCAACCTTAAGCTGGCTTTCATATCAAACATTTTTTAGGATCACATGAACTTGAATAACATCTGGGTTGATATCTATCTTTATGAAGGTTTTAGAATGCCTGATCCTCACAGGTGTTTGCCTTCCAACCAACTAAATAGAGTTCTTGTACGAATTCTAGTAATACTACCCAGAGGTAGAAAATGCCACATATCTACAACATACATGAATATACACAGCTAACTTATAGCTTTCATTTAAAAATTATTACCATGAAATACATACAAAATGCACTAGGTATAAAAGTTCAGTGTGAGTTTGTTTTGGGGTAGATGGAATAAATTAAGGTTATCTGTCTTTATGCATAAAGATTTTTATAATATTTGTAGAGAAGACACTTAGAATTTGTAATTGTCCTTACCAAGTCAAGTTCCAAATGACCTTTTGCCTCTTTTATTTTTGTTTATTTGATAAGAATTACCCCCCTGGGGTTCCAGTCCAAGATGGCAATATAGGAAGACCCTGAACTCAGCCCCTCCTGGACATATCAAGTCTAAACCTGTTTATAGAGTAATTCCTCCTGAAGAAGAGGCTGATTGAACAGCTTCTACACAAGAGATAGACCACATAGAGAATAGCATAAGAGACAGAGACACAGTACTAAAGGGAATCCCACCTGATGCTGAGAACAACAGAGGGAGGGCTAGTGCTGATAAATCATGAAATAGATATGTGTACCCTGGGACACAGGAAAAACAAAGCCATAGATTAAAGCAGCAACCAGCCCTAGAACTTTGCCAAACACAGGTAGAGCTATTGGAACTCTCTGGGTCTGAGAAGCTGGCAATATCCATGGTTAACATTTCCCCTCCATCTTAATGGTACAGATGGGAACAGGATTTGGGTGCCATAGTTGGACCGCTGCCTCAGCAATCCCTGATGTCTAGCCTCCTCCAGCTCCAGATGTCCTGGGGCACAGGACAAAACTATAGTTTAAAAGAGTAAGTAGAATATAGAGGAACTATCCCTAGAACCGTGACAAACAATTGGGTAGCTGATGGAACTCTCTTTGGGTTTGAGGGCATAATGAGCACCCCAGTTTATCACAGTCCATCTTGATTACGGGATCGGGAGGGTATAGCTGGCCTATGATCTCAGTGAGCCGAGTCCCCAGACCTCACCATACCCAACTGTTCCACTAAAGAAGCCTCAGCATGGCACACACTATAGCTCTATCCATCATGCCAAGCTCACAGACCAGCACGAAGCCCTGCAGCACTCCAGGCCTGTAAAACTTTGGCTCTGGATGGCTCGCTAGGGAATACGTGGAACAGAGTGCTCTAGGACTTCCTTACTCATACCTATTTTGGCTTCAGCCAGGGCCATCTCCAATGGCACTACCTGATTATCGTACCCCAGGTCACCCCAGCCTAGCCAAGCCTCCCTTGGTCACTCAGGCAACCCCTGTAGTGAGTACCCTGGGACACCCTGTCCTACTCCCACTTCACCAGTCCCACCAGGGTGCCCTCTGGGTGGGCTCCAACCATCCCAGTCACCAGTCACACACAGTCTACACAGGGGATGACTATACATAAGACCATTCCTTCAAGTTTAGGAGAAGCCACTGTTCTAATTCATAGAAACAAACACAGAAAGTTAAGCAAAATAAGGACACAGAGTAATATCCTCCAAATGAAAGAACAAGACAAAATTTCAGAAAAATAACAAAATGAAACAGAAATAAGCAATATGTCTGATAAAAGTGTTTAGAGTAATGATCATAAAGATGGTCAGTAGACTGGAGAGAAGAGTGCAACAACTCAGAACTTCAAAAAAGACAGAAAATATAAAAAAGAACCCGAGTGAAGAATACAATAACTGCGATTAAAAATACATTAGAAGAAATCAACAATAGACTAGCAGATGCAGAAGAATGGGTCACTGATCTGGAAGACAGGGTAACGGAAAGCAATCAAGCTGAACAACAACAAGAATTTTGAAAAATGAGAATAGCTTAAGGAATATTTTGGGCAACATCAAGCAAACAAATATTCATATATAGGGGTCACAGAAGGAGAAGAGACGAATGGGCAGAAAAGTTATTTGAAGATATAATAGATGAAACCCTCCCAAACTGGGGAAGAAAATAGAATCTAGTATCAGGAGGTAGAGAGAGTTCCAAACAAAATGAACCCAAGAAGTCCACACCATGACACATAAGAATTAAAATGCCAAAGTTTAAAGATAAAGAGAATTTTCAAGGAAAATGTTACAAGGGAAACCACTTAAGGCTATCATCTGAATTTTCAGCAGAAATTTTGCAGGCCACAAGAGAGTGTTGTGATATAATCAAAGTGCTGAAAGGAAGAAAAACACTACAACCAAGAATACTCTCCTGGCAAGGTTATCATTCAGAATGGGAGGAGAAAGAGTTTTCCAGAAAAACAAAAAGGAGTTTGCCACCATTAAACTGGTCATACAATAAACAGTGAAGGGACTTCTTTAAGTGGAAAAGAAAGGGAGAAAATTATTAATAAAGATATGTAAAATGTGACAACATATATAAAAATGTGGAGGGGGACTTAAGTTATCAACTTAATATAGACTGCTATATACTTAGGATGTTATATATGAACTTTATGGTTACCACAAAACCAGAACTTATAATACACAAAAAATAAACAGAAAGCCAAGCATAACACTACATAAAGTCAATCATAAGAATAGAAGAAAGGGACAGAGAAGAACTACCAAAAAAAAACAAAACAAAAAAAAAAACCAAAGAGGACGCCTGGGTGGCTCAGTGGGTTAAAGCCTCTGCTTTCGGCTCAGGTCATGATCTCAGCGTCCTGGGATCGAGGTCACATCAGGCTCTCTGCTCGGCAGGGAGCCTGCTTCCTCCTCTCCCTCTGCCTGCCTCTCTGCCTACTTGTAATCTCTCTCTCTGTGTCAAATAAATAAATAAAATCTTTAAAAAAAAACCAAAAAACCAAAGAAAACAAAAATAACAAAATAGCAATAAGTACATACCTATTGATAATTACTTTATATGTATATGGTATGAATGTGCCAATCAAGAGCTGTAGAGTGATGGAATGGATAAAAGAATAAGACCCATCTTTATACTTCCTATAAGAGACCCACTTCAGACCTGAAGGCCTATACACTGAAAGTGAAAAAATAGAAAAAAAAAGTCCATGGAAATGGAAGCAAAAAAAAAAAAAATCCAGTATAGTAATACTATATCAGACAAAATAAGATCTTAAAAAAAATTTAAAAAATAAAGTTTATTTGTCAGAGCACATAAGCAGGGAGAGTGGCGCCAGAAAAGGCAGAGGGAGAAGCAAGCTCCCAGCTGGGCAGGAAGCCCAATGTCCGACTCAATCTCAGGACACTGGGATCATGACCTGACCAAAGGCGAATGCTTAACTGACTGAGCCACGCAGGAATTCCCAAAATAAACTTTAAAGACTGTAATATTTAAAAAAACAAAAAACAAGGAAGGGTATTACATAATGATAAAAGGATCAATCAACAAGAGGATCTGATCATTGTAGATATACCCATAAAGGGTGAAATTGATAGTAATAATATAGGATTTTAACACTCCACTTATATCAATGGATACATCATCTAGTCAGAAAATAAGTGTATTTGAACAATACATTAGACCAGATGGACTTTATATACAGCAAATTCTATCCAAAAAACAACAAAATACACAATATTTTCAAGTCCACATAGAACATTCTCCAGGATAGATCACATATTAGTCTACAAAACAAATCTCAGTAAATTTAAGAATACCAAAATCCTATCAAGATCTCCAACCAAAATAGCATGGAACTAGAAATTAATCACAAGAAAAAACTAGCAGAAACAAATATATAGAGGCTAAATGACAGGCTATTAAACAGACAATGGATCTATAAAATAAAGAAGAAATGAAAAAAACACATGGAGATAAATAAAAATGAAAATCCAACAGACAAAATCTTTAGTATGCAGCAAAAGTAGTTCTAAGAGGGAAATTTATAGTGATACTGATACACAGTGGTTTAGTGATACATCAAGAAACAAGAAAAATCTCAAATAATGTAATCTTACATTTAGGGGAACTAATAACAGAAAAACCACAAAGCCTAAGTTTAGTAAAAGGAAGGAAATACTACAGATCAGAGCAGAAATAGAGGTTAAAAATAGAAAAAAATATGAAACAAAGAGATTCTTTGAAAAGTTAAAATTGATAAACCTTTAGACAGACTCATCCAGGAAGGGAAAAAAAGGGTAAAGGTAATAACCGATAACACAGAAACTCGCAGGATTTTAAGAGAATACCATGTAAAGTTATATGCCGACAAACTGGACATATAAGAAGAAATAGATAAATTCACACATGTAAAGAGGGGTTAATACCTATTCTTTTCAAACTATTCTAGAAAACAGAAGAGGAAGGAAAACTTTAAAATTAATTCTGTGAGGTCAACATTACCCTGATACCAAAGCTATACAAAAACACTACCAAAAAACTACAGGTAGAACATTTCTAACATAGATGTAAAAATAATCAACAAAATATTAGCAAACCAAATTCAACAATACACCAAAAGGATCATTCACCATGATCAAGTGGGATTTATTCTGGGAATGCAACATGGTTCAATATTTACACATCAATGAATGTGATGCATTAACATTAAAAAGAAAAGTAAAAGCCATATGATCATCTAATAGATGCAGAAAGATCATTGGACAACTTAAAATATCCATTCATCGGGCGCCTGGGTGGCTCAGTGGGTTAAAGCCTCTGCCTTCGGCTCAGGTCATGATCTCAGGGTCCTGGGATCGAGGCCCATATCGGGCTCCCTGCTCAGCAGGGAGCCTGCTTCCCCCTCTCTCTCTGCCTGCCTCTCTGCCTACTTGTGATCTCTCTCTCTCTGTGTCAAATAAATAAAATCTTAAAAAAAAAAATAATAAAATAAAATAAAATATCCATTCATCATAAAAATCTCAACAGCCTGGATTTAGAGGGAACAGACCTCAACATAATAAAAACTCTACATGAAAACCCCATATCTAACATCATATTCAATGTGGAAATACTGAAAATGTTTCCTCTAAGATCAAAAACAAGACAAGGATGTCTACCTCATCACTTTTATTCACTACTGTACTGAAAGTCTTAGGTACGGCAATCAGACATCCAAACTTATAAGGAATTAAGTAAAACTCTCATTATTTGTAGATGACATGATACTATGAATAGAAAATCATAAAAACTCCACCAAAAGACTATCAGAACTGATAAATGAATTCAGTAAATTTGCAGGATACAAAATTACTATACAGAAATTTTTTTCATTCCTATATGCTAATTACAAAGTAAAAAGAAAAATTAAGAAAACATCCCCACTTCTAATTGCACCAAAAAGAATAAAATATCTAGGAATAAACTGAACTATGGAGGTGAAAGACCTTATGACGAAAACTATAAAACACTGATGAAAGAAACTGAAGTCAATACAAAAAAAAAAATGGAAAGATCATTCTACACTCATGGGCTGGAAAAGTTAGTAAAATGTACATACTACCCAAAGCAATCTACAGATATATGTAATCCCTATCTAAATACTAACAGTATTTTTCACAGAAGTAGAATTATCCTAAAATTTGTATGGAACCACAAGAGACCTCTAATAGCCAAAGCAATCCTGAGGTATCATAATCTCAGGTTTTGAGGTACACCAAAAGCTATAGTAATAAAAACAATATCATACTGAAATAAAAACAGACACACAGATGAGTGGAATGGGATAGAAAGCTGTTCTAAATAAAACATTCATGGAAGTCATAGTCTCAGTTTTGAAGGGAAAAAAAAAAACACTTTACTGACATTACAGAAATCTAATAGAAAGAAGAAAAGGGAAATCTGCATGTAGATGAGAGCAACAGTAAGCACTAAAGGAGAATAAGGCAGTTACATCAAATGGGATACTTAAAACACCCAACCTCATCAGCTGGGCAAGCCCCATGGAAATAGCCAGGCTGGAGTCCCAGTTGAGAGGCCTGAGGAGAGCATCCTCCCCTCAGGTAAGACATGCAACTGACCATTCCCATAACAGCCATATTTATAGGGCAAATGATGTGGTCTGAAGTTAAAGATTTGTTTGCCTATGTGCATTTTGGAGCCAGCTGCATTTCTATGTTATCATGTCTTTACATACTAAAGGAGTCTGGGCTAGGTGTCCCCATTCTAGAGAGGGGGTGGGGATATGAGGCAAAATTTTTTGCTCTTGGAGTTCAGACCAGAAGGACCAGTTCTAACCCGGAGACCAGCTAGTCAGGCTCCCAAGATCATTCATAAAGCACAAGTCTCACAAAAAACATTCTTTAGCCTGCCTGTGTACATGCAGGTCTGGATAGTTGGCTGTGCAGGAGAAATCACAGAAACCTCCATCCATACACCACAAAAACCCAGAAGTAAACCCACACCTATATTGTTAATTGATGATGGTGGAGGCAAGAATGCACAATGGAGAAAAGACAGTCTCTTCAATAAATGGTGTTGAGAAAACTAGAACATTTTCTTATACCATACAGGAAAATAAACTCAAAATGGATTAAACATCTAAATGTGAGTCCTGAAGACTCACAGAAGAAAACTCCTAGAAGAAAACAGGCAGTAATTTCTCTGACATCAGCCTTAGCAACATATTTATGGATAGTTGTCTTCAGGCAAGAGAAATAAAAATAAATACAGGGACCACACCAAAATGAAAAGCTTCTACACAGCAAAGAAAACCATCAGCAAAACAAAAGCAACCTATTTAATGAGAGAAGATATCTGCAAATAATATATGCAATAAGAGGTTAATATCAAAGTACATGAAGAACTATATATAGAGAGAAAGAGAGAGAGAGAACTTATAAAACACAACACCAAAAAAAATTGAACAATCTGATTAAAAAATTGGCAGAATAGACGTTATTCCAAAGAAGACATAGATGGCCAACAGGTACATGGAAACATGTTCAACATCATTAATCATCAGGGAAATACAAATCACAACTACGATGAGATACCACCTAACACTCGTCAGAATGGCAATATCAAAAAGATAAGAAGTAGCAAGTGCTGGTGAGGATGTGGAAGAAGAAAGATTCATGCACCATTGGTGGGAATGTAAATGGGTATAGCCACTGTGGAAAAGAGTATAGAGATTCTCCTGAAAATTAAAAATGGAAATTCCATAGCACCAAGTACTTCCACTGCTAAGTATTTACCCAAGGAAAATGAAAATACTAATTCCTATGTTTATTGCAACATTATTTAGAATAATCAAGATATGGAAGCAACCCAAATACCCATCACTGGATGAATGGATAAAGAAGATGTGATACACACACACATAGAGTAATATTATTCAGCCATAAAAAAGAATGAGAGCTTCCATTTTTGAAAAGATGAATGGACCTAGAAGGTATTATGCTGGTCTGAGCGGCTATTGTAAGTCTCTAATATCTTATGCTCAAGACTATTATCAGATTAAAGACAACTTCCTGGATTGCAATTTAAAGGATCCTATTGATCACAACCTATTGACCTGATTATTATTTTGGAAACCTCATCAAAGCAAAACAGCTCACATGCCCAGTTGGAAAGGACCTTACCAAGTGCTCATCACTACTCATAATGCTTCACAACCAGGAGGTATTAAGGCTTTTGGGTACATATCACACAGCTATAGTAGGTTCCACCTGATTCTGGAGACCCCTAAGTGCCAAGAAAGATAAATAGCTAACATTGAGTTAGACTGCTTCTACCCAAGACAGCAAATCAAAACTTCATACTTTAAATTTTAGTTTCTTCTTTTCCTTTCTCCTGTTTGGCCTGGAAAGATAATGTCCTCATCTGTATCTTCCAGGCCCCTGCTAAATGAGGGGGTGGAGAATAAGATCTAGAAATAAAACAAAAACAAAAACAAAAAAACCAACAACAAAAAAATATTTTATTTCAAGCTGGGAGAAAATCTAACCGTGCTCCTAAACTTTTCACAAGCGAAAGAAAACATCTCCTTGGTCAACTCTCTGAATTTACATTACTGAGTTAAAAGGACCTACCAGGAGGCTTTGTGATTCAGAATTTATTCGTTTTAGCAGGTCCCTATTTACCTGGTTAAGGATAAATGTAAATAAGCCTATGATCAAGAACTTCTTAAATCAAAATTATTGCAGAATCTGCTGCTAAAACAATAGTGATCCAACAAAGATCCTTAAATTCTGTAGCCAAAATAGTTCCTGATAATAGGATAGCCCTTGATTATCTTTTAGATGAGCAAGGTGGTGTCTGTGCTGTAGTTACCATTACCTGTATCTGGATTAAAATTTCTGTGGAAATTAAAACTCAGTTACAAAAGATCACTTAATAAGGTACTTGGCTTTAAAGGGTGACTCCTTCAGTCAGAATTTTCTTTGATTGGTTTGGATCTTGAGGACCATGGCTCTGAAGTGCACTCCAAATTTGGGAATTATCCTGCTTATAGTTATCATAATAATATCCCTGGGGCATTGTACCCTCTCAAAAGCTTTAAATGTCTGTTCATAGCCACTAAATACCAAGCAGATGTTCTAAGTCTGGAATATCAGAGAAGTGAAGAAAACAACTTAAGGATTGCAGAACTAAATTGTGGCCTATGAATATCACAAGGATTCAGAAAAACAAACACCCATGACCTGTTACTATCACACACAGGATCAGTAAAAGCTACAAGAAGTGCAGACCAGTAGCTGAGAGTACCACCAATGCCTTAAATTTTTTTCATATCTCTCAGTTAAACTGATCAAAAGGGAAGAATTGTTAAAAAGAAACACTTAGGGCGCCTGGGTGGCTCAGTGGGTTAAAGCCGCTGCCTTCGGCTCAGGTCATGATCCCAGGGTCCTGGGATCGAGGCCCGCATCGGGCTCTCTGCTCGGCAGGGAGCCTGCTTCCTCCTCTCTCCTCTCTCTCTGCCTGCCTCTCTGCCTACTTGTAATCTCTCTCTCTGTGTCAAATGAATAAATAAAATCTTTAAAAAAAATAAACAAACAAACAATTTTTAAATATTTTTAAATATTTTAAATAAATAATATTTTAAAATAAATAATATTTTAAATAAATAATTTTTANCCAAATGGGACTTAATACCTAATCTAATGGCAGTTTCAACTTCTCCCAGAAATGTAAGTCTTAACCAGTCAGTCAGGAATTTTCTGATCAGCTCCAATGAGGTAATCTGTTATAGAGGCTGTCTCCATCCCACAAAGTAAGATGAGGTAATCTGCATAAGATCTTCTATTTTTACCTCTAATGGAAAGTGACCCTGCCTGGAACAATCTTTTTTTTTTTTTTTTTTTTTTTTTTTTTTTTTTTTTTTTTTTTTTTTTTTTTTTTTNGCTAATATCTTTATTACCTCACCCTTTTCCACCTATAAAACCTTCCATTTTCTACAACTCCACAGAGTTTTCCTCTACTTGCTAGATTTATGAATCATTTAAACAAAGCTAATTTGTTTTTTGTTGTTGTTGTTGTTGTTGTTGTTGTTGTTGTTGTTTTTAAAGATTTTATTTCATTATTTGACACACAGAGAGAGAGATCACAAGTAGGCAGAGAGAGAGGAGGAAGCAGGCTCCCTGCCAAGCAGAGAGCCCGATGTGGGCCTCGATCCCAGGACCCTGAGATCATGACCTGAGCTGAAAGCAAAGGCTTTAACCCACTGAGCCACCCAGGCTCCCTAAACAAAGCTAATTTGATCTTCAAATTTACACAGTTGAATTTTTTTTAAGGCTAAAGAAAAATTAATCATACATTTATGTTTTTATTCACAAATCTATTAAGTATTATATATTAAATTATAAAAAATATACAGAAGTAGCATAAGCTTTCTAAACATTGTCAGTAGAATATATCCCAGTGGTGATTTCAGCTTTTTGTGGCATATTGTTGAACATGGGTAACAGGACCTAAAGACTTTTAGGAATTAAAATTTTAAAATTTTAGATAGACTAGGGACACTTGGATGGCTCAGTCAGTTAAGCATCTGCCTTCAGCCCAGATCATGATCCCAGAGTCCTGGGATCAAGCCCCACACAGGGCTCACTGCTCAGAGGTGGGTCTGCTTCTCCCTCTCCCTCTGCTGCTCCCCCTACTTGTGCTCTCTCTGTCTGTCAAATAAATAAAATCTTTATGAAAAAATTTAGAATAAACAGTATTTGATTTTTTTTTAATTTAGCACCTTTCAATACGAGTACAGAGGATCTCATTTCTTCTCCCTCAAAATACCAGCACCCTAGCTTTAACTTAAGACTATTTATTCTAATTATTACAGCTCCTTAGGTCACCACTATACCTTCAATTTCTCAAATCCAGCCTTCCTACAATTTTCAGACTCTACTAATAAAATGCAAATATGACTATTTCACATCCCCATATGTGGTTTCATTGTTATAAGGCACATTTCCAAGTTTCTGATTACAGCATACTTTTTCTCCAGTATTGAGAACCTACCTACTTACCTTTTCCAATCCCATTTGCTGCCAATGCCTGCCTCATATTTGAGGCACACCAGTATGATAAATATTTTACCTGTGTGTTCTTATCTCATCACTATTCCTTTGCTCATGTGATGAATTCTACCAGAATCCCCTTCTCCAACACCACATGGTGTGAATCAATTCTGTTTATGGCCATAAATTCGAATATACTATTACTACACCTCCACAAATTTTTGGTATCTTTTCAAACAGTGATATATAACTCAAAGATAAAGGAATGACTGGCACACTTAACTATATAAGAACATCGTCAAACTAAATATAAACATGAGATAGACTAAGTGGGAATATATTAGCAGTGTGCATTCAACAGATGAAGGGTTAGTATAAAAACTACAGAGATCCTCCAAACAATAAACAAACAGCAACTGAACTAATACGAATGGGGAAAACATGCAAGTGATTCAAAAAAGGAGAAACTCAATTAACATCTGCATGAGTGTATGGTCAACTGTCAATATTAGCAAGAAATCACAAATAAAAGAAAAAAATCAATCCTGTTTTTACATATTATCTTGAAAAATGTTTGAGGAGTGTCTGGGTGGCTCAGCCAGTTAGATGTCTGCCTTCAGCTCAGGTCATGATCCTGGAGTCCCAGGACTGAGCACCACATTGAGCTCCCTGCTCTAGCAGGGAGTCTGCTTCTTCCTCTGTTCCTCAGCCGACTCGTGCTCTCTCTCCCTCTCTTAAGTAAAAATCATAAAAAAGAAAAAGTGTTTGAAATGACTGAAAATATTCCATATTGGTAAAAAATTGGAAAAGCAAATTCTCATACACTAAGTCCTTAAAGAAGTCAATTACAATGTATACATACTTTGACATGGTAATTTCCCTTTCTAAAAGTTTCTCCCACAAAAATACCGACACCGAAATACACAAAGGTGTATGTATAAAGATCATTCCTTAATTTTAACGGTCAAAAACTTAACAGCCTATATGCCCATTAAATTTTATATGTCTAAGTGAAATTACATACAGCGAGTGCTAAATTTAAATACAACGCACATATTAGAAAACAATAAAAACTAGGTTATGTATTTGCAAAATACATTAGGAATAAAGATCACATCACAGAACAGTAAGAACAGTATAATATCCTTATGTTAAAATATATTTTTAATTTTCAACATAAGACAGGAAGTATGGGATAGTTGGCTAAAATACTTATTTTATAATACTGCCTATATTTCTTAAATTCCCTGTTCCACCACTTTCTAATTATATAACATTAGGTGAGTTATATATCTCTTTATAGCTTAGTTTCCTCATATGTAAAATGTATAAAAGTGTTTTTTAATGAGTAATGAAAAGACTGGAAGATGCTCATTGATATATCAGTAGGGACTATTTCTAAGTAAGGAATTGGAACACAGGGGTTTCACTTGAAACTTTTCATTCTTACTCTATAAATTTCTGTTTTTAAAAATATTTTACATTAAGCACATTATTTTCACAATGAATTTTGTTAAAGTGGCATTGCTCAGATCTACAATATAAACAAGTCTTCCATATTAGACATGTAAACACAATTAAGTCAATTGTTACAAGGAATACCCCTGTCCAGAATATGAGCATTTATGCTGTGTTCATTTTAATGGATATACCACAACATATAGAAGAAGAAAACTCATCCCCACCCTAACTTTCATCTAAGATAAGAAATATTAGTGTGAAACTCAGTAAAGTAAAGAATACACTGATAGGTAAAGTCTTAGGAAGGTTATAAGTTTGTACAGATGGTGTTCACCTAGCCTGACAATTCTGGATGGTAAAAGCTTGATTACAGTTCCAAGTTCAAATTAACTTGGTCAAGATAGCTATCTGAATCATAGGTATTTTATTTAAAGATTCATATTTTTAACTTTTTTAATTTAAATTCAATTGGACAACATATATCATTAGCTTCCGATGTAGAGCTCAGTAATGTAACACCCAGTGCTCATCGCATCACATGTTCTCCTTCATGCCCATCCCATGCTTGTCACCCAGGTACCCCATGCCCCACCACCTCCCCTCCAGTGACCCTCAATTTCTTTCCCATAGTTAAAAGTATCTCATGGTTTGTCTCCCTCTCTGATTTCTTCCCATTCCATTTTCTTTCCCTTCCCCTATGATCTTCCGTTCTGTTTCTTATATTCCTCATATGAGTAAAACCATATGATAATTGTCTTTCTCTGACATTTCACTCAGTATAGTACCTCCTCCAATTCCAACTGTGTCAATGTAAATGGTAAGATTTCATGCTTTCTGATGGCTGAGTAATATTCCATTGTATATATATACCATATCTTCTTTATCCATTACTCTACTGATGGACATCTGGGCTCTTTCCATAGTTTGACTATTGTGAAATTGCTGTTATAAAAATGGGGGTGCAAGTGCCCCTTTGGATCACTATTTTTGGGGTAAATATCCAGTAGTGCAATTGCTAGGTCATAGGGTAGCTGTATTTTTAACTTCTTGAGCCCTAGACACGACACACTATTTCCCAGAGTGGCTGCACCAGCTTGCAGTCCCACCAACAGTATAGGAGAATTCTCCTTTCTCCACATCCTCACCAACATGTTGTTTCCTGGCTTGCTCATTTTAGTCATTCTGACTGCTGTGAGCTGGTATCTCATTGTGGATTTGATTTGTATTTCCCTGATGCCAAGTGATGTTGAGAATTTTTCATGTGTCTGTTGGCATTTTGTATATCTTTTTTGGAGAAATGTCTATTCATGTCTTCTGCCCATTTCCTGATTTGGCTATTTGTTCTTTGGGTGTTGAGTTTGGTAAGTTATAGATCTCAGATACTAGTCCTTTATCTGATAAGACATTTGCAAATATTTTCTCCCATTCCATAGGTTGCCTTTTAGTTTTATTGACTGTTTCCTTTGCTATGCAAAGCTTTTTATCTTGATGAAGTCCCAATAGTTCATTTTTGCTTTTGTTTCCCTTGGCTTTAGAGATGTGTCTAGCAAGAGGTTGCTGAGGCCAAAATTGAAGAAATTGCTGCCTGTGTTCTCCTCTAGGATTTTGATGGATTCCTGTCTCACTTTAGGTCTTCTATCCATTTTGAGTTTATCTTTGTGTATGGTGTAAGAAAATGATCCAGTTTCATTCTCCTGCATGTGGTTGTCCAATTTTCACAACACCATTTGTTGAAGACTGTCGTTTTTCCATTGGAGATTCTTCCCTGCTTTGTCAAAGATTAGTTGACCATAGAATTGAGGGTCCATTTCTAGATTCTCTATTCTGTTTCATTGATCTACGTGTCTATATTTGTGCCAGTACCATATTGTCTTAATGATTGCAGCTTTGCAATATAGCTTGAAGTCTGGAATGGATCAAGCAGGAAATTAAAGAAGAATTTTGAAAATTCATGGAAACTAATGAAAATGAAAACACAACTGTTGAAAATCTTTGGGGTACAGCAAAGGTGGTCCTAAGAGGGAAGTACATAGCAAATCAAGCAAGAAAATTCTCAAATATACAACCTAACCTTAGACCTAAAGGAGCTAAAGAAAGAGCAGCAAATAAATCCTAAACCAAACAGGAGACAAGAAATAATAAAGATTAGCACAGAAATCAATGAAACATAAGCGAAAAGAACAGAGTAGAACAGATCAATGAAACTAAGAACTGGTTCTTTGAAAGAATTAATAAGATTGATAAAACCCTAGCCAGACTTACCAAAAAGAAAAGAGAAGGGCAACTATATGCCAACAAATTAGGCAATCTGGAAGAAATGGATGCATTCCTAGAAACACATAAACTACCAAAACTGAAACAGAAAGAAATAGAAAACCTGAACCCATAATCAGCAAGGAAAATGAAACAGTAATCAGAACTCTCCCAACAAACAGGAGTCCAGGGCTGGATGACTTTCCAGGGGAATCCTACCAAACATTTTAAAAAAGAATTAACATCTATTCTTTTGAAGCTGTTTCAAAAAATAGAAATGGAAGGAAAACTTCCAAATTCTTTCTATGAGATCAGCATAACCTTGATCCCCAAACCAGACACCCCACCAAAAAGAAGAATTACAGACCAGTATCCCTGATGAACATGGATGCCAAAATTCTCACCAACATACTAGCCAAGAGGATCCAACAGTACTTTAAAAGGATTATGCACCACAACCAAGTGCGATTTATTCCTGGTTTGCATGGGTGGTTCAACATCTGCAAATCAATCAATGTGATACATTAACAAAAGAAAGGATAAGAACCATATGATCCTCTCAGTTGATGCAGAAGAAATATTTGACAAAATACAGCATCCTTTCTTGTGTAGGGATAGAGGGAATATACCTCAATATCATAAAAGCCATGTACAAAAATCTTAATGGGGAAAAACTGAGAGCTTTTCCCCTAAAGATTTATATTTTTAAAATAAAATATTGAATGAGATTTGTGGATCTTATAGTAAGGAAGAAGAGCAATTTATAAATGATTATACATTAATCATAATTACATAGACACATAGTATATATGTCAATTTTTAATCTTTCCTCAACAAGTACTGCTAAAGCATTTATTCATATGTAGTGGATAGGAGTACTTCTATTTTCTTCCTGTTTTAACTTTATTTCCATATTAATCATAATTTGATTATTTCCTTTTTCCGATAAATCTGTGGCAGAATTATTACCTCTAGTTATCAAGGTTTCCCACTGCAAATAATTTTGTCTTTGTAAGTGTACAATGTTGACATTTGAAATAAAATTTACATTTACTATAAGGAAGCTTATATTCTTCAATTGTATATTTCCTGTTTACTGGAAGTAGATCTGATGATAACTTTCTCTTCCTAGGATCAGAAAATGCACATAATTGAACTGTTTTTGTTTGTTTTGTTTTTGTTTTTTGTTTACCTGGGAATGACTGGTCTCTTCCTAAACTTGCTGCACTGTTAAGTGTCTTTGTCTATCTTCAAGGCCTCTAGTTTGTTCTGTGATGATAGCAATTTTATAGTCAATCCCATTTTGTAGCAGGAAAAGAATTGCTTTCAGATTGAGTATGACCTCATAAAAAAATCTTCCTACCGTGCAAACTCATTGATTCTACAAGCCTTTCCAAGTTCTAATTGCCAGCATTTCCCTGGCTATAGGAATCTATGATTTTACTGTTTAACTGCTTTTTGTCCATTGTATGTAGACTACACTTACTAATTCAAAACAAGTTAATTTAAAATAAAATTAGAATTGGTTGAAAACATGAATGCATTTTTTATGACTGATATAAATGGAGACCTTCAACATACAACTGATATCTCAAAATTATAAAAAGCTCAGGTAAGAAATCTTGAAAGCTACTAGCTATTCAAGCTCCGAAATGGTCAATTTTAACATTTAATTACTGGGTTATAACAGGTTAAAATAATTTCATAGTAGGCATGTGATGCTTATTAAATAAATTAATAAACAGATGAAAGTAGGAATAAGGTGAATAATTTTTTGCAGTTTATTTCATTACTGTTACTTGTGGGTCTTGTCCAACTTCCACTCAATTTACTCTGTGTGGACAGTGAAATTTTTATCTCTGCTGTAGCAACTACTATGAAAATGGCTGTTCTCACCCAGAGAGTAATATAATTTTGACTTTTAGGCAGTCTGAAAATAAAGGTCTAGAAGTAACTTTGCTCTTTCTATGATCAGGAAAGATACATTTTCAGGCACCCAAGGAAGAATTAAAGTCAACATAATATTTAACAGCCATGGGAATACCTAACAATCCACTTTGATCATCCTCATGAGAAATACAAATTTACCTTTATGTCTTTATTGTGATTCCTTCAATGTATCAAATGACTGAATTTGGCATTTCCCATCTCTTTGATTGCTCTAATCTATCAAATAATGGAACTATGTGATTCTCATTTCCTCTAAAACAGTGTTCTGTTTTTCTCTTTTCTTTTTCACAGACTGATTTACAACCTTTTCTTCTATTACTCCCTCTGGAACTCTCTTTCCATATTTCTACCAGCTTTTGTGTTAAACAGTTTAACTAAATTGCATGGTGGCTCACCCCCTCATTAACTTCAATCCCTGCCTTCCTACTTTTAAATTAACAATGCCTGACTACCAAGGGAGTTTTATGACCATTAACCCATTTCTTTCTTTTCATGATTATATAAATACAGTTATTTTATTCCCAATGAGAACACTATTAGAACTATCCTCTGACATTAAAACAAAACCATTCTGCCTAAGTTCCTTCATTAAACATATATTTTAATTGTTTTATTGATTTCTATATTTGGGAAAAGCTGAATAGAATTACACATACTATTCTAAGTGTGTCATTTCAACCCAAAATTTTAGAATTATATTTAATTAATGCTTATAAGATCTTTAACTTATAATGCTAAATGCATTATTTTGATTTTGGTTTTATAATTATTTTTCCATATGTTGAAGTAATATTATTTGGATATTACTACATATTTTTGGGATTTTTACTGAAAATAAGTTACTACTTTATAGATTTTTATCAGTATGTGCTTCTTGATTTTGACATTGACTTCTTTACTAAATAACTTTTTTATTAATGATTCTAACATATGTTGAAGATGCTTTTTGTGAAAGTCTATCATTTACTATTTTTTTTGAAAGATTTTATTTGTTTCTTTGACAGAGAGAGAGGCAGTGAGAGAAGGAATACAAGCACGGAGGAGCAGGCTTCCTGCTGAGCAGGCAGCCTGATGCAGGGCTCAATCTCAGGACCCTGGGATCATGACCTGAGCAGAAAACAGATGCTTAACAACTAAGCCACCCAGGTGACCCTATCATTTACTATTTTTAAATATATTTATTCAGTGTTTTAAAAATTTTTATTATCAGTAGTCCAAAGGAAAGGTCACCATGAGGATTGTGACTGGCAATATGTGGTGACCAGCAACCCAATGACCAATAAAGGATGGGTAAAATACAGGATATTTGTGTGGGAAGTCATTCATTCAACACTATATGTGTGATGTTATAAAATAAATGTTGCAGAAGATGAATAAAGCAAAATCTCTGCCCACAGACATAATCAGAGGCTAGTGGGGAAGTTTCAACACGCACTAACTACTTCTGACTTCTGGTACGTTGCAATGAAAACTGAAAGAAGCATAAAGTGCTTTGAGAAATGGCAGGTGATGATGACAAGAATCTTTATGAAGCTTCATTCATTTAAAATTAGATATTCAGTGATGCTACAGAATAGACACATTTGTAGGCATCATGTACACAAAACGGTGTAAAACAAAGTCTCTTGCTCTCATGGAGTTTAATCTCTAGTGAGTAATAATCTGCACACAAAGAGGAAGTGGAGGAGGCAGAGAAACATATTTTAAGCAGAAAAAAGAGCCCCCTCCCCCCAAAAAGCAACTTGGAATTATGAAATGATTAGAAGTACCTAGAACCAAGTATATGTGTACCCATGCAGGGAAAGGGCTGGTAGTAGAAAAAAGAGTATTGGGTGAGAAGAGACCATGAAGAAAATGGGGACTTCCCCATCAAGGATCTTAATTTTAACTATGTAATCAGTAAGTTGTAATAATAGTTTTTTGAGTAGAGGTATAGATAGATCTGTACATACAAAAGTAACTGAGGCAACAGAGGGGAGGAAGTGTTACCAGTGGAGACAGGAAGACCAATGGTAGTATTTCCTCTAATGGTTCAATATAGACATGTTATCACAACTGGAATTTAGATGTGGAATAAGGTAGCTATTATAGAGATTAAGTGACAGGAAGAAGGGTACAAGGTGGTCCAAGTTTTGGTGGCAGGGTTTAATAATACAGTTTCCCATGATGGGAATGTAGAATGAAATGAGGTTTGAGAGACAAGTGTTTGTTTGTTTGCTTGTTTGCTTGTTTGTTTTGAGGGAAAGAGAGAGCATGCAAGCAGGGCAGAGAGGGGCAGAGGGAGAAAGAGAATCTCAAGTAAGCTCCACGTTCAGCATAGAGCCCAACATGGGGTTCGATCTCACAGTCCTAAGATCATGACCTAAGCTGAAATTAAGAGCCAGACACTTAGTCAACTGAGCCACCTAGATGCCCTGAGAGACAAGCTTTGTGGTGGAAAATTTGGATTTGAAGAACTTGTGGTTCCTATTGGTTGAGATACCAAGTAGACAATTGGAAACTGAAGTAATGTTGAGAAATAAAGATGAATATTTGTCATTATATATTTGTCATTATATATTGACAGTTCACAAAATGGGACTGGATGAGATTGCCTGGCAGAGAAAACAGAGAGGAGGAAAGGGGACAAAAGGAAAAACCACTGGTGAACAATAAAATGAAGAATCAGGAAGGGAAAAAGAAGATCCTAAGGGTCCTGTTAAAGGATAATCAGGGAAATTACTAGTGTGATTACAGAAGAAAGAATTAATAAAAACATATGGTAACCTGTTACATGTAAGGATAACTAATGATCATTACAGAAGCAGAGTCAATAGAGTAGAAGGAACAGGGATCATACTAAAGAAGAGTGAAGAATAAATGAGAAATAATAAAGTGGAAGCAACAACTGAAATAGAAGAAGTGTGCTCGCTTCGGCAGCACATATACTGAAATACAAGCAGTGAGCACTTATATGTAAAGACTACAATATTTGAGGCCCTGTTATAAACACTTTACATAGTTTTACACATTTAACTCTCAAAAATAACCATGTTAGGTATGTATGGTTATTAGTCCCACATTAGAGATAACAAAACAGCCAGAAAAAAATTAAGTAGTTAATCCAAGGAGACAGAGTCACAAATAGTGGAACCAGGATTTGAACTTGGTCAATTTGTTCCAAGACATTTCCTCTTAACAATCACCTATTATTTCCCAGTGCAGGTACTTCTCTGCTTAAGTTTTGCTGTTCCTCCCATCCAGAGGTGGAGTCAATGTTACCACAATCATAAATCTGTGCTGGGCTTAGGATTTGCTTTAACAAATAGAATGTGGCAGAGGTAATGCTGCTTGGATTCTAGAAGCTAGGCCTCAAGAGGCCTCAAGAGGCCTTGCAGCTTCCACCTTCACTCTCTTAAAAACACTGTCCTGAGATCCCATGTAAGGATGCTAGTCTGCCTATTAGCCACATGGAGTGGAGATGATGTGCCCCAGGGAAAAATTAGCACTGATTTCCAGACATGTGAATAATTAACTCAGCCAAAGATGCAGCTGGATGAGCACATGAGTAAGCCCAAGGGAAAGCAGCAGAGGAAACACCCGGACGACCCGTGAGATCTTGAGAATAAACCACTAAATTTGGGGGACATTTGCCATGCAACAATAAACAGTTGATGTAGAAGTTGGTATCTAAAACTGGGTTGCTGCCATAACAAAAGTCTAAAACATGTGGTATTTAGTTTTAGACAAAGTAATAGGAAGAAACTAAAAAAGCAGCTAAGAGAGTTAAGAGTGTTAGTGGATTCTGAGAGACCAATGAAGAAATTGCTACTGAAGGCTTGAGAAAGGGTGATGTGTATTATGTAGGGTAATTGGTATAATGTAGTAGACAAACAATTGACAGCAAAGTCATCTGAAAAACTTGGAAGATAAAAAATAAAACTAATGAACTTGTGAATACAGCCAAGGAAATTTCCAGACAGAATATAAAAAATGTCAATTGGCTTCTTACAGGTTCATATGACAAGGTATGAGAGGGTAGAGATAAATTGATATTCAAGTAGCAGGAAAAATCTTCAGAAATTACAGAAAATACAGTATACATTATGGGTTGGAAAACAAATCTATTTCTCTTCTCCATCTCCCCCCCATAAAAGATTTTTTAAATAAAAATTGGTCTTATAGGGGCGCCTGGGTGGCTCAGTGGGTTAAAGCCTCTGCTTTCGGCTCAGGTCATGATCTCACGGTCCTGGGATCGAGGCCCGCATCGGGCTCTCTGCTCAGCAGGGAGCCTGCTTCCCCCTCTCTCTCTGCCTGCCTCTCTGCCTCCTTGTGATCTCTCTCCCGCTGTGAAATAAATAAATAAATTCTTTAAAAAAAAATTGGTCTTATAGTACTTATGAAATTTAAGGTGTTAAGATCTCAGAAAGTTACTTCTAGTAAACCTTTTTAGCTGGAAAAAAGAAAAAATGTCTTCTGAAAATCATAAGGGCATTATTTCTTAGAAGTTTCATGTATTCCTCAAATAGTGGTCTGTTTCAAAATGAATTTTGATCCTTTTAGATCATGGAGGAAACATGACTCAGATTCATAGGAAACTAGAAAATTATAAGAAGAAATTATCAACACTAGTGCTTGAGCTAAAGGGACCACAGATTAAAATGAACAGAGGCCTCTGGGAAAATTATACAGCAGCAGAGATTATTTCTTATTAATAAGAAAAAAGGAAAGAGAGGGGGAAAGGAAAAGGAAGGGAAGAGAAGGAAAAAGAGACAGTCTCAATGACTGAGAGT
The DNA here is from genome assembly GCA_002007465.1 of Ailurus styani. NCBI lineage: Eukaryota > Metazoa > Chordata > Mammalia > Carnivora > Ailuridae > Ailurus > Ailurus styani. The sequence continues at coordinate 1,626,523 of LNAC01000034.1, read as the reverse complement.
CACTGAGGGCAGACCATGGGTCCAAGGTCTTGAGCTAAAAGCCCAGAGGGCAGAGCCAAGAAATAAAGAGAAAAATAGGTTAGGGAACCATTCCCAGAAAATGGAAATGATCGTTGTCAAGTCTAATTTCTTGTTCTAGAAGTTGGGAGAAGTGATGGCATGTGCCTTCCTGGAATTCAGAACCATGAGAATTTTTACAGTCCACTGGCTGCTATGTCCCTCCTTTTCCTTTCTTTTTAAAATGGTAGTGTGATCCCCATACTCATTTCACCATTATATGTTTTGGGGAGTGGGAATGGTAGACAAATTATTATCTCTTTTTTTCACAAATCTCTGGATTAAGAAAACCTACACCTGAAAAACTTCACCCAGAACTGATACAGCTCATGAAATCAAAAACTTCAGACCGGATGCTATGATTTGATGAGACTTTGGTGGGGGTCTTTGAAAGGATGAATGCATTTTGCATAGAAGAACTGTGTAATTAGTTGTGGCCAAAAGACAGACTATAGGAGACTAAACTGCTACAATTTTTTTACCGCTTCTTCCATCAAAAGGTGAGGGCTCTTTCCCCACTCCTTGAATCTAGGCTGTTCTGGTGAATAGTTATGATAAATATAATGTGTTAGAAATGACAGTTCTAAAGTCTAAGGCACAGAGGACTTTCAGATTCCACTTTTCCCCCTTAGAATGTTACACGGACGCTTCAGTGAAGGAGTGAAGTTTTACTTTAGTATAAGGAGGAGAAGTCACATGGAGGAGAAGCAAAGTGTCCCAGCCAACTGCAGGCACATGAAAAAATCTTGGACTATTTAGCCTAGCCTTCTTCTTTGTTAAGTATGGCCATATGAATGGGATTGGAGAACTCATAAAAGGAACCTGCCAGTCAACCCACAAAATCCTAAAGATCAATCATTGTTTTAGTTAAGTTCGGAGTGATTTTTTTCTCAATCTAGTTTTATATAAGTGATAAACATATATTGTTGCTCACTACTGTACTCTACCTTTTAAAGGTGTTTGTTTGCAAAAGGCAAGAATTAAGGTTTTAATTTAAAATAAAAGCTGTATTAATGGATATGTATTTGTGTATATATTTTGGAATAGGAAAGTCTAAGACACATTCAGAAGATGGGACAAAATATAACAAGGTATGAGGAGAATTATTAGGAATGAAAAGAGAACATAAGCATCTATGTAGCAGAGATTAAAATTTAAGAGATTATTATAAACAAACTTATGCCAACAAATTTGAGAAATTTTAACATAAATGAGAAATTCCTATACTGACCAAGAGGTCACAGAAAATTTGAGTAATATTGATACATAGTAAGTAATTAAAAAAAAATCCCAAACAGATAAAACAGGCTCATACGCTTTCTAGGAATATTTGGTATTAAATAAATAGTAACTTCAACTTTAACTTCATTCTTCTAGAAAATGAAAAATGAAGGAATGCTCCTCAACTGATTTTATGAGATTATGCCCAACTAGATATTTTGTTAGATAATACCTAGTTCAACATGAACAGTTCAGGTTTGCTTCCCCCCAGACTCACGGTTCTATACTGCAATTTCCCATCAGTACTTGACAGAATCACCAGATAGCACTGCAGTCTGATAATAGACACCCTGAACACTCTTGATGTTAATGCATCATAAGCACAAGTAATAACAGTCTTTGCTCTGCAATCTGGGTTAGCTAGAAGGGCTGCATGGCTCTGAGTCGTACTCAAAGCTCTTGGTATTATGGCTTACCAGGTAAATAGGTATGAATAGCATTTCCAAATATGTGTATCAATTGAGCAATCCATTAAACTTTGGCCTATGTCATCTGTATATCTAAAGAGGTCCGGCAGGCATTGTTCTTTTCATAGAGTTAGGGGGTCTGAGATGCAACTTATCTGACACGTGGAAGGGGATTCCAACATCCTTTAGACAACTGAACAGCTAAAGCATTTAATTCAGTGGCAAGCACCTAAAAGTCCATCATCTTATTCTCCATAGTCTAGTATGCATATATCTTTCGAGGTATCTAGGATAACTGCTACTTACCAATCAATATGTCCTATCAGCATGGGCAGTCAATGTAATAGATCGGCATGATTTCCTATCAGAAACAAGATAATTAAGGTCCCACTGAGCTAAATTATGGAGCCAAGCCCAGGAATTGATAAAGCCTTGTGGCAAAACAGTGCAGTTATATTCTTCCAGTTGAAAGTAAGTGACTTCTGATGCTCTTTGTTTATTGGATTGAGAAAAAAAAAGACATCAATCAGCTTGATAGCTAATTTTCCAGGTGTCAGGGACTATATTTGCTATCACCATTAAGGAACAAATGCAATGGGAGACATCTCTTGATTGAGCTTATGATAGTCTGCTATCATTCTCTATGATCCATCTGCTTTCTACATAGGCCAAAGTTAAATGGGACTGTGATGGTATAAGCACCTCAGTGAATGGAAATTGCATCATTCCAGATACTTGAGGCAAAAACTATGGGATCATTCTTGATTTCTCTCTTTCATGCACACATCCAATTTGTCAAGAAATTCTATCAGGCTTATATTACTGTGATATCTTCCAAACAGCTTTCTTACCTTCATCTCTGTCCTCTACCATTGATTTTCACTGAAGCAACAGAAAAATACTTTTAAAAGATAAGGCAAATTGTGTCACTCCTCTGTTGAAAATGCTACAGTAGTTCTCCATTTCACTCACAGAAAAGGCTGATAGCTGTACAGTGGCTTACAAAACAATATGGGTTCTGGATCCCCATTAAATTTCTGACTTCGTCTCCTGATTTCCTTTCTTTGTCACTCTACTCTAGTCATACTGGCCCCCTTGCTGGTTCTCAATCACACCAGTCATGTTTCTGCCTTGAGTTCTTTGCTCTACTTGTTTCTGCTGCATGGAATGTTATTCTAAAATCCATATTGCTAACCTCCTTTTCTTTACAGTTTTGCTCAAAGTAATCTGTTGAATAAGGCCTCCCCTGGCCACCCTACCTAATACAGGAAACTCTCCCCCTTCCCCATTGCCTGCATAGTCCTACTGATTCCCCATACTCTATTTTTTTCTATATATTTCATCTTAAATATGCTACATATTTAACTTGTTTATTTTACTTATTCATGTTTATTAGTTACTATTTTTTTTTACTAGAATGTGATCCCTATAATGATAAAATCTTTGTCTTATTTACTAATATAGTAGAATAGAAGGATGTGTGGCATATATAAGATGCTCCCAAACTTTTGAGGAATCCATAAATGAATAAATAGAAAAATCTTAAAACTATTTTAAGTGAAATAAGGCAAGTTGCAGGAAAATCTGTATCATATAATTCCACTTATGTAGAACAGAATAAAGGAGAACTATAAAATGTTATTTAGCAATTCATCCATATGTTACACTTCATAGTTTACCATATACGTTAGACTATCATTCTATGATAATCATGGAAGTCAGAATAGTAGTTACTTTGGGGTGCAGTAAGGGTCATGTAATTCGGGAGACAGACATAGGTCACTTTAATGACAAAGGGAGGTCCAAGACGGCAACATAGGAGGAGTCTGAGCTCCTCTCCTCCCTGGATATACTGAATATGTACCTGCACATACAGCAGTTCTTCCCGAAGAAAAGCTAAGGGCTGCCTGGATAACTTCTACACAACAGAGAACTGGAGGGACCACAAACAGAACAGCAGGGAAGACAAAAGACCCAGCCCTGACACTGAACTACAGTGGAGAAGGATACTATTGAGGGACTGAGAGCAAATTCATTTGCCCAGGGGCACAAAAAATTCATGGTTTAAAAGGGCAGCTCGAACTTAAAGGAACCAGCCTTTGCATGTCTGCCAAGTGGAAGGCAAGCTGTGGACTACTCTCTAGAGTTTGAGAGGCTAGAGTACCATCGTTTATACTCCGCCACCTTGATAACACAGACAGAAGCAGGGTCTGGGCACTCTGGCCAGCCTGACCCTTCAGGCCTCTAGCCCACAGCAGGCCCAGATGCCTTGGGCACAGAAAAAAAAAATGCCACCATTTAAAAACAACTAGAATATAATGGCAACAGTCCTAGGGGGCAGCAGGAATGCTTTCTGGGGTTGTTGGAAGCAGGGAACACCATGTTTCATTTCTGCCTATGTCCTGACAGTACAGAGAGGAGCAGGGTATGATTGCTCTGACTAGCTAGCTGCCTGAGCAAGCCCTGAGACCATCTGAGCCCCATCTGTTCCCACAAGGAGTTCCACCCAACCACCCAAATTGCAGCCATCTGCAAACAGTAGCCTGAGTGCAGCACACACTAGGACAGCCTTGAATGATACCCGCTACAGCTCCAGCCATCTTGTTCAGGCAACAAGAGGCACAAAGCAGCCTGAAACAACCAGGCCTACACAGGCTTTAATTCCTACTATCCCACCGAGACCTTCAAATTCCTACTATCCCACCGAGACCTTCACCCTCCTACATCACATGCCCTGAGCTGAGACCCCCCTGGCCTGTGTCTGTTTAAGTTTCAGCTGTCCCACCAGGGCACCCAAGTGTAGAGTACCCCAGGACTAGCCCACGCCTGCTACAACACCAGCCATTCAGTCAAAACTGCTAGACACAAGCAGTCTGTGCAGGGTACATTACTATACAAGGCATTCCTTCAAGACTAGGAAAAGTAGTTTTTTGTCTAACTTATAGGAGTAAAAACAGAGTTAAACAAAATGAGGAGACAGAGGAATATCATCTAAAAGAAATAACAAGACAAAACTCAAAAAAAGGAACTAATAAAAAATGGAGATAAGCAGTCTACCTGATAAAGAGTTCAAAGTAATGGTCATAAAGTTGCTCACCAGACTTGAGAGAAGAGTGGATATACTCAGTGAGAAGTTCAACTAAGAGACAGAAAATATGAAAAAGAACCAATTAGAGTTGAATAATACAATAACTGAAATGAGTACACTCGAGGGAATCAACAAGAGAACAGAGGATGGAGAAGAACAGGTCAGTGAAATGGAAGACAGGGTACTGAAAAGCATCCAAACTGAACAGCAAAAAGAAAAAAAGAATTTATAAAAGAGCGATAGGTTAAGGGATCACTGAGATGTCACATCTACTAACATTCACATTATAGGCATTCCAGAAGAAGGGAGAAAGAGAAAGGATGAGAAAAACCTACTTGAAGAAACATTAACTGAAAACTTTCCTAATCAGAAAGTGAAGAAAGCCCCCCAAAAGATGAACCCAAACATGTCAATACCACAACACATAATAGTTAAAATGTTAAAGATTAAATATAAAGTTTAAAAGCACAAGAGAAAAGCCACTAGTTACCTACATAGGACCTCATAAGGCTATCAGCTAATTTTTTAGCAAATCTTCTGATCAGAAGGGAGTGGTATTAGATATATTCAAAGCACTAAGAGGAAAATCAAACCCCAAAAAACAAAAAACTACAATCAAGAATATTCTACTGGCAAGGTTATTATTCAGAATTGAAGGAGAAATAAAGAGTTTCCCAGAAAAACAAAAGTTAAAGGAGTTCACCACCACTAAACTGAGCTTACAAGAAATATTAAAGGGACTTTAAGCAAATGTGAAAAGGTCATAACCAGAAGTAAACACACACACACACACACACATATGAAAGGAAAAAACATACATATATGAAAGAAAAAAATTCACAAGTAAAAGAAAACATACAATAAAGGTAGTAAATCAATGACTTATAAAGCTAGTATGGAGGTTAAAAGACAAAGGTAGCAAAATCAGTTATCTCTAAAACATAATTAAGGGACACACAAAGTTTTTTAAAAAGTAAAATATGGTATCATACATAATACATGGACTGAGGAGGGGTGCCTGGGTGTCTCAGTCCAATTCTTTATTTCAGCTCCGGTTGTGATCTCAGGGTTGTGTGACTGAGCCCCAAGTCAGCTCCATACCCAGCAAGGAGTCCGCATGAGATTCTCTCTCTCCCTCTCCTGCTGCCCTTCCCACCTCCATTCCCCAAGTGCATGCTCACTCTCTCTCAAATAAATAAATAAATCTTAAAAAAAAATGTGGAGTGGGGAGTAAAAACATAGTACTTTTAGAATGTGTTCAAACTGAAGCAATCATCAACTTAATATAAACTCCTCTTTAATGTTATAGATGAACCCAACATAACCACTAACCAAAAATCTATTATAGATGCACAGAAAAATAAAGAGAATGAAATCCAAGCATAACACTAAGGAGTCATCAATCACAAGAGAAGACAGAACAAGAGAGGAACAGAGAACTCTAAAGAAAAATCAAAACAATTAGCAGACTGTCAATAAATACATACCTATTAATAGTTACTTTAAATTTCAGTGGTTTAAGTGCTCCAATCAAAAGACACAGTGTAACTGAATTGAAAACGAACAAACAAAAAGATCCATCTATATGCCACCTACAAGAGACTCCCTTCAGACCTAAGGACACATACAGACTGAATGGGAAGATATAGATCCATGATAATGGAAGCGGGGGTAAAAAAGGCCAGGATAGCAACACTTAAATCAGACAAAATGGGTTTTAAAACAAAGGCTTAACAAGGGACAAAAGCGCTTTACATAATGATAAAGAGATCAATCCAGCAAGAAGATATAAAAATTATAAATATCTATGTACCCAACATAGGAGCATTGAAATGAATAAAGCAAACATTAACAAACATAAAGGGAGAAATTGATAGTAATTCATAGAGGGAGACAAACCATTAAACTCTTAATCACAGGAAACATGATTGCTGTAGGGGTGGGGTTGGGCAAATGGGGTAACTGGGTGATAGACATTAAGGAGGGCATGTGATGTAAGGAGTACTGGGCATTATGAAAGACCGATGAATCACTGACCTCTACCTCTGAAAGGAATAATACATTATATGTTAATTAACAGAATTTAAATTTAAAAAAGGAAGAGAAATAAAATTTAAAAATACATTAATAATAGGAAAAGGGGGGGAAGGGAAAGAGAGGGAGAAGGGAAGGGATTTTCTGACTGTGTCATTTATCCATTGCTGTAAGTATTATTCAACATGGTACTAGAACTCCTAGTTGGAGCAATCAGACAAGGAAAAGATAAAAGTTATCCAAATTATCAAGGAAGAAGTACAACTGGCACTATTTGCAAATGACATGATACTATATATAGAAAACCATAAAGACTCCACAAAAATCAGATAAAATGGATTCAGTAAAGTTGCAGGATACTAAATATAGAGAAATGTGTTACATTTCTCTACACTAATAATGAAGTAGAAGAAAGAGAAATTAGGAAAATAATGTGATGTACAGTTGTACCAAAAAGTATAAGATACCTAGGAATAAACTAAATCAGGGAGGTGAAAGACCTATATGATGACAACTACAAAAACACTGATGAAAGAAACTGAAGACGGCAGAAACAAATGGAAAGATATTTCATACTTAATGAATTGGAAGAACTGATATAGTTTAGATGTCCATACAACCCAAAGCAATCTACAGAGTTAATCCCTATTTAAATGACAATATTTTTCAGAGTTAGAACAAATAATCCTAAAATGTGTATAGGACCAGAAAAGACCCCGAATAGTCAAAATGATCTTAAGAAAAAAGAGCAAAGCTGGAAGTATCACCACCCTGGATTTCAAAATACACTAAAAAGCTCTATGAATCAAAACAGTATGGTACTGTTACAAAAAATAGACACATAGATCAGTGAAAGAGAATAGGGAGCCCAGAAATAAACTCATGCCTACATGATCAATTAATCTAGAGCAATGGAGGCAAGAATATATAATGGGAAGAAAATCAGTCTCTGCAATAATTTGTGGCAGGGAAACTGGACAGCTACATGCAAAAGAATGAAACTGGATTAGTTTCCTATATCATACACAAAAATAAACTCAAAATGGATTAAAGACCTAAATGTGAGTTCTGAACCATGACACTCCTAGGGAAAACATAGGCAGTAATCTCTTTGATATCAGTCTTGGCAACATATTTATGGATGTCTCCTTAGGCAAAGGAAAGAAAAGCAAAAATAATATTGAAACTCCTCTAAAATAAAAATCTTTTTCACAGCAAAAAAAAAAACCATCAACAAATGAAAGGGCAACCTAGCTAATGGGAGATTATTTTCAAATTATATATTTAATAAGGGGATAAGATCCAAAATACATAAAAATTCATACAATTCAACACTAAGCTTCCCTCCCCTACAAGTAATCCAGTCAAAAATGGGCAAAGGACCTGAATAGACATTTTTCCAAAGAAGACATACAGATGCCCAGCATATACATGAAAAGATGCTCAACATCTCTAACCTCACACCAGTCAGAATGGCTAGTATCAAAATGACAAGAAAAAACAAGTGTTAGTAAGGATGTAAAGGGAACACTCCTGCACTGTTGGTAGGAATGTAAATTGGTATAGCCACTGTGGAAAACTATATGGGAGTTTTTCAAAAAATTAAAAATAGAAATACCATAGGGCCAGTAATTCTAGTAGTGGGTATTTTCCTCAAAAAAAATTAAAGAACCACCTTAAAAAGATATATGCATCCCCATGTTTACTACACCATTATTTACAATAGCGAAGATAGTGCAACCCAAGTGCCCATTAATAGACAAATGGATAAAGAAGATATTATATATATATATATATGCAGTAAAATATTACCCAGCCCCCCCCAAAATGAGATCTTGTCATTTGCAATAATATGGATGGGCATGGAGGGTATTATTCTAAGTGAAATAAATCAGACAAAGATGAATACCATTTGATTTCACTTACATGTAGAATCTAAAAATCAAAGGAAACAAAGAAAAACAGAAACAGACTCATAAATACAGAGAGCAAACTGGTGTCTGCCAGAGGGAAGAAGGGTGGGTAGGAGGTGAAATAGGTGAAGGGGATTAAGAGGTACAAAACTTCCAGTTATAAAATAAATAAGTTACAGAGATGAAAAGTAGGATATAGGTAAGATAGTCAATAATATTTAAATAACTATATGGTGATGGATGGTGACTACACTTACTGTGGTGAGCACTGCATAACATATAGTATTGTCAAATCAGTATATTGTAGACCTAAAACTAATATAAACATTGTATGTCAACTAAAATTAAATAATAAAAGTTTTTTAATAAAAAGTAATATTTAAAGATACAGATGATATTTTAATACTTATTTTATTAGCGAAAGATATTTTTTATTTTTTCTTTCATATACATTAAGCAATTAGTGAAATAATAGATTCATTTCTAATTTGAACATTTAGTAGTATGAAATTGAACAAGGAGGGATATAGAGGGTGAGTACTTTCACTTTTATCCTGAGTAGATGATATATTCATTCATCCATTTATTTACTGAATAAACAGTTACTCAGCATGTCATATATTAAGTACTGTCCTTAGTGCTAAGAACATCTACAGAAAATTAAAAAAAACAAAAACAAAACCAACAAAAACTTAAAAAACAAAATGAAACCCCCTTTGCCTTCCCAGAGTTTAAATCTAGTGTGGGAGATTGATAATAAAGAAATAAATATATGGCTATGTATTCTATTAGATATTAAAAAGTATAATAGAAGTGATATTTTACATATGAAAATCAGTAAAGCCCTCACTGAACTGAAACCTGAGAAACAAGGAATTTCAAATCATAGAGAGATCATAGGAAAATTATTTTAGGCATGTAGAAAAGCTGCTAGGCATATCCTGACTTGAAAGTGTTTGGGGAATAATAAGACAGCCTATGCGAATCAAGAACCCAGAGGTGAAAGGACAGAGCTGAAGAATATGAGACCAAGCTGTATTTTAAAGTCTTTAGATTGTACCCTGAATTAGATGGGAAGACCCTGGAGGTTTTGATCAAAGGACTACTATAATTAAAATGTTTAAAAAATGGAGCCATCTGCTGTGTTAAGAACTGACTATAAGCAGATGAAGACAGAATGAGGGAGACCTGTAACAAGACCACTGCAGTAATCCAGGTAAGAGACAAAGGCATGGACCAGGGTATCACAGTCCAGGTGGGGAGATATGACCAGACCCCAGGCATATTTTGAAATTTTATCTGATGGATTGGATGTGGGTTGTGAGAGAAAGAGATGAGTCAAGGATAGCATCAAGTTTCAAAATGTGAGCAATGGTGGGGCGCCTGGGTGGCTCAGTGGATTAAACCCTCTGCCTTCGGCTCAGGTCATGATCTCAGGGTCCTGGGATCAAGTCCTGCATCGGGCTCCCTGCTCAGCAGGGATCCTGCTTCCTCCTCTCTCTCTGCCTGCCTCTCTGCCTACTTGTAATCTCTCTCTATCAAATAAATAAATAAATAAATAATCTTAAAAAAATAATCTGAGCAATGGAAACAAAGCTATTTAGTGAGATAGGGAGACCACGGGTAATGTCTTAGTCTATTAGCGATGCTACAACAGAATATCATAAACTGGGTGGTTTATAAAGCCAATGGAAATTTATTTCTCACAGTTCTGGAGACTGGAAGCCTGAAACCCAAGGTATTAGAAGATTCAGTATCTGGCGAAAGCCGTCTTTCTGGTTCAGAGATGACCACCTTTTTGCTGTGTCCTCATATGGTAAAAAGAACAAAGGTGCTCTCTGGGGCTTCTTTTTATGAGGACACCAATCCCATGTGTGCTAATCACTTCTCAAAGGCCCCACACCTCCAAATACCATCACATTGGAGGATTAAGTTTTAACATATGAATTTTGAAGGGACAGGAACATTTAGTTCATAGCAAGGTGAATTCAGGTTCAGGTTTACATATATTTAATTTGAGACATAAAGTAGATTAGGTAATTGGATGCACAATCCTAGCCTTCAAGGAAGAAGTCTAGAGATGGCATTTTGTGAATCATCAGAAAACAGACTTGATGGGGAAAATAGACTGGGACTGGAAAGATTAATCTTAGGCATCTGTTCAGATAGAATATTTTCAAGGACTGAGCCTGGAGGCCTTTCAACATTTGAAGTCAGAAAGTTTAGGAGAAATCAGCAAAGCAGTTTGAGGATGACTAGCTCAGGAAGATAACCAAAAAAGAGTGCAATGCTCAGTCCCAAGGCCAGGGTAAGGTGTTTCACAAAGAAATGAATGATCAAAAATGTAAAATGTTGCCATTATGAAAACATAAATAAAAGGTTTAAAATTGAGCTAGAGGGGCGCCTGGGTGGCTCAGTGGTTAAAGCCTCTGCCTTCAGCTCAGGTCAAAATCTCAAGGTCCTGGGATGGAGCCCCGCATCTGGCTCCCTGCTCAGCAGGGAGCCTGCTTCCTCCTCTCTCTGCCTGCCTCTCTGCCTGCTTGTGATCTCTCTCTCTCTGTGTCAAATAAATAAGTAAAATCTTAAGAAAAATAAAATAAAATTGAGCTAGACCTGGTAAGAACTGTTTTAGTGGAGCACTGAGAGTAAAATGAATATGAAAAGGAGGATAAAAATGGTGAAAATAAACACTAGAAAGAGAAACAATTTTTACTTTCAATAAAGATATCTGAAATCCCTTTTAAGTGAGATAGGAAGGTTAACTCTTAACAGTTCTCGATTGTGCTTCTGATAATAGTCATACCTTCACTTGGTTCCTGGCACCCTGGGTGGTTTGAATCAACAGTTCATAAGAGTGTTTTGTGAATCATCTGGGTTTGCTCATAGTGAGTAGAATATTTTACAGTCTACTTATCACTTGCTTCTCTCTATAGAATCAACATATTCTTGGAATGTTCAATTTCTGAGAATCCTCCAGAGGATTCAGCATCAGTTTCCTTATGGAAACGAGCCATCAGCGTGTGAATCAACTGCTGGCTGTAACAGAAACAATGCTATAGTTGCGGAGCTGAAACCCGTTGGAGAAGAGATCTTGAAGGTATTGTTCTTTTCAAGGATGTTGATGTAGTGAACCAGCCGCTGCTCTCCTATTCTTTCTTCCAAGACTTACGGTATTCAAAGGGAAGTTACTTTTACTACGTATAAACTTATACTCAGTTGTCTTTTGAAAAGAGATTGAGCATGCTGTGCCTTGGACCACACTGGTTTCAAGACCTCCATATTTGTGAATTTAGTAAAAGTGGAAGCTGAAACTTTTTCTTAGCTTTTTTACAGCATTATCAACTTTATCTGTCACTAACTTTCTATTTAGATTCCTTAACAACCCCTCTGATTCTTTTCCTGGTTGTTTGCTTCTTTTATTGATCTCTCCTTTCCAAAGCCATAGGCAGTACCAAACACAACAAACAATTTAAGGTCTTTATTTGTCTCTTGAGTCAAACAGTTTAAAACCCATCTGATGATATTATCTCTTCAGCCCATAAACTTCATAGTGGGCCTCAACAATACAACTTTGTTTTCTGAGCATAATCTCATTCTAATTTTTTCTTCTGTGTTGCCATACAAGACCCCACCGTCATTGCCCACTTTGTTCTGTCAATTTCGGATTTGCTAAACAGAGGCATACTAACATTCATTAGCTTTAATTACCCACATCATGCATTCCTATGCATCTGTTCCACAAAAATACATTAAATATAATCAAAGCTTCCTTTTCTGTGGTGTGCCACTGTAAAGGTTGTTTGAGGTATTATTTATTCACATTTAGCTATATCCTCAGGGTTATCATTTGTTATCGTGCAGAGTTCAGTAATGTTCTAATTCTCTAGCTGTTTTTTAACTACATGAGGATTTTTCTAGATTCTCTCTTTATGTTCGAGTCTGAAATAATATATTTTATCTAACAGTAAAGTTAATACTTTATCAAATATATTTTACGTATCCCTTCACATCTAGCTGCTGCTGAAGTTTTTGATAAAGATCCCCCCCAATTGTAAACTCTATCTCATGGGAATTATTTTTATTTTCATTACCAATGGCACAAAGAGTTTTCAAAATTTATTGGACTAGGGCTAAAGGTCTTCTTGGACTTAAAATTCTTTTGTATACTAGACTATAGATCATATACCATGCAAGGAACTGGTGATGAAGCAGTGAATCAGACAGACACAGATCCTGCTCTCACAGATCATTAATCAGATATGCAACTAATAGAATAGGTAGATGGGATAATAACAGAAGGACATCTTAGGCTTGAATATTTCTCTACCCCTCATTCTGGTGCCCCTCATGACTCAACAGCAGAATGTAGTTCAATATTTCGTGCACTGCAGAGCCTTATATTAAAAGAACGAAACACAGAATAAATGTTTCATCAACAGTAGGTGTCTTGAAGTCTAAGAGCTTGTGAAAGAACAGAAGCAACAAGCCAAATACAGCCTTACTAAGGTTAGAATTTTGCTCAGTATTAGAGCTATTGGGATTATACGGTTGAAATCCAAAAAGGATATCTTCATTATAAATCTGTCCATGCTGTGGGATCCTCATCTTTCACCTGTCCTCTTGAGATTATTTTGAACCTTTATACCAACTTTTGCCTCTGAAACATGGGCATATTAAAAGGAGCTTGGTCAGAATGACTCTCTAATAAATCTACTTTCTTTAATTTGCTGCATAGAGCAAATGTGCACATATCCAAACCACTATAATTATCCTGAATCCATTTTTTGTACAATTTGTGAGGGTATATGGGTAGAGAAAATTGTAATATATTACTAACTCATGGAGTACTCTATGCTTGCTTGGGGCTATAATATTCCAGACCAAGAAGTGACACATGAAGGCTAGATAAGTCTGCACAGGCAGGATAAGGGATAGCCCAAAGATAAGATGAAAGATGCAATTAGGTGTGTCATATGCACAGAAAGCATCTACAATAAATATTTCATATTATTCACAAAAAGCATCCAGAACACAACATTCTGGATTTTTAGGAGAAGAAAGCACAATAGGTGCTGGCTTTCAGGGTGAGATACCTATCCTGGTATATAATGGCTTTGCCTAAAGGAATTGGTTGAGACCTATTAACTAAAATACAAGACAGCCTTCGAAGGAAGATAACAAATGATGTAAAAGGAAGCAGCAATGAAACTGAACGGATTCTGAACCAATGACCTAGAAGCCTAGAATGTGTATTCCGTTTTCTTATGACAGAAGTGGGAGGGGGTTAACAATAGGGAAATGCTGAAGTGATACCAATTTGTAAAATTAGGGAATTAGAGATTTAAGGTAAAGAAAACTCAGAGGTGACCTTGAATGAATGCCACTAGTCTTCATAATAGACAAGACTGAGCAATTTTTGTTACAGAGTTGCCTGAATGGCTGTCAGTCCATGGTATTGACATAAAATTTCTTCCCAATTTCAAGTGACCAGAGATATGTCATAGCACCAATAATTTCAATTACATAAGAAAGAATTTATTAGAACAACTTCCAGTCTATTTTCAAACCTTTATAAATCTATATGTGATTTCAGTAATTATGAACCTGATTCAATCATACCATATCCTCCACAAATTCTAAAGGGCTTGAATAAACTAACGTTTATTTGGAATAAGTCATCTATTTCTCTCTTCTCTGAAACTGGAGTTGTTTCTCTTTTGGTCCTTCCTGACTTGACATTTTCATTATTCACTTTTGGACACTTGTTTATCTACTTTTTCCCAACTTACTTCCTATTTATAGATCATACCAAGTTTTTTTAGAGTCTAGAGTGCCTTGAATATAATGACTGATTATAGTTCTGTTCTTGGAAAAAATTCTGGGTATGCTAGTCACAATTCTATAAACTTGTTTACCCTTCAGGGAGAAATATTTTATCTTATGATATCCTGAAATTTATCTCTTTTTAATTTACAAATGATTACAGATAGCTAAGCTTCTACTTTAGGGATTTAATGATGTCTCTACTTAGGAGTAGAGACCTACTCTTTGATTCTTTATCTGTTTTTCTGTCAATGAAACATGCTACTTTTATTAAAGTAAATGTGACACATTAACACAAGATTGATATAACTCATTTAGTGAATTCAATGAAACTGCAATTTGCTTTTTACTGTTATTTCCTTCCATGTTTTTTAAAATCTGTTTCCTAAAAAAGGAAAGAAAAAGAGTGAAAATAATGCTTTAAAACAAAAACTGAACATTTGCACAATCTAGTCTGTGATTTCTTATCTTTGAGTATTAAGCTCATTATCCTGATTGTTAGCCTTATATGCTTATAAAATTATATCAAATTCTATATATTTTGAAGTTTGCTTTTGCCTTCAGTTTTTCCCTTTTGAGATAGTATAATACTATTTTAACTTTTAATATAGTAATTTTAAATTTACCTATACATGAGTAAGAATATTTAGTGTTTTCAAGTAATATTTCTATTGATTATACTGATTGAATAAAGAAAATTCGCTCTGGCCCCCAAAAGGCTTGTGCTTTCTCTTAAGTATGCTGTACTATCACAAATGACTTGAATTCTCAGAAGAATCCAATGATCAGACAGTGAATTACTATGTATTTAAACTGCCTCAAGGGTCAATCTAATCAATCATGTAAAAATACTTTGTCTTTTAAATGGAATATGTGTAAAACCTTGTGCTGCTCATTTGAGAGATTTCTAAATTTTACTTCAGTGATTCTTAGTCCAATATGAAGTTCTATCATATCCAAGTGGTGTCAGGGGAATGTCCATTTCTTCTAAAGTGAAAAGAGCTCATTTTTATAATAACTGTAATAATAATAGGTGCTCTGGAGCAAGATGTACAAGCTTGCTGGAGTCAATGGTATGCATTTTCTGCTGACTCTCTATTCATTAACAACATACTGGTAGCTTAGAACAGTCCATGGTAAGGATATTTACACCACAGATCCACAAAGCCTACAAATAAGGTCTTTTGTTTTTGAAGAGTAAGTTGTTAAATATTTACACTCTTGATAAAACCTCAATACCAAAATATTGAAAATACAAATGTATAATAAAATAGGTAAAACATCCCCTGAAATTTCACCACCTAGAGATTAGATCTGCTATTTTAGCATATATAACTTTCTAGAATTTGATACAGTAAAACTTTCTACATTAAAGGGGAAAAATGCAAACTCTAATGAAATAATTGATTCAGACAGAGAGAAAACTCCAGTAGTCAGAACTCTAATACAGTTTCCAAGATTTTTCCTCCCTGATGTACAAAACCTGTATAACCTCCTCCCCTTAATTTTGGTAGGTGTTAGCGACTATGCTGGAAATATCACTCTCCTGGTGAGGTTAATAATCAGATGAGTTTGAGTTAATCCAAATGGAGATAATCCTTGGTGACCTAATGTAGTCAGATGAGCATTTTAAAGAAGGTGAAGAGGCAGAGAGTTCTCCTGATGGCCTGGACGAAAGAAAAAACAGCCATGCTGTCAGATGTCTATGGAGGGAACCCATAGCACAGACTTACTGACAATCTCTAGAGAGCTAAGAGAGATCCCTGGACAACAAGTGGATAAAGAAAAAAAAAAAAAAGATAGACCTAAAGAAAAAGAGACAACGATCACAAGGAATCTATTCTTCCAACAATGTGAATGATTTTGGAAGAAGACACCAAGCTCCAGACAAAATCTCAGTCCTGCTCAATATCTCGATTTGGGACTCTGAGTAAAAAATTCAATTATACTATGTCAACAGAAATTATGAAAAGAATAGATGGATGCTGGGTTAAGAAGCTCAATTTATAGTAGTTTGTTACTTAGTAATAGAAGACTAGTATATCCTATAAGGAATATTTCAAACATTTTTATAAAATGGTGACTGGGACAGAAAAAATGAAATGGAGTCCAACCACAGATAAAGTTTTCAAGGATGTATCTTTACGTTCCTCTTGAGAAAGAATAAGGGGTTCCTGGGTCTAGGCCTCTATAAGTAGACCAGGCAACCCAATATGGCTCTTTAAGGTGCTTTAATGGTTGAATGGGAAGCAACAAAATCTCCTAGCACTTGGATTCCAAGGATTAAAATGGAATAGGAGACAGAGAGTAGATCTCAGCCTGATAGGACTCAGCTCTGCTGGTAAAAAATCAGTGTCTTAGGCTTGCTTTCAGGGGAGCTGGTAAAAACTGGCCATGGGAACTCCTACTTCCTAAAGGTTCTTCATGAGGAGTCCAATGTTTAAGCTCGGAACAGAGGTATCTAAGTCACCACAGCTATAATATGTGAAAAGAACTTGCTATCATGGGCCAGGAACTGATCAAACTAGACTTTAAAATTCTGAAATCAATATTTATCCCTTGAGTACTTTTTCTTGCAAGAAATAAAAGCCACTATAATGAAGACAGTTGAAGGCAGGTGGAACATCACTTTTTTTTCCAGTATCCCAAATTCCCCATGCTTATTACATGATTTGACACAAGGCAAGGACAGTAAACACTGAAAAAATGCTGATATCAGGCTTTTCTTCTAGCTAGTTGGATGGTTTAATTTTAAATATACAAATAATGAAGTGACCTCTAGTTTCATGGAGCAAATTACATTTATTAATTCATAATTTTGTAACTTATTTTCTTAACTTAAAATTCCTCTTATAGTTGATATATATAAATATTTCCTTTAGAATATGTTTTTCAAAGTAGATTAATTTGGACAAAATGTGGAAACACTTTCAAACTTTAGATATGGATGGCCACATTGCCTTTAGGAAAAATGGCATTAAAATTATACAACACATCAGTAATGCACATTTTATAGTATCATCAATAGCACTGAGTACCAGGTACTTTGTTATTGTATAGGTAGTATTACACATTTTATGGTTTAAATTGGCTGTTCTTGGATAACTTGATATAAGGAATACACCTACTGTTAATTCCCTTTTCTAAGAAGTCTAGTGAGGCATTTGTTTTCCTTTTATCAACTTTTCAAATTTTTGCCTAAGTATTAAACATTTTTATAAAATAATTTTAGCTATTTATGAAATCATTAAATAAAACAATAAGAAAATAATATTATTGGCAACATTTTTCTGAATATGACCATTTATTCTTCATAAATCAAAAATAATGTCCTAGGATACAACTATATTCATAAAACATGCCCAACAAATTTTATACTGTGAAAAACAAAATATGTTTAAGTGTATATATTTATAATGTACAGAAAGAAAGAAACATAAAATATGCAGAGATATTTTTGTTTACTAACTATAAGGCAGCAAGAGGCGCACTTTTTCAAAATAATAAAATAAATTTGAATGGATAGCTAATCAATAATTAACATAATTTAATAGCTCTGAAGTTTTGGTAATCTGTGAGACTCTGGCAATTCTACTTGGCGTCATTAAAGCTTATGCATATAGAACTTGGTGTGGGGCATCTGGGTAGCTCAGTCAGTTGAGCGTCTGACTCTTGATATTTGTCAGGTTGTGATCTCATGGTAGTGAGGTCGAGCCCTGTGTCGTGTCTGCTCTTGGCATGGAGTCTCTTTGGATTCTCTCTCTCCCTCTCTTCCTCTCCCTATTCACTGCTGCTTGCTCTCTCTCAATAAAATCATAAAAAAAAAAGAGAGAGAGGGAGAGAGAGAGAGAGAACTTGGTGCTAACTCCTGTCTCATCACTCTATCCTGGTATGTGAGAGGCAGCCCTGCCAACTCTATAAAAATAGTAGAGAGAGTATCCCTTATGTCAATGGGTGAGTCACCAATATCAAGGCCTTTACACGAGCCAAAATAGAGAATAGTTGTTATTGGTTGAGGTTTGTGAGCCAGAGAAAGAGGCAGAATTATTCCTTTTATTAAATTGATGTTCATCATATTTTGTGGGTAGTACTTCCAATTATATCTACATGTTTGTTAATATAATTAAAATAAAGTAAAAAAAAAAAGGATGAGATCTTGATATTTTGAAGAGATTAAATAAGCAATAGAGATGCTAACTCATCAAGGAAGACCAAAGTAGGGCATATCGAGTTAACTGAGATTGATTTGGGCCCATATTGTAAAATTCTGGTTTATCATTTTGAGGTGAAAATATAATAGTAATTTCTAAGGAGTAAGGAATGGTTTATTGCATTACAACCTTTGCAAAAAATGGCCCTAAAAAAAGTGTTTTTAATTATTTCTCCACCTATATATGAATACACACACAAATTGATTAGTTTAACTATTACTATACATAGAAAGAAATGTAGGAAGATACAAGGTCCTGGGCAAACTGGCTGATCTGAATGAGACAGAAAGTGTATTTAGCCTGGAACCAGTAAGGCATCTCACTCTGGAGCAGTAAGAAAGACACTCAAATAGAATTAGAAATGAATTAATCTCTTCTAGTCCCCCCTCCCCCCATGTTGTAACAACACATCAGTTTTTATTCTCATAAATCAGCTTTGATTCTTCCTCTGGTTAGGATTCTATATTTAGGTTGTCTCCCCATGTATAGAATTAAAGTAATTTGTGAAAATACAATCTGAATCAGCAAAAGAAAGTCTTTTTTTTTTTTTAAGATTTTATTTATTTATATGACAGAGAGAGATTACAAGTAGACAGAGAGAGAGGAGGAAGCAGGCTGCCCGCTGAGCAGAGAGCCTGACGCGGGCCTCGATCCCAGGACCCTGAGATCATGACCTGAGCCGAAGGCAGAGGCCTTAACCCACTGAGCCACCCAGGCGCCCAAAAGAAAGTCTTTACAATGGGAAGTGGATAGAACATATAGCTTAAATGAAATTCCAAACAGAAATTAGACAAATTTTGGGCACCTGGGTGGCTCAGTGGGTTAAAGCCTCTGCCTTTGGCTCAGGTCATGATCTCAGGGTCCTGGGATCCAGGCACACATCGGGCTCTCTGCTCTTCAGGGAGCCTGCTTCCTCCTCTCTCCTCTCTCTGCCTGCCTCTCTGCCTACTTGTAATCCCTCTCTCTGTGTCAAATAAATAAATAAAATCTTAAAAAAAAAAAAATAAGACAAATTTTTTCTTAAATAAACATGTCCAGAATATAAATGCTATGGCAGGATGAACCTAAAGGGAGTCCTCTTTGAGTAATGCAAATCTGCTTTAATTTCTTATATCTTAGATATATCTTCTACTGAAACTCTCTTGAGGATAATGGCTTCATGAAAGAGTCCACAGTGGTGTGATAGATTTATTATGTTTGCAAATATTCATTCACACACCCTTGTCCTCTTTACCCTTGGAGTATACATTCTACATCATTGATAACTGGGCTTAATTAGTGATATATTTTGGTGAATGGAATGTAAGGGGATTTGACATACATCACAAACTAGTAGAACTTTTACATGTAGAGTTTGTCTTAGTCTATTCCTAATTCCCCCTGCCAAAGAAGGAACATGTCCTAAATAGTATCAAGGCAGAGGATTATAGGGGAAGAGAGGAAAAATGAAACAAGATGAAAACAGAGAGGCAAATCATGAGAAACTCTTAATCTCAGGAAACAAACTGAGGATTGCTGGAGTGGAGGGACATCAGAGGGAAGGAGTGGCTGGGCAATGGACATTCAGTAGGGAATGTGCTATGGTGAGTGCTGTGTATTGTGTAAGACTGATGAATCACAGACCTATACCCCTGAAACGAATAATACATTATATGTTACCTAAAAAAAGTGGAAACGAAAAAAAATTAAGTACTATCACTTCTTTCAGCCTTTGCTGAGCAGGGCAAAGCTGAATGACGTAGAGTCACAGCAACTACAGATAACCTGATGTCACCAACACCTACAGAGGCAAAGACTAAATGTCTGCTGTAAAGCACTAAGAGTTTGGACTGTTTGTTTAGCAGCAAATCTGACTGAGTCAAGTGATAATTTAAACAGTAGTTACATTTACAAACATATTTTTAGTTTTTTAATAAACTTATACACTTTCACCTATTTCTCCCAACCCTTAACCCCTCCTCTGACACCACTAATATATTTTCTGAATCTATGAGTGTTTTTCTTTTTTTTTAATTTCACATATAAAAGAAATCATATGGTATTTGTTTTTCTCTGACTTATTTTACTTAGCACAATGTCCTCAAGACCCAATGGCTTGCCTCTGCTTTCGGCTCAGGTCATGATCCCAGGGTCCTGGGATCGAGGCCCGCATCGGGCTCCCTGCTCAGCGAGGAGCCTGCTTCCCCCCCCCTTTCTCTGCCTGCCTCTCTGCCCCCTTGTGATCTCTCTCCTTCTGTGAAATAAATAAATAAAATCTTTAAAAAAAAAAAAAAAAAGACCCAATGGCTTTATTGTATTTTATGACTGAATATATATGACAACTTATCCATTAATCCATTAATGAATACATAGTTTGTTTCCATATCTTGGCTATTAGAGATAATGCTACAATGAACATGGGGTTATATATGTCTCTTCAAGTTAGTGTTTTCCTTTTCTCTGGATAAATACCCAAGAGTGGAATTGCTGGATCACATGGTAGTTCTATTTTTAATTTTTTTGAGGAACAACCATACTGTTTTCCATAGTCTTGCACAAATTTACATTCCCACCAAAAGTGCATAGAAATTCCCTTTTCTCCACATCCTAACCAACACTTGCCACTTATTTTTTTGATAATTGCCATTCTAATAGGTATGAGAGGATATTTCATCATGGTTTTGATTTGCATTTCTCTGATTAATAATGTTGAGCATCTTTTTATTGTACCTCTTGGCCTTAGAAAAAATGTCTATTCAGATCTGTCCATGTTTAATCAGACTGTTCGTATTTTTGCTATTCAGTTGCATGAATTTTTTGTATATTTTGGATATTGGCCTCTTATCAGATATATGATTTGCAAACATCTTCTCCTGTTTATTAGGTTGCCTTTTGTTAATGGTTTCCTTTGCTATGTAGAACCTTTTCAGTATAATGTAGCTCCACTTTTTTTGTTGTTGTTGCTTTTGCTTTTGGAGTCAGATCCTGTTTTCGTTATTGTTGTTATTGTGATTCCATACAAATTTTAGGATTTTTTACTCTATATTCTTGAAAAATGCCGTTGAAATTTTGATAAAAATTGCACTGAATCTATAGATTGCTTTGAGTAGTGTGGACATTTTAACAATATTGATTCTTTCAATCCAGAAGCTTAGAATCTCTTTTCATTTAGTCATGTATCCTTCCACTTACTTCATTAATGTCTTGTAGTTTTTCAATACTAGGCCTTTTGCCTCTTTGATTAAATTTATTCCTAGGTATTTAGCCTTGTTTCCAATATTTATCACCCTACCATGACTTCTAACTAGCTCTAAAACTCAAAGTTGAATAAGTGTCCTTCAAGAGAATAATGAGCATATGCAGATTAATATTAACAATGACTCTCTGCATTAGTTAACAACTTTATTCAAGTCACCTCCAGGCTAATTGTAGACACTTCAAGAAAGTTTTATGACTTTGAAATTACATAAACATAGAATGCCCAAATTCAAATTATGTCATAATTTTTTAGATTAGAAATGTTTAAATAGGAAGATTTTGTCAAAAATTCAAAATAAACTATAAGAACATGTGCAATTCAAGCACTTGGCATTAATCTAAACAAGGTCTTAGATTTTGTTTCCAGTTTCATTATTTGCATTAATTATGTATTGTCAGCTTATTTTTTATGCATGAGAATTGAGAGTTACCAATCTAAATGTGTATCATAATTGTCCTTTCAGAAGCAAAAAACATTTCATAGCAAATATTGTGAAAGATTAGGGTGGCCACTTTAGCTTTTTGCTTGTATGATTGTGTTTAATCTCATTTTTCCAAATTCACTATTGAACAGATACACAATACCCTTATTTCATGAATTCTACCTTTCAATTCGTTCAATAAAGAGGACACTATGCATACTAGATATTTTCAAGAAAGTTTTTGAGGCTTGTGATTTCTTCTTTTCCAAAAACGTACACGTTTTTAGGTGTCATTGTCTTGGATCGTAAGATGACAACATTTTAAATGTGTCATTAAAATGCATCCTATCTGATTTGTAGAGAGAATAAATATTCAAAGACACTATCCATGTAATCCTATTAAAGCACAGTTTGCAAAGAAATGTTTCGCACGCTCTTGAATCTTTGAAGTTCATGATGGTTGTAAGCCATGCTATAGCTCTGTTGTTAAATTTTCCCAAAGCAGTTAAAGCTAATGGCAGTAACAAATGAAATGCTGTAAATCCAGAAAAGCATCAAGCCTGCTTAATTCCTGAGGCATACATTTTAATCATTGGAATAGAATTTTTTCTGTTTCTTTAGCTAATCTCACTTTCCTTTGTTTCTCCCCAAGAGGATTTGATGTTTTGTTAAGAATGAAATCAATTACAATACAACCCCAATTTATGACATTTAGTCCTAGACAGAAGTCACTAAGATGCAAGAAAGGTGCTTCACTCTGTTCTTCAAGCAAGAACATTCTCTCTCATTCTCTCTCTTTCCTCTCTCTCATTTGTTTGTTTGATTTTTTTTTCTGGTATTTTAATTGAGGAATTTCTGGCAAATCAAGCATATAACATTGACATTCAGTTGCGAATTATTTTCTAAATGTCCTTTATTAAAAATCTAGTTAAAAATCTGTTTATGTAATTTATACAGTTTAACTTAAGTTCATATGTGACTATACAGATTTGTTTTGCCTGTTACAACATTTGAATCATCACTATCAGAATTCCCTGGGTTTCCTCCCCTCACCCCCCAAAAATACAGATTCCTTGGCTTTGACTTAAACTCACTCAATTAGAATGATTCAAAATCCATGTATCTGGATTTTAACAGGATCTTCAAGTGACTGAAATTTGAGAACAACTGTGATACATAAAGTAGCTGAATACATACAATCACTGACATTTTTCACCCCTCCCTTTTCACTTGGCTTTTTTGCTCTTCATTTCTCAATTTGATTTGCTACAACTATATCTTCAAAGTTGAGCTTCAACTTTCAACAGAATTACAGCACTGCTGGGTAAATCTGAAATAAATTAAATTTGTACCCTAAGGTAATAAGCCTTATTTTTTCTTGTTTCATTGAATTTGTTATGTTTGTTATGTTTCCAAATAGGAAATTCATTTGTTTTTCTTGTAGATTAGTGAACTTGTATTTACAGGATGTATTTTAGTGAGGGGAGAAATTGTCTATACTGGACTTTTAAGAATTTAAGGCTGTTCCTCCCAAGAGAGTGAAGGTAATTTAGTGAGTGTTTATTGGGATATCTGAAATGATCAATATCTGGAAAGAAAAAAGCCTATGTCAAAGATGAACTTGTTTCTTTCATATTTTGAAGAAAACTACATTCAAACTCACAGCAGCATAAAAGGAAAAGCACAAGGGTATAAAATAGTAATAAAATAATAAATGCTGAAACATCATTCCCTACTGAGCAAGTGGACAAAAACTTCATGCTACCCCATATTATAACCCAGTAATAAATGACTCACGTGCACATACACAACACAATTCAAGTTAAACTGGTGTTGACTTAATATAGTATACATCATACTAATAGACTATAGTAATTTCCTAAATTTCTACCTAAATTACAACAAAAGAAAAGCATATATACTAGAAAATCTTGTTCAATTTAGGGGATAAACTCAAGAAACCTATTCAATTAGCTAAAAGTATATTACAGTATGTATTGCAGTAATCCTGACAATCATGTATGTGTGTATGTTTATAAAATCTGCAAATTCTCTTAAGAATTATCTGTAGAACTAAATTTTCAATGCCTCAGAGAAAGAGCATAAAGCAATTTTACATAGACCTAAGAAAAAAATTGACTGCTGAACAATTATCCTTGTATACAACTCTCGATTTTGGTAAACAACACTAAAGGACTTCATCATGAGCACTATTCTCCCTAGCTGGTGTTGTCCTTTTAGATTTTCTGGATATTTCTCTTAACTCTTCACTTTATTTTGTTTCTTTTGATACAACTTATATAATCTTGAATTTATATAGGTCCCCACTAGCCCTTTCAGAATGCTTTATATCTGTACTATCACTGGAAAATTGTCATAGCATATTTATCAATACTCAAGTGAGAATGAGTTCATTTATTAATCTATCACTAATTAGATATATGGAAATAACATAAAAAATCTGGATCTCAGTGCTTTATTCCTAAAATAAAAGTATTTATCCCTTTTATCTCTAAAATTCCTTTCACCTCTAAAAGTATCTAATTCCATGGGGCAGTTTTTACCCTGACTGAAATAGCACTTATTTCCAGAAATTTCTCTCTTATATTACGAATAAATCTAGTTAACCATGATTTTCATTCTTTCTGGAGCAGTACTCAATAGGATCTTTTTAGACATATGTGAGAGAAATCCATGTCAAACTGAATTTAGCAAATAAGGAATTGTCTCACAAAACTGATACGGTTTGAGCCAGGTGCTCAAATGATATCATTAGAGTTATCTTTCTCTCCATCTTTCTGCTTTATTTTCCTCTGCATTGGTTTTGTTTTGAGAACGGTGTCTCCAAATGGTGACAATGATGCCAAGCAGCAATTCTGGCCATAGAGCCTTGTGGTTTATCAACCCCTACAAAAAGAGACAGCCTTTTCTCCAAAGCTTCCTGCAAAAGTCTGAGAATTGAGTCTCATTGCCTTGTACCCATTTCTGATTAATTACTCTGGCTGCCATGGGAAGAGACAGGGCTTATAAAAAATGTGCTTATTGGCTATGCCTACATAGAATATCTACCCCAGCGGTAAGGAGTTAAGATAAGCCCCAATTTAAACAGGGGGAGTCTGATTCATGGAAAACTGGTGTGGTTCTATCAGAAAAACAGAAATTATAGGCCAAGCAGGTAAAAACAAAAGAACTCCAACTATTCTCTTCAACACATAATGACACCTACTATTTTGTTTCATTTTTCTTCTATTAGGTTTACTTAAGCAAGCACTTCTCATGTGTTTTAGTCTCAGGGCTTCTTTAAACTCCTGAAATTGTCGAGAACTTCCAAGAAATTTTACATGTGTGAGTTATATGTACTGATATTTACCATATTAAAAATTAAAATGGAAAACTTAAAAATGTTTAATTATTATTATAAAATAACAATAATAAACCCATTACCTATTAGTGTAACTATTGTACTTGTTATGAGAAATTACTATATATTCCATAAGAAGTAATTCATGAGAATAGCATTGTTTTACATGTTTTTCAAATTTTTTTCAGAACTCCAGATGGCTGGATTCTCATTTCTCTGCCTTCTTTCTGTTCTGAAGACAGAACAATGCCTTTATTCTGTATTGTTTTAATGAAAACCTAGCCCCACACACTATGTAGTTGAAATGGAGAGTATTCAAACAATATTTTCAGGTAATTATGGATAATTATTGGTATTAATTTTTGATACTATATCCAAACTTGACAAATAGTTTCTTAAAAGCTGCAACATGGAATCTAAAACTATACTAATAAATGGTTTTATTCTGTCCCACAAAAATCTATTGGTCTAACTTGCACTTTGATTGGAACATTTACCACCCATGCATAACTTTGAAATTTTGAAATATCATGCATTGTTCACTTGGAAAATATTGGTTCGCTTTGGTATGCAGCAGAAATGGTTTGTGTGTATTTCCCATTTCATCACACAAAATATTAAGGAGACATGTACTCAAGGGCTGATATTTAATACAAACAATATTTTTCCTTCATCAAGGACAAAAATTCGTAAGTAAAACTGCCTTTTCTTTTTCTGTGAGTATCTCCTAGTGAAAAATACAATAACTGTTAGTATAGTTTGTACCACTGCTTTGATTTAAACAAATGCATCAAAAATTTTACCCATCACTGCTTTTGTACCATCAGTGAAAATGTCAATACGCTGAAGAGGCAAATAATTTCTTAGTATCATTATGAAAACTGTCTTACCTTCCAGCTCTCTGAATGAATCCTGAAAAACCTAAGAAGTCCAAAAATCAGACTTTCAGAACCAAAGTCCTGCCTTAAAACCGTTGCCTAGGGGCGTCTGGATGGCTTAGTCGGATAAGCACCCAACTCTAAATCAAGAGATTTAGGCTCAGGTCATGATCTCTGGTCTGTGAGATTAAGCCCCTCGTCAGGCTCCGTGCTCAGTGTGGAGTCTGCTTGAGATCTTCTCTCTGTCCCTTCCCCCTGCTCATGTGTGCTCTCTCTCAAACTAAATAAAATCTTAAAAAAAAAATGTTGCTTAAAGTTTTTGTTGTTTCTTTCCACATAACTTGTTTTATCATGCCTTCCGGATATAAAGAATTTTATTAGAATTTGTGCTAAAATGGGATAATATATGTGAAAATGAATTTCAAATTGTTAAGTGCCTTACAATTATAATAACAACTATCATCATTATAACTATTAACTATTATTCTTCTATTAATGCCATCTAACTTGTACTAAATTTTAGCAGCTATTTCACTATACTGGCATACTGAATTTGTGGTTAACAAAAGGTCAGGGATTTTTATGAATGGAATTCTGGTACCCTCTAGTCTGTATACCTACAATTAAACATGAAAATTATTTTTGGCTTAGTAATAAGAAAATGGAGTTGTTTCCTTGTGACTGAAGCTCTGATGCAGTAACACACCATATTTTTCTAGTCTTTGCAGGACCAGAGGCCTTGGCTTACACTTGTCAGTTCTATATTCTACACCAGAAAGCAATTGCTCTTAAATTTCTAGTCTAATAAAATGGCTTGCTTTAAGGGCACAAACAACACTCACATACTCTCACACAGTAAAATGAGGAGAACTTAAGGACAATCCATTGTCTGTGCAAAGGACCTTAAGGTCAATGAGATGTTTAGAATCTCTCTGACTTATTATCTCATGGTCCTCCAATTCTTATCCCATTGTTCTTTGCCTAAACTATTTTTATAGTTTACTAAGTCATTAACTTGGACAAGCTTTCAAAATGTTCTATTTTATACATATATACATCACAAAAATCAGATGGAGTTTTTTTGTACTTTCTCTGTTGCTGTTTTATTTAAGACCCTAATTGCCATATAACTATCTGCAAATAATCACTAAATCCTGACCCATCCACTGATTCTCTGGTAAAGCCTTGGTGAAAACTAAACTTTAATATAATACAGTCTTCTGGGTCACTTAACATTTGAATATTTGAAGCACATGGATGATTTGTACTTTGTGTACTATCCTGAAATAATGTAAATAGAACCTGACATGATGATACTCTAACAGGTATTCAGAAATATAAGTAGTCTGCTATAGAAATAAAATAATTTTCAAAAGATGGATCCAAATTTTAAAAATAAATTATAAAAAAAAGCATGTTCAATTGACTATGACTCATGACTTACATCCACAGTACACTATGGAAAGAGCAAAAAAAGAGTAAACACATTGGAAAACCTTACAAACACTACATCAGCTAGAGATAAAGGTTAACATCATCAATGGTAAGTCAGATTGATACGATGTACCTTTGACGGCATATGGTGAGAATAGCACTTTACCTCTGTGGTCTTCCTCCCCCAACACCACAACTCTAGTCTAATCATAAGGAAAACATCGCATAAATTCCAGTAGTGAAACATTTTAGAAAATCCCTAACTAGTACTCCTCAAAACTGTCAAGGTCATTAAAAACAAAGAAAATGTGAGAAACCATCACAGCAGAAAGTTGTTTTAGGAGACATAATGACTAAATGTAATATGGAATCCTTGATGGGACTAGACAAGAAATTTCTGTTCCAAGAAATTGGAACAGAAAATAATACATTAGGTAAAAAGTATAAAAATATGAATTGAATATGTACTTTAGTTATTAATAATGTAAATGTACTATAATGAGGTAAGCTTTAATAACAGGAGAAACAGAATGTGGCATATAAGGCGAGTCTGCAGTATCTTTGTAAATTTTTTTGTAAATCTAAAAATATTCTAAAATAAAAAGCTAATTTTTTTGAAGCATGGTTAACAATTAAGAAAGAGAGGAGAAACCATTTGTTTCGAGTTCAGAATACCAGGGAAAACTCACCAAAATTCATTGTCACAAAAGCTTACAAATTATTTTTAGTCAGAATATGGGGTGAAATCAAGGTCCGAAAGTTATGACATAAAATTTAGAAAAATATGATGAAATTTAAAGGATAGTCTCTAAATGATGGTAGTTCTATCCAAGGGATGTAGAAAAATTCATATATAATTGGGATGTATTAACTAAATTCATTTTTAAAGAACTCCATTGGTCATCTGTTAGAAATAGCCTGTGGACATTGTGCTTTCTATGGAAAGAAATGCACAAGATAATTGCAAAAGTGCTCATCGATTGATTGACCTTTTAACAAATCAATATACCTAATATCTGGTCTTTTTTTATGTCTTATAAACATATGGCACTACAGGCAAGATATGTGAAAAGTAACTGGATTCATTTTTAAATGGAAGATTTCATATTCAAGAGTTAACTCCATTAACACTTGAAGCTTTAGAAAATAAAAGTATTTGATCATTAGGTTCATTTACAAATATCATATAAAAAGAAAGATTTTCCTTAAGTTCACCTCTGGCACATAGGTTAAATGTTAACAGGGACAAAGAAAATTAAATAAGCTCTGGGAAATCCTTTATAATTTGTAAAGTTCCCAAGGTATCATCATTGCCATCATTATTTGCTTTGTCTGGTTTATGATTGAGAGAGAAAGTTCATAATATCATGGATCTGATATTATCCCTAGGCCCTCTCAGGGGCCTGTGAATTAAATAACATGAACATTTAAAATGGCTACATTTGTGCTCTTTTTTTTAAGGGAAATGAGTTAATACTTTTATTTTGACATTTAATAAAACTGTATTGCTTAATTGGTATTTCATCAATGGCTTCCATTAATCTGTTGAGGACTTTTTTACCTATGGGAAGGAGGAACATGTGGAGAGGGTATTCCTTTGAGGTTTTTCCTCTTCCAATATTATTGCACGCAAGAAAAAAGATAAAGACCAATAATTTAGGGCACATTAATATTTGAATTATAACCATTAAATAACTGGAAAACACAGCATAAAAGAAGATAATTATTTAATTTCAAGGCAAAATAAGTCAATATTACAGATTTTATTTATTCATTTGACACAGAGAGAGAGATTACAAGTAGGCAGAGAGGCAGGCAGAGAGAGAGGAGAGAGGAGGAAGCAGGCTCCCTGCTGAGCAGAGAGCCCGATGTGGGCCTCGATCCCAGGACCCTGGGATCATGACCTGAGCCGAAGGCAGCGGCTTTAACCCACTGAGCCACCCAGGCGCCCATAAGTCAATATTACAATGAAACATGAAATCTTCCTTCAACTCTAGAATATGGAAGCAAATATCTTGACTGGTGAACTACTGCTAATTGTCTTTAACACTAAAATTTGTAGAATTTGCAAATGTAGCTATTCTTCCAATACTAATTCTTAAATAAAAAACACAATACATATTAACAAAGCTTTTTAAAACTAAGGCCAAAAAGGGTGAACCTAGGTATTTAATATTTAGGTCTAACAAAATTACATTAGTTAGGGTAAGTAATGTTAGCTGCTTTAATAGATCAATTCCTAGGTCTCAGTGATTAACACACAGAAGTTTATTTCTCACTGACGTAAAGTACAATCATGCTTCCCAGCTGGTAAATAGACTTTGTACAGTCATTTGTGGTACCTGACTCCACATTCTTTTAAGCCAGGGTTCGGAGACATTTCGTTTGACTGGAGATGGAAAACAAAAATATACAATCACAATTGGGAGATTTGTATGGATCAAGTCTAAACATGGCATACATCATCTTCACTCAGGTTTTACTGGCTAGAACTCCGTCACATGATTGTACTTAATTTCAAGGAAAACTGATATATTTAATCTAGTTGTGTATTCAAGAAGAGTCAGGTATTCTCCTACATGCTATACAAATAAGGAAGTAACCTATTTTTAAAGACCTTAACTGTGTCATTATACAGTGGGGTTGTTTTCACATTGTCCTCAGTTGTTCCCCTCCCACAATCTATGACCTTGCAATACAAGTTAGTAGCTTTTACCATTAAGAAGCAAATACAGTTAAGCCCTGAACAATGTGGGCATTAGGGTGCCAACCCCCCACACAGTTGAAAATCCACATATAACTTTCAACTTCCCCAAAACTTAAATACTAATAGCTTACTACTGACCAGAAGCCTTACTCATTATATAAACAGTTAACACACATTTTGTTGTATGGCATATATATTATATACTATATTTCCATAATAAAGTAAGCTAGAGAAAAGAAAATCTTACTAAGAAAATCGTAAGAGAAAACACACTTACAGTACTGTACTAAATTTATTGAAAAAACCCACATATAAGGAGACCTGCACAGTTCAAATTCATGGTGTTCAAGGGTCAACGATATATGCCCCAACCTTATCAATAATTTTTTTTCCCAGAAGAATGTGGTAGAAGTGACAATGTGCCAGTTCTGAGACTCTCTCTCAAGATGCCTAATATGTTTCTGCTGACCCTTTTAGAATGCTGCCCAACCACCACAAAAGGAAGCCCACTTTGATCTACTGGATGATAAGAGACATTGAAAAAGAGAACCGAAGTGCCTCAGTCACCAGCTAGCTAATCTCCAGAAGCTGAGAAATCTAACCTCACAAATGGTGGCAAATGGACAAAGAAGTTAAAGAAGTTAAGACCAAAAAAAAAAAAAAAAAAAAAGTTAATACCAGAAACATCTCTCAGATGAGGTTAGTTAGTCTAAATTGTTGGCTGACCGGCAAAACCACAAGCTAAACAAATAATTTGAAGATTGTTTAATAGATAACTACCACATATAAATACTGAAACATAAATATTAGCTCACACAAAAGCATGCTTTTAAAATTTTTGTTGAAACACTTAGAAAAATATAGGATATTAATTTGCACAAATACAAATAGAAAGATTTAATATTCTTTTTAAAGTAGATGAAGGTGATTCTTATTTTCAACCTAATAAATATGCCCTTCACAATCTTACTATGTATGGTCAACCTACCAAAGAAAAAAAATCTTAGGACTAACATAATTTCATTTTGCAAAGAAAATTATTTATTACTTCACATTCTTCATTAGTCTATACAACGTGTTCATGAAACATGACAAACACATTGCCTATTAATCTTTTAAAGCAAAAAGGCATTGAAGAGTGAGCTACCTAAATAAGATTAAAAACAAACAAACAAACAAGAGTTGGGAACACCTGGGTGGCTCAGTCCATTAAGGGTCTGACTTCAGCTCAGGTCATGATCTCAGGGTCCTGAGATCAGCAGGGAGTCTGCTTCTGCCCACACTCCCCCACATGTACAGTCACATGCTCTCTTGCACATATTTGTGCCCGCGTGCTCTCTCTCCCTAGTTCTCTCAAATAAATAAAATCTTAACAGAAAAAAAGGAGTTGGCAAAAGAAATTGAGCTTCCTGGATTTTAGGTTAAATATGTTAGCATATCTTCTTATTTTGGAAGTTTGATTTTGTCCATTTTTCCCTTAAATACCCACTTGGAAGTATCCATTTCTAGTCACTTTAGAATACTATTAGCATCCTATTGTGATATCCTGTGCCTTCACAGTGAAAAGACTGTAAAAAAGAATGCCAGATTTTGACAGGTTTAAAAAGCTACATGACTTGGCAATGTTCTGCATTGTTCTCCTATCTTTTACCCTGGCTCGGATTCTAGGACACTGAGGCCAACTTAGAAGTTCAACATCTGACCACCAATAGAGAAATGCATGCAGT
This sequence comes from Ailurus styani, assembly GCA_002007465.1. NCBI lineage: Eukaryota > Metazoa > Chordata > Mammalia > Carnivora > Ailuridae > Ailurus > Ailurus styani. The sequence continues at coordinate 1,593,943 of LNAC01000034.1, read as the reverse complement.
CCCTGTGGTATTCCATGATTCCCTCTGGGTCATTTACTGCTCAAGAAATTCTAATGTTCTTTGACTGGAGGAATGCAGCATTTCTATCTTTACTATATATATATATGTGTATGTATGTATAGATATATATTTTTTTTTAAGAAGTAGGGAGGAAATAGTTTTCAAAATGAAATTTGAATTTATAAATTTAGTCAATGCATGAGAATCGTGAGTAAATCATAATGAAATTGTTAATATTTTAAAATTAGAGTTCATACTTCAGAAAAGAGATTATGGCAAATTCCTATCTTTTTTAGGTTTTTCCCCTCAAATTGTTCTTTCATTATTTTTTAATTCACACTCAAATTCACATGAACACATCAAAACCCTTTCTTTTCTCTATAATTGCTTATAAAAATGTAAAGTTCTATATGGGAAAGCCTCACAGAATTATATTATAGAAGACACAAAAGGACATGGACAGGAAGTGACAGCCATAGCAGAAATTACAAACCAACAGTAGCTCCCCCATATCACAAGCCCTGCAACTATTCTGTTGGGAAACTGGGAAAAATTGAAGACCTAGACATTGTTATCCATCTATTTATAAACTGATGAAGAGAAATAAATACATCAATAAACACAAATCACAGCAATATTTATAACCAGCAGGTAGAGTCACTGCCTTGGTGACTGCTTTTCTTTGTCCCTGTCAGCCTGCCTGCACAGGGAAACAAAGTTCTACTGACAAAGCAGAAATGCATCTAGTAAGTCCCAACGGTAGTGTGGCATTCCTGCAAATACGCAACTAAAACACAAAGAACTGATAAATAATACTGCCTTTGGGATTGGATTGACAGCTATTCTTTCTTATTAAAGTAATGCTAAAAGTTAATTTAAAAGTCTCAACATCTAATTTTATTCAATACCCAATATAGTAAAAAATAAAACCTATTGCTACTTAGTTGCAGTCTGAGATATTACACAGGCTTATGTTACTAAATATTGGCTTATTATATCCTGATAAAATAGTGGAAAAGTCATTTTAACAATGGATATTTAAGTTATAGTTACATTCTTCTAAATTCCTACAGCATAAATAAAACCAATATTCTCCTTATAATAGTATGTAAAAGATACCTAATAGGATTATTCTACTGTGACATGTAAACACGAACATACAATAATATCAATGAGAGGATCATAAAATAAAACCTAAGGAAGCACCTATTAAATGATAGACATTTTGATTTGTGAGAAACTTATGCCCAACTGACAAATCAAACTATATTAGATCAAACATAATAGATGAATCAGTCTGCAAGGGTATGCTGAACTCTTATACCATGTCCTACTTAGAACTCTTGACAAATGTTATATGCGAGACAGAACCATGAGATGGTCTTGGTCTCAAGATCTGTAGGACCTTATGAATAACATACACTATTCACAGGGAACTAATTGATTGTTCAATCAATTTTAACTATGTATGTTATCGGAATTTGGAATTTCAGCTGAAGTGATGAGAAACATTTTTAAAATTCTGATTTGATTAAGAAGGAAAGAGAATACTGTGTCAGTCAGAAAACTTCCAAGAAACTGATCATCACACTCCAATACAGTAATTGAGTAGAGTTGAATGGAGGGTCTATTTATAATAGTAGGAGCAGGATTAAAGAAAACTATTAAGGAGAAGTGTGATACTCTAGGGCTAGAAATAGATGTTGCTATTATAGCTCCCAAAGTCAAGGATAGGGAACAGTAATTAATAGTAAAAAGAAAGTGGGCATAGTTGTAGGAGAGAGTTGATTATGAGGTTGGAGCGTGTGGTCATCAGAAGATGGGAGATATGCTATGACACTGCCCTCCTTCCTGCTGGAATCTCTCACTGGTCAAAACCACAGGAAGCTGAAGGACAAGAGAGATTGTTATTGATCCAAAAAGGTCAGCCTCCCAAGATGGACCAAGATAGAGAGGGGGAAATAGACCATGTGTAATGTAGACATGAATGTAGATTACATAAACACAGGGTTAGGATTCAAAACCAGGTCTCTCTGAACCCAACAGCCAAGCTCTTACTACCATGACACACTCTGATGGGAGAGAAGGACTCTCCAAACTAGGCAAGATTTTACTGAACTTACCTCCTTCTAGATCCTGGTTCCTTCCTATAGTTAGTCCTAGAGTACCCATGTGCTTTTTTTTCTGATCTTCTCATCTGACATTCTTTGTCTTATTTTCTACTTGTAATGACCTTTAGAATTTGAAAAAAAAGTCTCTTTTCCACACAGGAACTCCCACAGTGCCCCAATTTTCTCAAGCCCTTTTCCTCAAAACCTACTCTGCTGTGTTCTGCATTTGAGCTAATCCCTTAAAGTTAGTATGACACTTGAAATAACTACATCAGTAACAGATTTATCTTCAATTGCTTCCCACTCTACTACTACCTCTGTTTCTCTGTAATACCATAGATTTTCCAGAGGGCTCCCTTACTAATTCCTAAATGTCCAAGACAATGTACATCACATGTTAAGTCTTACCCTCCTTGGGCATCTCATCCGATTGTACTAGAGTAGCTGCCTTAAAGCACAGAAAGCTCCTCTGAGGCCAATTCTCTGCTACTTCTACTATCCATGCTAGTTGGAGGGAATAAATAACGGTTTATTTATTTTCCAATTATATACTCAAGGTAAGCACCTGAGCCAAGTGGAGCAAAATATTTTATATTATATGTTAGGATTCCATCAAGGAGTGAACAAGAGACATAATCAAGTCAGAGGCTTTGCCTAGTATTTGAAATAAGACTAGTAGATAGGTTATCTTTCTTATTTAGTAAGCTACCCTGAGGATGAAATCTACAGCTACAGGTGACCATATGCCTCAAATGTAAAGAATTTTATTGGTAGAAGAGAGAATGAAGCTAATCTGAAAAGAGAAGCAGGAGTCAAGCAGATATGGAAACTCTTATGTGTTGATTCCCTAGTTTCAGTTGCTGTGCTTCTAAAACCTTCTCGGTTCCCTTCCTCCCAACTGTTTGCTTTTTCTCTTTTTCTGTATATTCTAAGAGGCTCCCTTACACCCTTAAGCTAGTTTGTGTTAACTTTTAGTTATTTGCAACCAAAAGTCCTGATAAACATATCAGTGTTCTGGTCCTCTTGCTCCTCTCCATTCTAATACTCCATCATCATCACGTCATATAATCCTTCCTTCTTTACTTCCCTCCCCTACTCCCTCCCCTCCTTCCTTTCTTCCCTCTCTCCTTCCTTTGTAATTTGAAATAATATATTTAGATCACTTATGCTAATGGATTTAAATAAGTTTATCCTTTTCAGATTTGCACTTTAACACAGAGAAAGGACTTAAATTAAAAAGTACCTTGATTTCTAAGTAATATACAAAGAACTTCTGGAATCAGATGGCCTGGTATTTGAATCCATCTTTTCCCCTATTAGCTATATAACCTTGCAAATTTACTTGCCTGTCTGATAAAAACGATTGCAATAACACACGTTCTGCTTACCTTTCAGTTTTTATAGTTTATGAAATCAATCTTGAAACTCTAAATCTCATAGAATATTATTTTAAACTTTTATATTGTACTAATTTCATGCTTTATTTCAGATACGTTTTTGATAAAATGATGAAGAACATGTTTTAGAGAAAATAACTCTGTTTTCCTCTGTCACAATGTAAGTGACCGAGCCATCTTTCATCTTTCAAAGTTAGCACAGACAATAGGAATGGATTTTGGTCCTATTGTTGAAGAGCCCAGAACATCTGTGTATCTGCATGGATTGTTACTGGTGGTGCACCAAGGTCAGTTCTTTGAGTTCACGGGACAATGACACAGATGTACAGAATGTACATAGTATCTTTCAAATTCAGTTTTAATTTTCTCTCTCAGCCAAGAAATATTTTATTGTATTGAGAAGAAAGATGCAAGAGCTGTACATACTAAGAAAATAAAATGCTACAGCACTAATTTTTGACTGTACTAAAATATAACACTCCTAAAATTAAAGGAAACCCAAATATATATTCAGATAGCAGAATTACGATAAGGGTGTCAGAATTCACTTGAGTCTACAATTTTTCCAGTGTCTGATTTTATCATGAGGTCATAAGTATGTTCCATCTTGTGAGTGAAACAGTAAGACTGACCTGTCCTGACATTGTCATAATACTAAAGGTTTCATAAGTTGAACTCCCAAAGCCTCTCGTGACTTCATTAGCCACTTTTTGTTCTCTCCTGTCAAAAACTCAAAGAGGTAATTCATGCCAATGTGTCATTCCAGGTTATACCCATGACATGGAATTATGCTTTCTTTGTGTTTGCTGTAGTGCTTTAGGGTAACATTAGCCTTTCTTTTCCTTTTCGGCTGCAGTGGTGGTGACTTGGTGTTTTTTATTGTTTGAATGTCAGGTGGAAATAAGGCAGCTAAGGACAGAGGAAATGAGATTAAAAAATGAAACAGCACCAGTTCTTCATAGGAGCTCTATTGTCCTCTGCAAAGTGAAGAGCAAATCTACCAGCTGCAAGAGAACAAAGAGCTGTCACACATACCTAAGTAATGAAGAGCTCTTCTTTCCCCTCAGATTCACCACACAAGCTCTTAAGGTCCATTGTAGGTGTATTACCATTATGATGAAAGCTTTAGTAGGTTTAGCCTAAGGGGACATCAATTGTTGTGCATAAAAACAGAAACTCAGTGTGTGTGTTTCCATCTTTAAATAGGTTTTACAGTTTCAATTTCCTTTTGTTAAATTCTCACAGATCTCAGAGTCAGAGACAGTTAAGGATGTCAATTTCCTTTCATACATGCTGATCAATCACTTCAACCATTTTAACCATTGATAACTGACGACAACAGAAAGAGCAATTCACATTACTGCGAATAAGACTCCGCAGTCAAGTGCCGTGTGTGTGTGTATGTGTGTGTGTGTGTGTGTGTGTGTGTAGATAGGTAGATTATATAAGCATATTTGATGCATATTATCTATCTAGATACTTGTATGTATATTAAGCATATGGCGAAGTTTTTTTACTTGAATACTTAAAGCAAAGAAATGAGAAAACAAAATTTAAAAATAAACGTATATTTAAACTTTTTTATATCAGAGTTTCTATGTTGTCCACTGAATATTTTGCATGCTGAATGAAAGCATGGACTGCACATTTAAATAAACTTCATAAAGACCAACATATCCAGGCAAATTAAAGAAGATGCTGGGGAAGGTGACTGAAAAGATGTGACTTCCAGTTGACCTATGACCTGGACCGGGCACTCCAAGACTCCCTATCGCTTCTCCTGTTTTTCGAATATATGTTCCACTTGCCTTTACCACTTCCAGAGGCTGCTCCAAGGACCCAGCTTTGAGATAATGATGTAGTGTTGAGAACACCTACACAGTATATGTGGTATATAAAGAGGTCAGCTAAGACCTCTTTCCAAATTTTTAAGATTTGGCAGGTAGGTGCAGGGATCCACTCATTTTGCTGCTGCACAAGACAAACCTTGTGTGTAAGTTCACTTTGCTTACAAAAAAGCAAACAAACAAAAAACCCTGCTACCTACCAACCTAGAGTGGCCTCTTTCTTCAGTCTCTTGCTGCCTTCTTTGTATGGGGCCAGTTTCAGATGACATGAGTGAAGTTCCCAAGAGGGCTGTGAACAACAACTGTTAGCCAGAGGATCAGGATATGGGCCTGAGGAATGAGGTATCCACAGGGGAAATCCTGAGTTGGCCATCCACCTATATGTAAGGAGGAGTGACCCAAGTTAGATGCTGTGGGACACCATGTGAGAATGGGGGTGTCCCCAAAATGCCAGCCCATCTAGTGCACATGGAAAAACTGCACATAGCACACAGTGGCAAAGAAGGGAAACAAATGATTGCTGCAGGGGGCTGGCTTCTTCTGTGGGCAGTTTGGCCAGTGACCAGTGCCCATTTAGAAGCTAAAGCTCGCATTAGAAAGTTAGAAGAGCTGAGATTAGACCAGGGCACGTGGTTGTCCATTTTCTGCTAGCTTCAAGCCTGGAAGACAAGGTGGGAGAACAGGATAGTAAGTTAGAGACCTTAGCATGCTCTTTTGCAAAGGAGAGGGAGACCTCCCACGGATTAAGATCTGGGCCCTTGTGACAAAGCTTATGATTAGGAGGCTGAGGAGGTGCAATCTTGGAGAAAGTGATGAAAATGAAGAGAAAGATGTTTTGGTGACTGACAATAAAACAGGCATGATGCCCCATGTCTTGTGGACTCTGATACAAAGGAAAATTTCAAATAGCTATTACCCTAAAACTCTTAGAAGAAAATCTGCATTCTTACTCTAGCCCTTGAAGCTGTAAATCTTATCATATCATTGAAATGTAAACACCCCAGGAGATAAAACCAAAACATTGCTCACAGAGACTGAAAGAAAAAAGAGGCCAGAGGGAGGCTTTTAAAAATACAGACTGTGGTACAAGTTTCCCTGTCAATTGCACTATAATGAACTCCCATGAGATCCTTAACCATGGCCATATTTAAGTCTTGTCAATTACAGTTATTGTTGTACTCTAACGTTTTGGCAAAAAGGGTTCCTACATAAGAACTTCCTTTTCAAGAGAGTTATAGAAAAGACTTTGACAAGGTTTCTGATAACTAAGATCAATTTGCCTTCACGTGGGAAGATAATAATACACTTTTCAAGTGCTCCTGCAAGGCTACATTCATAGTTCCACAGAATGTCGTGGAATGGTGGCCTGTGACTTATCCTGTCCCCTGTCCCCACATGAGTAAAATGGGCCCATTACATCGGTGATACAATGTTAACATGCAAAGATTTTCCTCTGCTGTATGATACCTTGCAAGCTTTGCTGGAACATCTACAAGGCAGAGGAAGAGCAGTGAAGAATACTGTGGCAGAGATGACTCTGAAACCCGATATGCTACCATACAGCAACAGATTCTAGCAATGTACACAGTGCTCCTCTAAAGGCTCTCACATAAAAACCAGTGCAGCAGCCAGTGGCTTGAACTCAGAACAATCTAGCCAGTGATTACTCATGAGCCCTGGCCATTAGCCCTTTGACTTTGGACCATTCTAAAAAAAATTAACCCTATGGCTTGGACAATGGAAATCCAAAGGATGGGTGATCATAAATAAGCCCTTGTGGGAGCAGATATGTGGAAGAACACTTGGGTCCATCTGCAGCAGTCTAAAGCAACCCTCAATGTTTATAATGTCCCAGTTCATAAGATACTGACACTCTCTGGCAATCAGGAACCTGATGCCCTAGCTTGGGTACAGTGCTAGTTACTGACATTTCAGTAGTTACAGGAGATTGGACACAGAGAAGGAGGTGCCACCACAGTGCCTGTGTAAGATGGCTTATTGCTGAGGATGCCAGATTTCCCTGAAAGCATAGTGACTTGGTTAATGCCATAACAAAATGGATGTGTGTTCTAACACAGAAAGAAATTATCTACTTGAATTTACAAGGGATGTCCCACCAAGATGGGTGGGGATTACTTCACACCCTCTGGGTAAAGGGGGAATGTACACTCTCCACTGCGATCCCACTGTTCTGTTAAAAGCTGGACTTGTTAAAATACACTACACCTGAATTGGAATATGCACCATCGAAAGGGGAGAAAATGAGGGTCGCAATCTGGCATAATCCACCTCCAGTCATCTCCTCATGCCTGATGGTGCTGCGTCCCCTGGCCAACATATATGGTATGTATGACCAGGTCAAGTTTCTAAAGCTGCCAACCTCCTTCTCGTCAAGGCCAGGTGGGAACATTCTGTTGTCGTTAGAACAATCTGATGACAATTTGACTGCCGTCTTTTTTTTTTTTTTACTTCCATTAGCTTGAAGGAGTTTATAGCATATATAGAAGACCTTACTAAATTCATTTGGCAAACCACAAATGATAGCCAATAAACCCTGTCCTTACTGAACAATGAAATGACTCTAATGAGGAAAACTGTCCTCCAAAATAAGATGGCCTTAGACATTATCACTGTCTCACAAAGAAGCATCTGTGCCATTATCAAAACAGAATGTTTTGAGTTCATACCTGATGAGTCTGCTAATATATCATCTTTATAAAATCGCATGAGAACACAAGTGAATGCCCTGAGTGATCTGACCCCAAGCCTAGGGGATTTAATAAATCAATGGTTTGGGTCCTGAGGATCTTGATGGAAAAAAGTTGTCACTGATTTGGAGGATTAGCAGCTTAGTCTGTGTTTCTCTTACATGTACCTGTATTGTGGCTGTGGCATCACCTGCTGTGTGGCCAGATGACTACCAATGGAGCCACCTCCATGCTAATGAAATGTCTTGCTGACTGCTGAGAGCCCACTGTGGATGAGGGGGGCATATGAGATTTTGTTGGTCACAAAGGATATAATGTTGGGAAAGGTCATCAAAAAGATGTGACTACCAGTTGATTAATGAGCTGCACCAGGGTCACTAGAGGGTCCTCATCTCTTCCTTGTCCTTGAAATGTGGGTTCCATTTACCTTTCCCCTCCCAGAAGCTACTCCAAGGACCCAAGGACACAGCCTTAAGAAAATGACGTGGTGTTGAGAACATCTGCATGGTATATGTAACTGAACCCAGTTAAGTCCTCTTTCTAAACTTTGAAGATTTGGTGGGAAGGTGTGGGGATCCATTTGTCTTGCTGTCATCTAAGACAATCCTTATGTGTAAGTTCCCTCTCCTTATTAAAACTATCACCTACCAATCTGGAGTGACCTGCCTCTTTCTTCCATCTCTCCCCGCTCTCTGTGTATGGGGGCCAATTTCAGTTAGATTGCATCAGAGAAGCTCCCAAGAGGATTGCAAACCAACAGAAGGGAGAACAATATGTGCCTACAAGTGGGAATCAACATGACGCATTTAAAAACTTGAAGTAATCTGTGTATGTTGGAGTAGAGAGAGAGGTGGAAAACAAAACATGAGGTTGGGAATATTCTAGGGAACCAATTACTGAGGACCTGGTAAACATGTTAAGAATTTCTACTTTTCATTTTATCTGTAAAGCAATGGCATATGGTCTAAACTGAAGAGAGTGGGATTTCTAGTAAATAAACAGATCTGGCTGGTGATATGAAAAATGGAAAGGCAAAAGACATAACTGAAGATAGAAAGCTGTTAAGAAACTGTATCAGAGGCTCAGCCTTCCTTTTGGGAACTTTTAATGAGCTTGTAAGTTCATAGGAGGGAAGAGTGTCACCCATGATAAATACAAAAGTAAATGTAATCAAGAAAAAAGAAAGTGAATCAGAGATCTGAGAGCTATAAGCAAACAAGAAAGGAAAGGCTGTGCTGAGAGCAGGTGACAATATCAGAGCTCTAGAGACTAATTTTGAGACATTAACAAGATGAAAAATCTGAACCTCAGCCTTTAGTTTTAAGCCTGGGACCTGGAACTAAAATGGGCCCTGGGCCATATCAGTCACTTGCATCTAGGTAGAGCAATCTCTCTAGAAACAACTATTCCCAACTGGGCCTTCATGATTTCCACAGTTTAAAATCAAATATAATCCTAGGTCAAATACAAATAGTTAAGCCATATGAATCACAATCAGCAGAGAATAAAACAAATTTAGACCTGCAAGGACATAAGATATTAGAATTATCAAATACAGTTTATAAAATATTTATGGATGAAGTATTTAAGGGATAAAGATAGGAATAAAAATGAGAAAGCAATAGGAAATTTTAAAAAATGATCAAGTTCATATTATGAAAAATGCATTTTGATAAATGGAAAATGAGTAAAACAGTAAGTTACACACAGTTATGGGGGGAAAAGTAAGATTAATCTAAATAATATAGATACAGTAAAGAGAATACAGGGATACAGTAAAGAGAATCAACAAAATGGGATCTCAGGAAGAGACAAGGAGGACAGAATGGGAAGAGGTAAGATCCAACCGGGAGTCTCAGAGGGAGAAAATAAAGAGAATGGAGCAGAGATTATATTTATACTCTAAAGGTAATGTCTGAAAATGTTCTAGACATGAGAAATATAGGAATCCTCATATGCAGAAAGAACAACAGATAAGAAGCAGAATTTTATGAGACAGACAATGAGAGGGAGAAGGAGTGTGGAAAAGAGAGAGATAATCCACATCCAGACATACTTAAGGAAAAGCAGAAAGATTCTTTTACAATGGATACTTAGATGTTGGCTAATTGAACATAAGAGAAAGGATGGAAGGAAGGATGGAAGGATGGGAGGAAGGAAAGGAGGGAGGGAGGAAGAGAAGGAGGGAAGGAAGGGAGGAAGGAAGGAAGCAAGGAACGAAGGAAGGAAGGAAACTTATATTAGCAACAGATCTCTTAATATCATCAACAGAAGCCAGAGGACAATGGGAAAACACAAGTACTAAGACGGGAAAATTTAAAATAAACATTTTCGGGTGCCTGGGTGGCTCAGTGGGTTAAAGCCTCTGCCTTCGGCTCAGGTCATGATCTCGGGTCCTGGGACCGAGGCCCACATCGGGCTCTCTGCTCAGCAAGGAGCCTGCTTCCTCCTCTCTCTCTGCCTGCCTCTGCCTATTTGTGATCTCTCTCTCTCTCTCTGTGTCAAATAAATAAATAAAATCTTTAAAAAATAAAAAAACAAAAAAATAAAATAAAATAAACATTTTCAAATTAGACTTACAATTTCCAGAAATAAAACTAAGATTATTTATTTTTAGATAAACACAGGGGATTTTACCATCAACAAATCCCCACTATGGCAAACTTATGAATCAGGTACTATGCAAGATATTATTCCAGTAAGGTTAGCTGAATACAGAAAAAAAGAGACAAAGAATAGGCATATATAAATAAACATATTTGTTTCCTCAAAATATATGTTGAATATCAACTATGTGCCACGTACAATTCTAGGAGGGAGGGAGGGAAGGAAGGAAGGAAGGAAGGAGGGAGGGAGGGAGGGAAGGAAGGAAGGAAGAAAGGAAGGAAGGAAGGAAGGAAGGAAACGAACTGGACTTTTGGAGCTTAACATTCTAGTGAGGAGAGACAGTAAATAAACATAATACATAAATCATATAGTTTCAATAAAACATTATCTATACAAAATAATAATGTCAAATTTATGAGGTTAGGGTGAATCTAATATACTGTACCAATATATTACACATATGTCAGGAAGGGATTCAACAAAATTCAGTTTTCTAAGGCCCTTGCATCTTTCGAAGGGTGGGATTAATGTGTAATTTTAGTATTCATTAGGTATACATGACAAGATATCAAGTTTAACTGTGAAAAGATTAATATTAAGTATAAAGCTGCCAAACCAGCAAAGGGAAAACCAGAATAAGAAACTACAAGCATATAAAAAAGAAACTATAGCTGAGACCCAAGTGAAAAATGTAATTATCTTAATCTAAGATAGTGATAGCAAGGATGGGAAAACTGAACAAACGCTCCAAATATTGGAGCAGAGGAATGATAGGTAGAGTGAGGGATTGCCATGTGAGGAGGTCTGGGGAAGGAAGAGTCAAGAGCAAAACCCAGGTTTTTGTCCTGATGTTTGAGGAGGACAGTGGCACCATTTGTTAAAATGAAATAAGCAGATGAAAGAGAAAGGCAGGAATTTTCACTTTGTTTTATATATTCCACTTTCAAGGACAAGGAAATATTCACATAAACTGCATACATTAAATATGCAAATGGTGTGTCTGAAACTCACAAAAAGTATGGAGGCATGAGTTATGGGTTTGGGATCTCAGTTCATGGTATGGTATGCACATCTTTCTCTAATCCCCCCAACTGCCTCAATTTTCGTCTGTCCTCTTCTTGTTTACTTTCTTATTTTCTTGCCTTTTCCTGTTTATTATTACCATCTCCACTCAATTGCTTCCCTTAATATCACCTAAGTAGCAGTTGTAAGGTTAAAATGGGTTAAATTTTAACCCACAGGGGAATACTGTGCATCTGTTTAAAAAAATTGAGAAGCTAACAGGATTTCAGATTTTATTAGACAAATATCAGTTACCAAACATGCTAAGTCAGCAAAAAATGAAAATAAAATCTTAAACCTACTCATTGAAAATGTATCTTTCGTTTTTTTTATACTTAGAGAGTTTTTTGATTTTGGTAATCTTGATGGGCTTCTATTGAATCTGTCCCTTCTTTTTTATAAAATAAAGCTCTGATAAAATAGTATGCCTTTAAAATATAAACTTGCCAAATTTTAGTGAAGACCAAAATAAATTCAAAATTTATCAAATTGAACATTAGAAGATTTTCTATTATCCTATGCTTTGCATTTATTTGGCCTTTAGGTTTTAACCAACTATAAAAAACTACATATTCATGAACACACCTTGAATGAACTACTAATGGAAATTATTATAAACTGTTTACAGTTTTGTAAATGTATTGTTAGTTCAATCATTTTATTATATTTAGTTCACCATTTCCAATAAAGTCATCACCCTAGCTTTCTCCAATTTTATTATTAAAGTGGAAGAGAAGCAGTGTTGATATAGATCCTGTGGCTTTTAACTTAACATGGTTTCATATCCGGAGGTACCAAAGACATTACTTTATGCCTCATGGAATACATTATGATTTAAGTGCTCCTTAAAATTCGCCTGTTATTCTTATGTTATGTATATTTTATACTCTGCAAATACAAACAAGCATGAACATCAAAAACACAGTCAATACTTTAACTTTTTGTATCATATCCAAATATTATAGATTAGTAATTGTGTGATCAAGAGAAAAGGCATCCAGTATCACCCCCTCTTTACTACTTATGTGCCCCCCTCTCTTTTTCTCCTTTTCATCTATCCTCTCAGAGAGGAAAACTAGAGAACAGAGTTCTTAGACCCAAAGTTCTTCCTGAATGATGGACAAAAGAATAGCTAGAGCTCAGGAGTCTTATGTAGCTGGCTCAGACAAATGGCATGAGTTAGTGGAGCACTGAAAGATTTCCTACATCCAGATAACGTGGTTTGTCTGTTGTCTATGCATAAGGAGCAGTCAGCTGGGCACTGGATCTTCCATTCCATTATCAAAAAGAAAGCTTACAGAAAAACCCTATGGTGAAGAGACACATGCCTCAAACCTAAGGGGCACGGATCATTAGAGAGGGGTAGGATTTGTCATCTTGAGGAAGAAAAAGGTATGGGAATAACAACTTTATCTTCACTTTGTCCCAATCGAGTAAAAGTCAGCCAAAAAACATGTGGTTGTGCACTTGGCTCAGATGAAGATGAGAAACTTACCTAGCAGAAAACCAAACTAAACTTTGAAGCACCTGGGTCTTAGCAGGGCTAGAAAGGGCAGAAAGTGAAAAGTCCTAAGGCCAAAAAGCTGAAGCTACTGGGCAGCTGAATCTTAATCACAGATGAATTTGCTCAGAAAATAGTATATTAATTATACTTCTTCACCATGATGTCCCCAATTCTCTGCTCTCTTCCTTAACCTTCATTTTCAGGTAATAAAATTCAATGGCACTCAAATAGGGACTCTATTGTAATTTTTAGAAACGGTTTAATATCACTTTATGCCAGAATATAAGTAATAATCTTAGCATTTAGTTAGAAAAAAATCACAATAGAGAGGGTGATATTTAAGAACCAAATAGTGGATTCAATTCCACCACAAATATTTTTAACATTATTCCCCTTGCCTGGAATGCTTCCCTGTCCTGTTGTCAGATCCTCTTTTGAGGCCTCCCTGACCCCCTTACTGGAATTTAGCTTCTCATCTCTTTCTCACTCCTTTACTAGCTCTCATCATAATGGGATTTTAAGTCGGTCTCCCCACTTGACTGCAAGGCCTGTTAGGGCAATGACTGTGTTTTATAAAACATATAAAACATTTTCTCCCAGCATCCAGAACATTCCTGGAGCACAATAAGTAAGTATTGGTTGAATGATTCTTGCTATTATGTTGTTTTGCCCATTTTTTCTTACTGTATTTTATATAGATTTGAATTTCCTAATTAAAAAAATGCTTGATTAGGCTTCATAAACTCTAATTTTCTCTCTAATTTGGTACTTTTCTCATCTTCAATGGCTAATTAGAAATATGGCTACTTTAATTTTGCATGGTACAGGAGAAAATGATATTGTTCTCACCAAATTAGTAAAGAGAGTGTGAGATTTGAAGGCCATAGGAACAATTACTTACTGAAGGGAGATTTTCAAACATATAGTTAGCAGTTAGATGGCTATTTATTGAAAGTTATGTTTTGGAAAGAAAACGTAGAGTTAATATATATTTGATTACGTACCGAGGGTATAGAAAAAAAGCATGTGATCATTGTGGCAGAAAATCCCAATTACATAAATATGGGAATCAGATGTTTTCTGCTCCCCATACGCTTCTCCCGCAACCTCTGGCTCTCATGCCCAAGTTAAGAGTTCACCATTAGCGTGATGGTGCCGCCCCTGGGATCTTTAATGATATATGCTGGAGGCAGGACTGACTCGCTGTGAATGTTCCTAACCATAGATTTCCTCTCTTTACCACCCAAAACTTCTGTCCCTCAATTCTTTCACTGGTTCTCAGTGACAGTTAAAACTGAATTTGAGGGACACGAAAAACCATACAGCTGAGCCTTGGAAAGGCAGTCACCGTAACAGCAAGAGTGGTGGTGAGAAGATCTGCTGTTGCAGAGAGCAACTTCCGTTTACAGGAATCCTACTGCAAAGGGCTTTAGGTCTTTATCAAAGCAGCCGTGTCTATAACCACCCTCTCTGTTGCATTTCTCCAAACCCTCTTTACGCCTTCTCTCTTCCCCTCCAGCTAGGGATTCCAGATTACATATATTTAGTATTTACATAAGGCAATTCTACCACCACAACATTGGTATTTATGTAAAGAATTCACATGGCTACCCTCCTGCCTGAGCAGGCAGTATAGACTGTGGTAATACTAAGACTAAAGATGATGACCTAACCCCTAGGAAAGCTATCCATTTGATAAATATTTACATAAGGTTCTTTGCTTCATTCATTAATAATTGATTTTTCAAAATGATCCTGCCAGGTTTGTTTCTATCTTCTTTTAACTTGCTGTCTCCTAGGTCTAAAGATGATCAGGGTTGGTGATTTTTCACCTTCTGCCTCACTTGATTGAAGTAGTTCTTATGCCTAATTTGCACTGCTACCTGCTTGATTGCTCTATTTACAACAAGTATACTGTTTTTTGTGCTTATATTTAACTTGAGTCTTGAGGCTGCTATGACTATAGCTTCAATTTGTGAAAAGTAACCTTCATTATTTGTGGAGAATTTATAATATACGTGATTTTACATGGGGAATTTTCTTTGTGTCATTTTTTCCCTCCTAATAACAAGACGGTGTCCTTGATTTCTTGCATATTGATGGAGTAGTTCTTGGTATGTTTGCTTGTGTGTGTGTGTGTTTAACTCCATGAATGCTAGTCAACCTCAGAATAATATGGCATGATTCAGAAGGCTGAAATTACATAAATATATAATTCCTTTCAGAATTCTTTTCCCCCAAGGGCATCATCGTTGTTTTCAGAAATATAATAACACTAGACTTTTAAGGACAATGAAAATTTGGAAAATATTTACAGCATTTGCTCCCATGATTTGAAGCCTCCTCCACCCTCCAAAAATGGTCTTAGGCTATACATTAACACACACACACACACACACACACACACACACTGTTTAGAATAAAATGTAGGTTTTTTTTATTTGAACTGGTATTCTTAGTATTAATATTTTAATTTTAACTCTAAATTTTAACAATATTATGGACGCTTTAAATTATAAAAGTAGTGCATCTCTCAGTGGAAAACACATAGAAAATACCAAAAAATATAAGGAAAGCAAAATTTATATCACTAAGAGGCTGCTGCTGTTAATTTTCTATGTCTCTCCCCGATGATTTTTCCATTTGCATGTGTGAATATTTATAAATCCTCATGTAAAATACAAATTAAGATAATACTATATAGACAATTTTGCATTTTTCATTAGTGTCCTCACTAATGCAAATAGTTTTGGAGGGTGGTCATCTAAGAGGATTCTCTCATCTTTTCTTATGATCAGCAGCTTTGGGCAAAAACAGCACACTTTAAGGAGTAAGAATAAAATAGGGAGCCCACAAGGAGAGTACTGGGAAGTAACAGAAAAGGGGCAAGTATGTCCTGAGCTCTGAGGGACAAAGAAAAGAAAGAAAGTGACTAAAGGAAATACATGGATATTCAGGTTACCTCTTTTTCTAAGCCAAAGAGGACATCCCCTCACATAGGTCCTAGAGAGTTATACCCATTTAGAAAACTAGTCTATAGAAGATTCTGAATCACTTTTCAGGATGGAAAATAGGGATGGCTGGGAAGATTTTCAGGTACACAAATAATAAATTATATTTTTGACAACATGGAAGGCCTTGATTAAGATTATAATCAATTAGAAGGCAAAAGTAAGAGTATAACTAATCCTGGTATCTAGATTTTTATGATTAGTGCAATGTTAGTAATTTTGTCACAAGTGAATAAAGCTGAGTTCATCTGAAGTTTCATTCTTCCGCAGGCTATGTATCATGGAGCGAAAAGCAAGAGAAGTGTGAACTGAAGTAATGGGTGATAACTATTAGCAGAACAGGAGCCTCGGGAGAATTGGAGAAGACAGTTTGAGCAAAAGAATGTACACCTCCATAGTTAGGGAAGAAGGTAATTGTAAACTACCAAACACTTAACAGAAACGCTGATGCCAAAATTAGTCTCAATCACATGATCACTGCTTTTCTGGGTGCAGGGAAAGGAATTGAAGTCACACAGCCTCATTGCTCTTCTCAACAGATGTGCCACCTTCATAGGTGTTCTACTCCTCATGTAGCATTCAGGAAGAAGGAGTGATGGGCATGTTCCTCTCTTTTCAGAGTTTCAAAACCTGCCATTATGGACGTTTAAGTAAAGTGTCTTCGGGGAGACGATAGCCAGACACAGAATCCTCAAGCCGAATTTCAGCTGAAGAATTACCATTGACATCTGACGACCCTTACTGAAATTTTCACACAAGTTATCTTTAATAAGAATAGCTTACTATGACTTTGTTCTACCATTTCAAAAACAGTTTTGCTGAACTGTATGTGCATGTTTATATAGTTGTAGATCTTAAACTTCATACTTTATTATTTGAATATTAACTTAAAGAGCTTAATTGATTGTCTTAGTGTAGTAGTAAAGTTGGTAAGCATTTAATAGTGCTAAATTAACCTACTTAGCATTTTACAATGACCATGATAATGACAATGATGACAGTGACAACAATAATGATTTCTATTCAAAAGGCTTCCTCTCATTTAACTAGTAGTGACTGGTACTGTAAGAAGTACAACATGAACCAATTACTTCATGTAATTCCTCTAACAATATGATTCTGAAGGCACCGTAAATAAGACTTGGAGATGTGAAGCATTATATAAGCTGCAGTAGAGCCAGGCTACTAATTACAATGTTTAGAAAGGCCCTTGTCCTCAACCACTCTGTTATTTCCATTACAATTTTGTTTTTCAACCACAAAGTATTATGTGTACTTTGGTATTATTCATTGTTTTGAGGTGGTCAGGGGCCAGCAGTTCACAACTTGTTTCCCGGGACACCAAATGTTTCAAAAATGATTACTGCAGACCCAAGCCCAAACACAGTTTTCTGTAGGCTGTGGATAGACAATTCTGAACCTATCTCCTCCAAGACACCAAACAACTGGAATTCAGCATTGGGAAACCATGGAGTACTAAAATACAGGTTTATGATGTTTTATAATTTATTTTTAGTGTTTTATAATTTTAAAAAATGTTAGAATGTTTATAAAGAGGTCATCTTAAGAAATCTCCCTACAGATTTTCTGGATCTACAAAGCTGAAAGTTGAGGGCAAGTCTTCTGCATACAATTACATACAGGATTTGGCAGAGGCACGTTGTCACACTCTCTTAGCTGTATTCTCTGGAGCAGAGGCAACATTAGTTGGGAGGAAGAAGAAATCTTTTTCTTGGCACTAAGATATTGTCTGCACTCCTGGACACCTTCATAGAGGCAGCTCCTTTCCTAATATGAAGGCAAAGCATTAAGCTTATGGTGGGTTTGGCTGTGGGCATCTAGCATGAACTAATTACAGCAAAACCTGCAGAAATGCAGGGACACCAATAGAGCAGTATACAGATTGCAGAGTCCTCATGCTCAGAGTTTTCAGAGGAAAATTTAAAGAGACAAAAAAGTTTAAAAATACTTGGCATCTTTTGCTCCACTGCTTTAAAATTGCTGTACTTAAGTACCCCTCAAAAAAGCCCAGCTAAGTGCTAACCATCAGAATGAATAAAGAGTTTGCAAGTTTGAGGCAGCAAAATCTCAAAGTAAGGTAAGTTTTGTCTGTAAGTAAAACTACATAGGACTTACTAAAACCTCTGGAAAGCTTTAGGCAAAAAGTTACAAAGCAGCCCAGCAAATTTCCAGGCTTATGGAAGTCAATGAAAATAGCATAGATGTAATTTAAATAAGAGCTCTAGTTGGGCTCTGGTTACATACTTTAAAATGTTCTTGGAGAATGTCTGCTTCAGAAATGATGGAGTGGATAGAAAACGTATATGAAATAATGTTTTCAGACATTAGATAGTAGGAAGGGAAACAAAGGAGGTAAGCCCACAACTTCCCCAGCTTACAGTGTTGAAGCAATTGTCTGGCCACAATGAAGAGAGGGAGATCCCAACAGACACTAACAGTTTTGCTGAGCTGAGGAAATTGAAAGTCAGGGAAGCCAAGGCAACTAAGGTTTAGGAGGCAGCATATTAGAGAGAGGAGGGCGACCGAAATGGAGAGAACTTTGGAGATCTGAAGGAAGGTTCCCTCCAATCTTTGGCTAAATAATATTCAGTGCCTGTATGAAAGGAAACTATGCGAGGTTAGACAAAGAACTTTGGAAAGCAGCAATCCCAACACAAACCAAACAGTAGTTCAAGTCCACTAGCAATAGTTTAAGCTCTCACTACCCCAAGATAAAAGACCCTGTAGCATATACAGAGCCTTGGGAAGAGTCCCTAGAAGGATATTACCTTAGAAGTGAGATTAAATTAGTCCTAGATTAAAGAGTCCTCTAGTCCCTCTTTTAAAAAGTTTAACAGTAGTCTTGAAAGGATAAAACTGAGTCTAAGTAATTCAATTGTATGCCAGACAAATTCAACCATAGGTAAGAAGAATCCAACAAAATCCAGAAAACACATGTAAATTCACAATCTCTACAATACAATAAAAAATTATCAAGGGAAAAACAGAATAAAATCAGAATAAAACACAATCAACAGAAACAGACCCCATATGACAGAAATGATCTTAAAATAACTATTATAAATATGCTGCATATATTTAAGAAAAGGGAGAAAAATATAAAAATGATATAGGACCAAAATGAGACTCTATGAGGAAAAATATAGTATGTGAAATGAAAAAGATAGTAGATGGCATAACAACAGATTAGATTAACCACAAAAGAAAAGATCGAGGAAGTTGAAAATCTATTAATATAAACCATCTAAAATAAAGCCCACAGAGTAAATAAAGGACTTAAATCGGTAAACTGAACATCAGTGATCTGTGAAACAGTATAAAAAAGTCTAATATTTTGGAGTCCAGAAAGAAACAGAAAACAGCATTTGAAGAAACAATAGTCAAAACCTATGTAATGTTATAGAAGCTACAAATCCACAAAACAAAGCAGCTCAAGTAACATCCCAAATAAAGATAGTAAGGTACACTATAATCAAATTGACAGAACCAAGTAGTACAGAAGAAACATCATTAAAACAGCTAGAGGAAAAAAAAGACAAATTATGTACAGAGAAACAAAAATCCAAATTATAGCCAACTTATCAGAAACTTTGTAAGATTAAAAAAAAAATCTATACCAATGTGTTTAAATATTGTAAGAATCAAATCCAAACGAAAAAAAAAAGAAACTTGCCACCGTAAACTACTATACCCAGCACCCATACCTTTTTAAGAAAAAGGCAAAATATATACTCCGAAAATCAGTAGCTGAATTTATTTTCACCAGACCTGTACTCTTAGACATATTAAAATTAGTTCTTCAGGCAGAAGGAGAATGATACTCACAAAAATGAATAGCTACATAAATGATTAGTATTTCTATGAATGAAAAAGACTTATTTTCCCATTTGTTGACTTTTCAAAGAAAAATTAATATGGCGGTATGAAGGGAGGGAACTAACAACTGCCAGGAAAAGTAGATTTGGCCTCAATATAAATAGTAAGTAAAATCATACCTAGTTACAAACATTCCAGATGAGGTATAGAACAAAAGTACGCAAACCAAAACAGATGAGACCCGGAAATGCTGACTATATTAAAGGGTAGACTTAATGTGATACTACATTGTTACATTCCACTCTGCATTTACTACCTCCTCATTAGCATACTAGGATTGGTGTGTAAGAGATGACACAGAGATGACATCACTTTGGTTTCAAAGTGTTTAATAGTAATCATGACATTAATTTTTAAAAACCAAGTCATGACGTATAAAGTTCACAAAGATCTAGGTCTCTGTTTCAGTGCTGATTACTGAGCCATATATTAAAAGAGCTAACTCATTTTTTACAAAAATAGACCGAAATTTTACACCAGGATAAGAACGGGATACACTTTTAGAGTTAAGAGGTGAGATATCCACTGAGCATATTTTCTGTTTCCAAAACTAACAAAGGAGGAAAAAACCTTCAATGCATAGGAAGAAATTAAAATAACCAGTTGGATAATTCAAACTGTGATTAACTGAGAGGCTTATATCCTTAGAAGCATAAGAAACTGTATTAAACTCCTAGAGATATTACCCTGAACTTGTAATTATATCGGCTCATTTTTTACTTTCTTTGGGGATCATCACAGCACGAAAGAAAGAAGGAGGGGAGTAGGAAATATCGTATTCATTACATTATTCAGAATGGCTGCCCATACTGTAAACAAGCTGATGCTCAGAAAGCTGTTCAGATAAGAACTTTTCCCATTTATAATTATGTGGTCTCTGAATCTTATGAAAGTGAATTGACAGACTCAGGCATCAAGAGTATTTGAGAAAGCAAAAATCCTCTTAATAAAATGAAAAAATGAAAACAAAAGCAGAAAAATGTTATCCCCAGGATTTTAGCCCTTGACTTTACATTTCTGTTTCACTATGAAAACAACCTTGGAGCTAATCATGTCAAAATCTTCTAAGACTCCCTACCATCAAAGGTATTTACATAAAATAATAACAATATAAAACACTAAAGCTGTATTTTAGGCCCAAACAATATGCAATTCTAATCTTCCTGGCTTTAAAAATACGTCTCAAAAAAGGTCAGGCACATGGTTTTCAGTACACTTTCTATATCTTATTTTAGAAAAAAACAAAGAACAAAATAATGCCACACTCTGAGGAAATAAAAATAAATTTTATTTAGAGATCAAATGGTATGATATAAAGATAAGAACTTAGCTCAAATTCTCGCTAACAAATTTAATTATTTTTGTTAACCTCAGTAACCTTCTCATACAGATTAGTTATTTTTATATGCATGTAGGTAAGTGAAATACAGAGAAGTTAAACAGTTTTCCTAGAGAAACCCAATAAGTCATAAGTATAGTCATCATTAATTGGTGTTTATTAGTTATGTGTATGTATCTATAATGTATAAGAATATATATACATATATACTTGACTGTATATATAACATTATATGAGTATATACATGAATATGTGCATATATATTGCATAATAGTACATAATAGTACCAGCATGAATACATGTACATATTTATATAGGAGATATATACAAATAAATGCATATATACACACATGTATCTATCTATCTATCTATCTATCTATCTATATATATATATATATATATAGTCTAACCTAGAAGAATTATGATGTAATTAATCACAATTATTAAAACTCGGCAGGCTGGAATAAAATAGTATCTCAATTAACTTTTTAATCAGAACCACAAGAAAAAATGCACCATTTAAGTTATACAATATAGATGTGAAATCCCTAGTGCTATAAACAACACAAATCCAAGAGGTATTGAATGCTGGTTATGTGCTTGGAATATAGCACTAGGTATTTGAATAAGGAATATAAAGTCAATAAACAAAAGCCAAATATATTTCCATATATTATTAGAAAACAAATGAAAGTAAAATTCTGGAAAAAATTTTTCTATTTATAATAGAAGTAAAAACCTTAAAAGATATAAGAATAACTCTAACCATGCCTGTCTAATATCTCTGCACTGAAAACAAGGATGCTTTGCTAAGATAAATTAATGAAATATTAGATAAATAGATAAAATGAAAGATACCCTAGTTTATAAGGAGAAGACCCAATACTCTTGACAACTATCTCCAAATAAAACTGTAGATTCAATGCAATGCCACATATTTAAAAAAATAGAAATTTATAAGCTATTCCTAGAATAAAAATGGAATTACAAAAATCCTCTAATAGACAAAATAATTTTGAAAAAGAAATAATAAATTGGAAGATAAATAGTACCAGCATGAGACTGACATAAGGATAAACAAATTCATCAAGAAACAGAGTGTCAATTCCCCTACTCAATAAGAAATGGAGAATATTTTCAACAAATTATGCTGGATATCAATATTTTTAAAAAAGAACCTTGATATTTACCTCACATCACAAAGAAAAATTAACTTACATGAATCATGCCCTAAAATAAAAGCTAAAGCTATAAAGCATCTAGAAGAAAACAGTGGAAAGATCTTTGTGGCATGGTAGTAGACAAATATTTTTGTTCACAAAATACAGTAAATTTAAAAGAAAAAATGAAAGATTTCATGAAAAACAAATCTTTTTTTATTAAAAGACACTGCTAAGAAGTATAAATAGAGAAGTCACATATTATGAGAAGATATTTGCAAACATACATGTAACAAAAGACTTATATCCAAAACATATAAATAATTCCTAAAACTATTAAAACAAACACACACATCACAAGGAAGACTTCAGGGTGGCCTATAAGCACATGAAAAAGTATAAAGTGTCACTAATCATAAAGAAAATGTAAATTAAGACCACTGGAATGGCTAATGCTAAAAATTGTTCGTACTAGATATTCTTAAATATATGAACAACTGCAACCCTCTAGAACATTGAAGTTTGGAATATAAAATCTTAAAACCACTCTGGAGAGCTGTGTATAAATTATTTCTAATATTAAACATACAAGTCCTCTAAGGCCCAGGAGTTCTCCTAAGAGGGGGGGGAATTCCTAAAGAGAAATATGACTGAAGTAATTGCCTAGGAGAAATAAAAATATATGTCTAAAAATGGCTTATGTAAGACTATTAAAAGCAGCTTTATTCAGTAGTCACAGTTTGGAAACAGCCTGAATGTCTATCAGCAGGGTATATAAATCCAGGCATACAGGTATTCCCTGCTTTTTGAAAGTTTGCCATATGCCACTTTACTTTTACAAAAGACCTACATTAGTGCCTGTTTTTGCTAACTGGATGGGATCAAAAGATGATTTCTGCTTTTATGAAAAACAATGAAAAGCAAAAATAGCATTCAACATTTGTTTTTCAAGGAGCCATTGTAGAAGCAGTATGCACTCCCAGCAGTGAGTGGTAAGGCCAAATTCTTCACCCACAATCTACACTCAGCTTCTCAGTATCAAACCCCTATAGCTCTGAACTGAGTGAGCATTAGTGCTTTATCTTGGTCTTGCGCATCTATTAGCAAGATGTGTCCTAAGGAATCAAAAAAGCCTAAGAGAAGTTATTTTGGGGGTTGAAGAATGCTGAAAATTTTTTCATATGAATTAATGGTTATTGCTTCCTCGCCTTAAAACATTTCAGTTTCTGAAAGGTTTCATAGAAACACTTTACTTTTGAATAATGGGAAAAATCTGTAGTCAAATGATGATACACCACTTAGCAACAAAAGGGAATTAACTGCTTCTATATGCAACAAGATGGAGGAATCTTATAGACACTCCACTGAGCTCAAGAAACTGAACACTGTTAGGGTGGCTGGTGAATGAAGCAACAAGCAGACAGAGTTTATTCACTTTCCAAGGGAGGAGAGGGGCCCACATCAAAAGACATGTCAGCCAAAGCTTCTGTTGGGCTGGGCCTTGTAAGGGTTTTTGTTTGTTAGTTTTGGCTTTGTTGTTGTTGTTTAAAGGATGTGAGGGAGTTGCAGTTAAGCCCATGGTGGATGTGGGAAGGGGTCGATTCCTGGCCAGGTAGAGTAAACGGTGGCAGGTTTCTCGAGGTGCTCTGTCTAGGGCTCCTCTGGGATGTGGGCTGTAATCAGGCTAGAGAGGAATATGCTTTGTAGTTGTGGTCTCTTTTCTGAAAATGTAGGGTTCCTTGACTTAGAAAAACAGAGTTAGGGACAGACACCTGTGAGCTTTGTCTATGAGCGTGGCTCTGGTGGGGCTTTGAATAGATTCCTTTCAAACACAAATTGGTACTTATTGTCCGACTCTATAGAAATTTCTAGAACAGGCAAAACTAAATTTTAGTGCAAACAGAAGAGTGATTACTTCAGACAGGTGAAAATTGTTTGAGAAGGGGTAAGGGAGAAGTGAGGAGAATGTTCCTTATCTTGATAAAGGTATGGCTCACCTGGGTGTATATTTTTGTCAAAAACTCATGTAACTCAACACAAGGTTTCTGTACTGCAGGGCCCAGGGCAGGCCACCCCTAAATGTACTACAATTATTTTGAATTGAAGCTCCTTGGGAAATGACTGGTACACAGACACTCAGACCCTTTTCTTCCTCCTGAAAACAGGAAACAAATCTCCCATATGAGAAATGCCCTCCCTGTTCAAAAAACATAAAGGCATCCTTATCACCAGATAAAGGAACTTTCCAGTTGAGAAAGCTATAGGAATAAACCTTGCTACCTTTTTATGAATCTACTGCCTCAGCCCAAATTCCACTTATAATTATTTACTAATTAAAGCTCCCAAACACATGTTTTCCTTGTCCTATAAATTCTTCATAAATCTATCATCTCTAAAGTGTACAGAAACTATCGGCCTTAGTCATTTCTTTGGGGTCTCAATTTCATTATTGAGCCTTTTTGTACTCGTAATAAAACCTTGTTTTTTCTCGTGTTAATCTGTCTCAGGTAAATTGAATTCTTAGTCCAGCTGGAAGAACTTAAGGGTTGAGAATAAATTCTCCCTCCCCAACAATACTTTAATAATTTGTATGAATTTATCTCAAAAAAGAATTGGGAATAAAAGAGAG
Organism: Ailurus styani; assembly: GCA_002007465.1. Taxonomy (NCBI): domain Eukaryota; kingdom Metazoa; phylum Chordata; class Mammalia; order Carnivora; family Ailuridae; genus Ailurus; species Ailurus styani. The sequence goes on along the minus strand of LNAC01000034.1, from coordinate 1,568,671 downwards.
GAAGAATAAAATAAGAATTCTAAAAATGTAAATAAGCAAGTTAATACATATTTGTGAATGACTGAAACGTGCCTAAATATCATCTCCAGGGCGCCTGGGTGGCTCAGTGGGTTAAAAAGCCTCTGCTTTCGGCTCGGGTCATGATCTCGGGGTCCTGGGATCGAGGCCCGCATCGGGCTCTCTGCTCAGCAGGGAGCCTGCTTCCCCTCTCTCTCTGCCTGCCTCTCTGCCTACTTGTAATCTCTCTCTCTGTGTCAAATAAATAAATAAAATCTTTAAATAAATAAATAAATAAATAAATAAATAAATAAATATCATCTCCACCATCCTCCTTAAATAACTGCTAAGGAAATTATCATTAACAGTTAGATATGCATCTTTCCAAGACCCTTTTTGTTTTCAACTTTCTACTCAAATGCATAAAAATAATTTACTGAAATGGCATCAGACTCCACATACTTTTTCAGCTCTTATCTTCTACTTGAGGCAGGAAGAGGCTGGGCTGGGATGTACTGCACATCAGAGGCAGCTCAGAAGACGACCGAATCAGCACTAAGGCACAGGAGCGGCTGAGCAGACCACTCTGTGGAGAGAAACCCAGATCTTCTGGGTCTTGGGAGAAACCACTTTTTCTAGAGGACCCCTGGTCTCGCGAGATCTTCAGATGTCAGGGGTTCAGTTAGGATTGGCAGGCGAGTCCTGGGATCATACTTTTCCTTTTTTTTAATGGTTTATTATTTTAAATAGCTGAGAACTACTGCATAACATAGATGTGCCATCATTTATTTGATTAGTCTTTTCCTAGATGTTTAGGTTGCCTTCAACATTCAGTTTGCACAAACAATTCACGTTAATCATTTTGCACAAATTCTTAACAGTATAATATTAAGTCATACGTATGCATATTTAAATTGTGATGTCTTTTGCTTATTGTCCACCAGTTTTCATACGCACCAAAGGAGCTGGAAAGTATCCTTTTTCATGGCGTCATCATAGTTAGTATTTCCAGCGCAATCTATGCACTTATCAGCGAGAAAAAAAAAAGATTAAGACTCTCAAGAAAAGATACCTGGGATGGGTGGGAAGGAGAACTTATTTTAAACTCCTTCTTACCCTCTTATTACATATACTTCGGTGAGAGAGAGAGAAAAAATAAAAAAACAACTTGCCCCTAACAAAATAATTGTCTGAGCTTCAATTCTTAGGAGAGTCTCTTTTTAAAAGGTGTGAGAAGATTGATTTTTGGAAAAATTGTGTCACCACTTCTCTCAAGTACATGTTCTACTTATTCTGTGTTATACATTTCATAATTCTTCCCAACTCAGTGTGTTTCGGTAAAATTTACACAAACTGCCTCTGATATCAGTAATTATGCATTAAAAAAAGATTGTAGTCAATTGCTACTGGTTGAAAACCATTTGTATTTATAATATATTTTCCTATATTCCCATATAACCAGTTATTTATTAGGGAGGTGTGAATGGTAACTTCTTCAGTTGATTTGTTCATTTTAATTATGTATAAATAATTTAGCTTGTAGGCTTCAAACAGACACAGCTGGTCTTCCTTTTCTGTGTATTCAATTTTCATATTAGCCAAAGCTGTAAACTTTGCCCCGATACTCTTAAAATTCATTTTGTGCTTAAAATATAGGTTTTATTTTAGTTCATCAGTTAAGGAAAGACTTCAAAATATTACATTTCATATATTTCATACAGTGCCTTCCACGGTGTTTCTTCTCCCTGATCACTTCATATCATATGACATATTCCCCCTGCCATCTCTATGGACTTTCCCAAGATTCCTTGGCACTATGATATGTGAATTTCTAATCTTACCTCTCTGAACCCTCTCTTTCCCCTTTCATTGTGTGTGGCCATTACTCAAGTTTCAAGAGGTCTGCGCTTTTTTTCCCCATATAATCTTTCCCTTAAGGGGAATGTATTTACAACTTCAAAATATCAGTTTCCTGGGGAGTATTTCAAATATATACTTTCCATGATTTCCCATTTTAAAATGTAGCAGAAGACACCCAGCTCCCTACAGGTAATTCCTTTTCAATATCCTACTCTGTCACCTCCAAGAAACTCACCCAAATTTGAATACAACATTCTCCTAAACCACTTTCACTTCTTTCTTTTTTGTTTTCTCTGAATAGCATAGCATTTCATGCTGTGATACCCTCTGCACCTTTCTTTCTTCCATGTCACTCTTTCTGCTATCACTCTGCCATAGCAGAACCTGTAATCAAATGTACTATCTCATCTCTACGTATACACCTTTACCAATTTTATCCACATAACATAAGCTGCTTTCCCCATCTGCTCTCTCCCAACCGAAATCCCATTGTGGACAGCCTCACTTCACCCACACATTCTCCATGAAAGTCTTCCATGGCAGTACTAGGACACACTGATCCCTTCCTTCTCTCAACTCTGATCATTGTCTGTACAACAGGGAGGTCCTTCCTGACCTACTACATCATCTGGCTCTTATAGCCACTGGAGCATGTGGATGTAGTTTCTCACAATCCAAATTCATTTCATTTATTTTCAGAGCTGTTTTGACTGCTTGCCTCTTTAAGTTGAAGCCAAGGAGGCTAGGAGCACCTTGCTCATTTTCACTATGTTAATACCACCTGCCTCTCAGGCCAGTGATCCTAAACCCTAGAAAAAGGTATCTGATGTTATATTTGTACCCACCATCTTCCAATGAGAGGAATTATCAATGCTGCTTTCACTGTAGTAATTTGCTTGCTTGAACTTAATTCTTAAATGACTATTTTTAAAAACACTCTTGAAAGGCTGAATATACAAATGGACAGTGATTAGATGTCATACATGACAATAGAATTCTGACCCAAAACCTTTGCAGGAACCAGTGCAGAAAACCAACCACAGCCTGTGCAGCACTTCGCTGAAAACACACAAGAGTTCTTCAGTGACTGCCAAATTCTTATTTCTTTTTGCCCCTAATTTTGACTCAGGAGGAAGCAAAGAAAGCCAAATATTCTCCTAGTCCATCACATAGGATGTACGGCATCTAGTTAGCCCACTTCCGACTTCCTCATGCCCATGTCCTCCAAGCAGAGCACACCCGAAGCCTTTACGTGCCCCCTTGGCTATAAAGCTTTTCCACCTCACTGCCTTCCATGGAGTCTCTGCCAAACGCAAGTCATGGTGACTGACTCCCTTGCTATAGTAAGCTTTGAATAAACAGCTTCTGTTTGTTCTCATTTGGGTAGTCTTTATTTATTTCCACACTCTTAAATAATTTGTTTTGACCTTGATTCAAGCATAATTGAAATCACTTGCAAGTGATGGCATCTTCATCTGTATGTGCCTCATGCAGAGAAAGTTTGAATCATTGAAGTTATCAGTGTTTATCTGTTGCTAGTGGTGTATGCTGGCTTTTGGATGCTGCTTTCTGTCTCTTGATCACACTGTGTATAGAGCAGTCATTATTATGGATGCAACCATATTTGCAGGTCATGAGTATTATATATGGAAAAATTACTAAGCCTGAATGCAGTATGTTAGATTAGGAAGGGGAGAAAGGACACAGCTGCCCAGATCACTACCAGGAAGTGTAACAACATCATCTCATTATCAGTCCTTGTCTTTAAAGATTTCCTGAATTTCCCAGGTGCCAAGGCTGGAAACACAGCCTTTTTCCTTCTAAATGTTCAATTCTGAAATCACAAAACCACTCCAGGCCTGGGGAAAGCTGCAATCAATACCCTTTTTAATCTGCACTTTCAGTGAACACAATTTAGCAAGGGTACACAAGTAAAGCACTTTCTGATCCGAAAACAATAGGAACACAGAGCTATAATGCTGTATCTATGTCTCCACTGATATCCTGAAAGAGCAATTTAATTTTGCAGCCAGCCATGTGTAATTCGAGTGTGACACATTAACAAATGGATGGCTGGTCCATCTTCCTGGCTTCCTGTCAGGATCTGGCTCTCTTGATGCCTTTGGGCATGTCAGTGGGAGCTTCAGCCCATTCAGAGCTGCATCTGAAGGAATTAGGGGACATAAATGTGAACTGATGAGGACAGCGGCTGTGAGGCAGGAAAATTAATAGTCTCATAGAAAACAATATGCAGTGCAGTAACAAATCAGGGGAAATTGACATTTTACTTAGTTCCTTGGAACTATTTTAAATATAATATAGAGAATTTAAATTATTGTTGGGTTTATTGAACCTATTTAACATCTGCCAGAATTTAAGAATAGGTAAATCAAATGGAATGCTAAACTGTAATTGGATTTCTATTGTATGTCTTCTGTATAACATTGGGTTGCCCTGGGAATATTAGACCTGATGTAATTAACCTGAGCTTGTCCTAAATGCCTTCCAGAGAGAGGCAGGGGGGAGAGTGGAGAAAAATGTCTCAGTAAGGTTGATTAGGATATACTCTGGCATACAATCTCTCCTCCAAGTAAAAATCCATTTTAACCAGGATTCCAAGCAGGATATGACTCTTCATACCACAATCCAGTTCTCTCCCAGCCTCACCCTGACTACTTGCAAAAAGTAACAATTCAGCAGGCATTTCTTGAGCTGAAAAAGAGAAAAGAGAGATGAGAACCCAGACTACTACAGAACCGACCCTTGGTTACACTGGCCAAGGGTTATCACCAGGGTCATCTATTTTTATTAGAATTACATGTGTATAAGCTACCAGTTATTTTCTTATAATGTGCATAATAAACCCAATACACTTCTCTTTATAGGTTGCTGGCCTATCATTTCTAACAAATTTTCAAAATACTTCTTAGTTATTTTAGGAATAGCACCAGATATTGCTAAATACAGATATGGAAAGCACCTACAACTTTATTATCTGCAAGATTTGCTGATGAGAATTAGGTGAAATCAAAGTTTTTACAAAGTTGTGTTCTGGAGAAATTTTTCTCCATTTGAATATGCTGTCAGTGACAACTAGATCAGGCACTAAATTTGTATTGCCAATACTCTGTTTTAATTATCATTGAATTTTTGGTGCATAGGGTAGTGTCTGATGTATGATAGACCCCCCAAAAAGATTTGGTTAATGAAATACATAAAAAGCAATACAAGATAACTGGATATATGAACTTTAGCAAAAATCTTTTATAAAAATTACATCTGAAAGGGTCTAACCTACAGTGGTTACTTAAAACAGTTGGTCAATGAATGCATAGGTGAATTAAATTTTATCATACATCTATAATATATGAACATTTGGGAAAAAAAAGAAAAAGGTGAAGTAGATTCAGGTTTGAAATTTTGATGACATAAAACGACCATAGACTTGTCATTACTATTTAACTGCCTTTGAATGAAGAATCTTCTAAGAACATCAAATAAATTAGTTCTCTGACAGTTAAACTAAACTGTCAATTTTAGTTGGCAAAGTAGGCCTTAGCTAAAAGCACCAGCCTCAGATAACTTTTAAATTGGTAGATATAGTTTTGGGGGGTTTTTGTGTGTGTGTGTTTTCTTTTGTTTTTTTCTTCCTAATTAAGCAACCAAAGTAGAGGCCGAAGCCAATTATTAAAAAAATTTAGCTGGAAAAATAAGTATCATCTGAGGAATTTTTAAGATGCAGATTTCCAGGGATCTTTCCAAGTTGGTTCTGCTTTATTGAGTCTAGATGAGGCCAAGAAGCTGAGTCACTTAACATCTCTGGTGAGTTTGATGTAGGTATCTATGACTTCACTCTGAGAAACACTGATCCAAGCAGATTTAAGTTATATTTATTAGAATAAACCTGCAGCCTAGAAAATTATATTAACATGTCTGCAGAGAAATTAAATGAGACCACAACAAAAGATAGCATAGCCTGGTGGTAAAGGGGAAAAAGATACAAAAATGGATGTGCTCAGAGGACCGTCCTAGGGAGATACAGTGATACGAACTAGGTATAGGAATTAGACAAACTTGGTCTTTAGTGTCTCTGGCCCCATTGTCAAAAACTACCCAAATGGAAGGACTTTCCTTCAGTTACCTAATTACGATGTTTTCTGCTTTCCTTTTTGGAGGGATCTGGTATTTACAAATGTTTTTCAAAATTATAAATTGACTTTATGTTTAACTATACTGACGTTGACTACATAAAGATGATGGCTTTATTTCTCACTGTAAAAGGACAAATAAATTGGCATTCTGGAATCTTGATTTTTATACATGTGTGATTACTCAAAGCCTGAATACTCCTGGACTTTAATATGCTTTGCTTATAAAAAATACCTTTAATATTAAAAAGAATCTCCATGTGAAGAATAGCCAAAACTTAGAAGCTCCCCTTTCATTCTCAGAGATCTACTTGGCCATTGAACCACCCCTATTATTACTGCTGCTTCATGATATAAACTTTTGTCCAAGGAACTGCCTTTTTTACCTCCTTGGACAGGGAACTTTTCCTTCATTCTCTGTAAAAGATTTGAGATAATGTTATAAAATACAAATCCAATTTTTTTAAAACTCTCAAAAATGTAAAAAAAAAAAGGAATGGGTCAACACATAACTAATTTCACAATAAAGTATAACTGACTTGTTTTCTTCTTGCAATGCTCCTCAGTTTTAATGTTCATATGAATCACTTGTAGATCTTCCATTATGTAGATTCAGAATGATGAGGGCTTAGGGCCTGACCTTCTTCATTTAGAAGAAGATATTATTATATCGTGAAACTAAATTCTGAGTAGAAGGTGTCCAGAATTACTTCTTTTCCTCTCCTCTTTATCTCTTATCTCTGTCTTCTTCCCTTCACATACTACTCATAGAGAACTGGACGTTATCTCTCCTGCCTCTCTGAGCACTGGGTTCTAAGCTTTCTGCCCATAGCATTCTTTTCTCCTGATAATTTGCTACATAGGGAAATATGGCCTTATCCATGCAATACTCCAATGATATTAAAATAAATTATAATGAGCTTAGTATTCACACAAGAAAGATGAACACACAATAGCAGTGGCAGTGTTCTCATTTACGAGCACTGAAAAGTCTGGGTATTTGGGACTTCTAGCCCAATACTGCTCTCTGAGCTCATTTTTCCTTTTCTATTCTTCATTTTTAGTAAATTCCTATTTAAAGTCTTTTAACTAAAGTATGACTTGATGAGGTTCAACTCTACCTATCATTTACCGTATATCAAATATGTAGGGGTTACTTGTCAGAAGTTTATAACTATGAAGAAGCAATGTGGTTCACAGTTACCCAAATAAATGAACAAAAAGCATTTCCAAGCTAAATAATTTTACTTCATGCTTTTGTATTTCTGAGCAATTTTAAGTTATTTCAGATTATTTATAGGAAATCTGGAAAAGAGATTGTTTCTGTGGTTAGTATGTCAAAACCCTAATTCATATAAGCTGCATAAAGAAGTCCATTCTGGTTTTGGGGTAGGTCAAAAAGCCAAGAACACCCTTCCTCCTTCATCACTTCCTAAGCTCAAACAGCAGGTCAAAGATTGACCCCCGGGAAATGAAGACAGACAGATGGAGATAGGATAATTCAACACAGGCTCTTCCGTAAGTGAAAAAAAATGAAAATCTGAATCCAGTCAATGTTTCAGTGTATTAATTGCTTTGTTTCCCTGTCAAGAGGCTCAAAGCTTGAAAAATGAATTGATGAAGCATCCTCTTGAGCCTGGGTAGACATACTTTCATACAGATCTGGATTCATGGGTATTGAAGATCATTATTACCTAATTGAATTTTCTCCCTTTTTGTAATACAAAGCTTTGAAAGAACTTTTAAGGGGGAGAGTTCAGAGAACACTGCCAGAATATTCCTCTGAAAAAATACCAGCAGAACTGCCCTCTACTGCAGCTTCCTGGAATAAGCTTCCAATGGAAGAGACACTAGGTCCAAGGCAGCCCATTCCAGGGGCTCTTCCACATGAGTATACATTTTAGTTCTTGTCTAATTGTTCCTGACAGGTAAGGTGGGAGCAGGAAAGTCACACCAACTCATTTTGCTAATGAAAACCCTGTCTGGGACTCTGAGCCAGGACCTCAGGCAGAGGTCACCAGGGGTTACCTGGAAGAAGACTCAAAATGCTATACATGCTTGGCCAGGTTTACTATTTTGTCATTTTTAAAGCAAAAACTTTGAACTTTGTCAGAAAACTATGAACTTTTGGTTAAATATCTTGGAGCAGGGGGCTGAAAAAATAAACACAGGTTTTTTGTTTTTGTTTTTGTTTTTTCTTTTAATGGGTGAAATGCACCAACACATGATTTCAGTAATTGCTGCTTGTCCTTTGGGAGTGTTGTGAAAAAATAGGTGAAGGATACAGGGCTCTTGCACTTCCTATAAAATAAGCAAGGTCAGATCCACTGGCCTGTAGAAAGGATCAAATTTTTCCTTTTGCATTTTTATGGGAAAATTTAAAAGGCACTCTCTCTCATCAGTTAATATATTTTTACAAACTTATGAAGTGCTAGGCATTTTAATAGATTCTTTAAAAAGAACAAAACAGTATATTCATTTTGATCAGAATCAATGAAAGGGAGAAGTAAATAAGTAGAAAAGCAGATTTTATTTTTAGAAGATTTCATTGGAGGAATAGCAAGGATTTAGTGCAGAATAAGAAAAAAATGGAATTTTAGTGGGGTTTTTTTGAGTTTCTAAAGTTAATCTACTAATTTTAATAGATGGTCATTCCATGTTGAGTATCTCAGGAAAAACTGGGGACAGGTGGACTGAGTAAATTAACCTTTCAATGGTCTATATATACATATATGTATATGAGAGAGAAAATTCAGAGTTTTTCCCTTAGTGGTGATGATGGTGATAAAGATCACCCAGGGCGCCTGGGTGGCTCAGTGGGTTAAAGCCACTGCCTTCGGCTCAGGTCATGATCCCAGGGTTCTGGGATCGAGGCCCACATCGGGCTCTCTGCTCAGTGGGGAGCCTGCTTCCTCCTCTCTCTTCTCTCTCTGCCTGCCTCTCTGCCTACTTGTAATCTCTCTCTGTGTCAAATGAATAAATAAAATCTTTAAAAAAAATAAAGATCATAATAACAATTAATTTTCATCAAGTGCTCAATATCAGTAAGACACAAAATATTTTGGGGGACTATGTAATTGAATTATTAATAAAAACAATAACAAAAACCCTACCCTCATTTTATAAATAAGAAAACTAAAAAAATAAAAACAAAACAAAAGAAAACTGAGACCAGAGAGATTAGAAAGTGATGTTGGAAAGCCAACTGTCATAAGCTCCAAAATTAGTAGTTAATAAAATTATATAATTATTTCATTATTTTCTCTTTTTCCCCCCTTCCATTGTCCAGTACTACCTACCAGTCACCTTGGGTGTTCTCTTTTTTACTGAATGCCTCTCCATCTTCTCTTTTTCCAATTTCACTTGCATAGCTATACAAATGAAACCATAGATCTGTTATCATTCATGACAGGAATTCTATTTGCTAAAATTGTATTAAGTTCTTGTAATATTGAAATGTAGAAATAAATACATTGATGTGGGATGGGTAAATTTAAAAAATCAATAAACAAGTAAATGACAAACTCTAATTTATTAATGTTTTCAGAGTTTCTATATTTGATAGGATCTAGTAACATATGTAGTCTATAAAACACAGGCTACTCATGCATGTTTCTATTGTGTTACATGTAGGGTGTAGATTATAGATGATCACTAGGTATTTAATGCCATGAGCAATTTAGGCTTAGGATTTTCAAGAGAGAAATTCAGCATCAGGCAGTTGGATATTAACATACCTTTCATCCTTGAGTTATTCCAATTAGAAATCTCACTGTTTAGAAATCACCTTATTCCCATTACTTTATTTTTCATTTTTATTTATTAAGAACTTGGTCTCCACAGTTACATCTTATAAAGCATATACCATATATTGTTTTGAAGCTCAAGAAAATCTTTAATATGTCACATCGAAAAACAAGAGTGATTGTGTTTTGTTTTTCTCTTTTCTTCTAGGATTCAGTTCACAACTATTTATTTATCATTTAAATGCATTCAACTGAAAAACGAACATTTTCCTGTTGAATATGGGAACCATCAAAGATAAAGATGGGCTGCTGTTTTTAGTGCCTGCTAACATCGGGTCTAGATTTATCTACCTTGAAAGACATGCTATTTGTCAAAAGCTTGTTTAGCATGGAAAATCCTCTATGGCCAGTATTAGTCAAGTTCAGTCCTTCTTGTTCCCTATATTGAATGTCAGGAAGAGGAAAGAAGAGAATCCTCAGTAATCCAAGCACACTCTTCTTTTGTCTGAATGACAGCTTTAGTAACTTCTCATAAAAATATAATTTTATAGACATTTACAAATTAATTTGGATTAAATATCTTTTTGATACCTAAGATTTCACGAGTGTGTATGTGTGTGTTTGTGCATGGTTTGGTGGGGAAAGAATCTTCAAATCTCTCTCACACTATTTAAATAGCTTGTGAAATTCCATTCTCCCTTCAAGCTTCTCCAAATGGGGAGAACATTTTCTACTGCCTTGCCATGTCAGGTTGACATTGTCTTGGCCTTTTCCCTAAAATCCGCGGAATCTGTGTTCTTACTTTGCTTCCCCCACACAAAAAACTGCAGTTACTGTTTATTCATTTTTTTCTGACTTACTTTCTTATTCATGTATTTGCTTATTTATTTATAGTGTGACAGTAATTTATTGTCTTTAGGATCCTTGGCTTTGGAAAATTTTCACTCAGTATAATTGTATGGTCTCTCAATCGTCTCTTAATCTGGCTCAAATTTTACAAGCTAAGGCAGCTTTGCTTCACAGTCTGTGGTTTAGTCCATGAGCAGTTTTCTAGCAATTCTGGAGTTGAAGTTGTCTGTCCTTATTTCATCCTTTTATTGTTTCTCAGTATCAGGAAAGAAGAAAAAGTTTTTTCTAATTGTTAGAATCAAACGCCTTTGTTTTTCCTCTAAGCTTTAAGTCTTCTAAACCTGCATGTAGCACATTATATTCATATTTAGTCTGTTTTCATTCACTTATACATGCATGTTACAGTTTTTCTTGGTTCAGTGCTTTCAGAAGAACAGGAATACTGTATACATTCTGTATGTATATGGAAGTAAATAATATGTTAACAACCCAACTTTGATCATATGCTGTATATTGTCCCTTTAGAAAGAAGAATATTAGTCAAAATATAAGACATTCAGATTTTTAACTTCTCAAAAAGGAAATGAATATAGGAGCTGAAAAAAGGGAGTGATTTGTTTGACACAAGAGACAGAAACCTCAAGGACCTTTCATATATAGTCTGTGTCAGCAAAGAAAAGAGTAACTCTTGTTGCCCATGAAAACATGTTCTAGTGAAGGGAGGGAAGCCAATGTTCTAGAATTCTTTAGAGAAACCCTCACACAATTGTAACTCATGAATCTCTTTATGGATACTTATTTTCTGTGTGTGTGCACCCTGCTCATTGAATGAGATGAGTTTGGTTTAAGCAGTTCCACTCAGAGTCTAGAAAACATTGGGTCAAGTAAAAGGATTGAAATCATTAATAAAGACCTTCCTGAATTTTGTCAAAACCTTATGATAACTTTCTTGGCTGCTTCAGGCATTGTTAGTAAGTGACATGTTTCATATGGGAAACTGATACCTTTGCTGCCAGGAAATGATGATGAAGAGCAATTTAGAAGTCCTATCTCCTTCATAATGCTTTAAAATTGGAGGCTAAGACCTTCATCACCGTGTGCTTTTTTCATAGGTTTCTTTTATAGCACTGAAGACTCTAAGGGAAATGGAGCTGAAAAAAACTATTTCCAGCCTCCCTAGAGGTACAAATCTACAAATCCCTAGGAGACTCGATCGATCTTAGGGTATGCCAATGTACTTAAACATCCTTATCTATTTTACTTCAAGGAAAACAAAGAAGCCCCTGAATATTTCTGAGTTGACAAGTCATCTGTCATGGGCATGGTCCCGGACAAAAAAAGGACTGATATCAACTCTGTCTTCATAAGGTTATTTTTGCTAGTTAGTTTTCAAAATGTTTGAAACAAGACTTGAATAGGAAGCCCAATGTATGGAAAGCTGACAGATGAGATGTATTTGATGTGCTCATGGAGCTAGGGTGAGATCCCAGAGACACAACTACTAGACTCTTTTGCCTCTCTCCAAACCCAGGTTAGCCCTGGGACAATGTCCACGAAGTTATTCCATCAGAGTCCTAGAACTATATCACTTATTTTAAGCTTACTGCCTATTCAGCTGAAGCAAAGCCTTACTATTCTTGATATTAGGGTAGTATAATGTGTTGAATGACACACTCCTCCTACTCCCCAAAATGTCCACATCTTAACGAATGGGACTTGTGAATATGACCTTATTTGGAAGAAGCATCTTTGCAGAAGTAGTTAAGGATCTCAAAGATGAGATCTCTCCTAATTATCCAAGGGAACTTTAAATCTAATAATAAGTATCTGTATAGGAGACACACGGAGGAAAAACATACAGGGAGAAGAGAAGGCCATGTGAAGATGGAGGCAGAGACTGGAGATAAACACCTACAAAACAAGGAATGCCTGGATTCACCAGAAGCTAGAAGAAGCAAGAAAAGGTTCTCCCTGGAGCCTTTAGAGACAGGAGTGCAGTCCTATTGACTCCTTAATTTCAGGCTTCTGGGCTCCAAATCTGTGAGAGCATAAATTTCTGCTGTTAGTCATCCAGTTTGTTATAGCAGCCACAGGAAACTAATACAGGTGGTTAAATTTCTTTCTATAAGTCGATTTACCAAAAGTTACCAGAATAGTATTTTTACTCACTGCTACATTGACTAGTGAATGCAAAAGCAAAAACAGAACAAAATCAGTCTTTCATGGTTATTACTGGAGACAGTATTTAACATGTTATGGAGCATTAAGGCTGGAAAGATTTATATATTCACTACTCATTCAATAATATTTGAGAATGTACTAAAGCATTTTTAAAGGGACATAGTAAATAAACAAGTGAGGTTTCTGCTCTTGTGAAATTTACATTCTAGGGATAACACTAAACAGAAGTTTTTTCAAAATAGCATATTTGAATTTTAAAACAGATTAAAAAAAATCTTTTGACAGTATGATACTGACGTATCATTAATATGCAGTAGAGGAAATCCTTTCTAAACTAGTGTAATGATACCACGTGATCCTCTTCTTAGATATAAAGGACTTTTGAAGGTCAAATCAAACTAGTGTGTGCCTCTGTTTCTCAAAATGCTCCATGTGTGAGAAGTTGCATTATGTACCCTATTATTTTCTAATAAATTACCATATCTTCAAAAAACCAAATGGGAAAAAAAAAAGAATAAAAAGAAGCAGCTGACAATTCAATGCTAGAATAGATGAAAATAAATATTTAATGGTGTGACTAAGTATAAGGGTATGGGGTTATTAGAAAAATGTTGGGTTGAGAATTTTTCAGGGGGTATTTTAAGCTTTCATTTCCTTTTTGCTCCTGCCAAGCAACCTCAGGCAATTGAGACTCGAGAGATTTCGTGGTATGAACTGTTAGGCCATAACTTAGTGAACTAAAACACAGCATATGGCAATTAGTGGCGTGTGGTTTCCTTTAAGCTATTCATTTGGCCAGTGTAACGGGAGCACCTAAATTCCTTCAGCTTATCATGATTTGGTGTAGTGGAGGGGGTCCAAGGCAAAGAAGGGCATTGCAGAAAAGAAGTGTTCCAAAAGGTACAGGTACTTAGATAATGAAGGATGAGGAGCAAGAACTAGCTGCACAGGACCTTTACCACAAAATGGAAATTAGACAAAGAAGAGCAAGAGCCAGAAATGATATACGATCCAAAGAAGTAAAAGTCCTCAGGCATCAGAAACTCTTCAAAAGTTCTTTTGACCCATTAACCTTTACCATTTCAAATTTTCACTTTATGACGTATAAAAGGTATTTCCTGGCTTGTGTTCTTTTGGAGGGGTTAAGTAGCTGTGAATTGTTCTCCAGTATTTAAATTCTAGAGGCTTCCTCCTCCTGTGTTTTTAATTGGATCATATGAAAAATACCATACATGAAAAACCAGAAAGACATATTCAAGGCATTGGGACAGTTTCCCCAGTGGAATAATTGCCCAAGAATAGATCATATCCTGCCATCTTTTGCTGAAAAATTATCTTCCTTATATCACAATATATGATATCATAGTATAAAATATATCATTATATATTTTCCTCTAAAATATCACATTTTCCTCTAAAACTTTTGTAAAAGTTGGGATGTATATAGCCCTTGTTTAGTTATCAACATAATTCTGATGATTGGATTTCTACCTCAATATTACTGATTAATCATAATAATTTTGATTAAATCATATTTGTGTTCTATAAACATGATTAATTCCTTTACCAAAACTACAGTAATTATAAAGAAATGGAAGACTAAACTCCAAATGTTTTCACTTTTTCTTATTATTAATTCATGGATAGGATGGGAAGAAGTTGTTATTTGTTCCTCTATGTGCTAGATACTGTGTTAAGTAATTTACATGCTTATTTCTTTTACACAGTGACCTTGCTAAGCAGATATATTGCTTGCATTTTATAGGGAAAATCTCTCTTCCATCACCTAAAGCTGAGAGTTGTAGTGATGGACTATGTGCTCAGCATTTCCAGATATAGTTATTCAAATCTTCATTTCTTTAATGTAAAATGTTCTGATTTCAAAGTGTTATCATGTAATTCATTTTTTTTTTTTAAATCACATGTACAAGGGCGCCTGGGTGGCTCAGTGGGTTAAAGTCTCTGCTTTCGGCTCAGGTCATGATCTCAGCCTCCTGGGATTGAGGCCCGCATCGGGCTCTCTGCTCAGCAGGGAGCCTGCTTCCCCTCTCTCTCTGCCTGCCTCTCTGCCTACTTGTAGTCTCTCTCTCTGTGTCAAATAAATAAATAAAATCTTTTAAAAAAATAAAAAATAAAATAAAATAAATCACATGTACAAATCAATAATAAATCACAACCATCCTTCAAAAAGAACATTCTATTATTAAAATGTTCTATCACCTGCTATCCACATCATACTGAGTCACTCTATATAACAGAGAATCACAGGACCATCCATTCCAATGGAATCATCTTATGACTAAAGAGACTGAACCCCAAGGAGGGAAAGTGAATACCCCATGATCACAGATGAAAATAGCAAAGATGAAATTAGGATATAATTCTCTTCCGAACTTACTCGCATCTTTCTTGCACTCTATTGGGCTACCTCAAAACCAAATCAGGTATGTAAGATGCAACACGTCACTAACAGGTCATTTGGAGCCGATTTTTCCTCAGCTATAGCTAGCCATTATTGCATAAAAACATGTTTTTAAACTAAAATCTATGCACATACAAAATCCATTCATTTCCTGCTGTTTTATTTAATAATGGGGTATGTGATACCAACACAATATATAGAAAGTGATGACAATAGCTTGATAAAATACTATATACATATATATTGCTTGTAACTTGCTGATGGCCTTATTTCATAACTTTAGTCAAAGAAATAAAATTACTTACATACCTCAAATGAAATAAACACAGAAAATCATTTATATTTTGTAGCACTCACAAAAATTTTGCCTATGGTTCCTGTTTTATTCTATTCTTGGTTTGGGAAGCTGACTTGCATACTAATGACGCTATGAATGCAATCCTCTGGTGCCTTCTGGTTCTCATCATTCATTATTGATGCAGTATTTTTGCTATGTTTTTCTTTCATTCTCAAAGTTTATGGTCCACAAAGAGCTATCCTTTAAAGCCCCATCAATGTAATTGTATTATTACATTTATCTACTCTGAAATGCCTTGGAAAGCCTTTAGACTTTTAGGGGTTTAGAGTTTTATGATATCTGCTTAGATTGTTTCTCATTACTTACTGTATATTTATAATCTTTTCCTTTGAATTCAATTATAAATAAAAATATTCTAGTGTAGACATGAGCATGATTTACAATCTCCAGAGAAGATAAACCCCACCTTTTTTTTTTACTATATTTTAGTGAAAATGTGTACTGAATTTTTTTAAAGATTTATTTATTTTAGAGAGAGAAAACACGGATGTGGCAGGGGGAGGATTAGAGGGAGACAGGGTGAATATCAAGCAGACTCCTTGCTGAGCATGGATCCTGATGTGGGGCTCAATCTCATGACCCTGAGATCATGACCTGAGCTGAAATCTAGAGTCAGACACAACCAACTGAGCCATCCAGGCACCCTTGTAGTGAATTTTTGAATGAGATATATTCATTTAAAAAAAAAGAAAAGAATAAAAAAGTGAATTGAAAAAGGAAAAATATTAAATGGGCTTGTATAATTAAATACTGATATATAATATGTAATACTATGTATGTATGTGTGTGTCTGTATGTATATGTGCATATATATACCAATACATAAATTTACTTCCTTGGGAGACTGAAAGTCACCTCCCTTCAGTCTTTAGCTTTTCAGATTCTAGAGGATTCCAAAGTTAATCATATTTAAATACAAGTAGTTAGAAACCTTTATAAAGGTAAGACATTGAAAACAAATTTCTATTATTTGCTCAGTAAACCAATGTGGTGGTAAAATAAAATACATGATCTCAGACAACAAATCAGTGGAAAAACAAGCCTACCATACCTGAAATCCTTTTTGCACTAAGGAGAAATTAATTAAATTAATTAATTAAATGCCTCCTACATGATAAGCCCATTGCTAAGCAGCTTGCCTCTTTCATGTCATAGAACTCTCACAACATGAATGTCATAAAAACTTAGGGAACAAAGCGGAGTCTGCTTGCTAAGGGGCAGTGGGGGGATTTGGATGGAGAGGTAAAATGGGTCCGCAGATGAAGGCCAGATGGGGGATTTGACCTCATGTTTGGGATAGACTGTACTCAACTTCAGGTGCAGAGAAAAGAACATGGTGCTTTAGGTCTGTCTATCCTTTAGAGAGCCATTGGAATGCCTAGAGACTGAAAGCCATCAAATTATTTTTATAACAAAAGGGAGCTCATGGTGGATTAATGCAAAATAGTGGGAAGAGACAGAAGACTAAAGGAAAAAAATCAAGTTAAATCATGACTTTTTAAATTTGACTCCTCTTAGCAAAGGAGGATAAGAAAATGTTTCAAATTTAAGTATAATCCTTTTAAAAACCCTGAAATAGATATGTTTCTAATAGCATATGTATGTCGGATAGGTGATTTTGGGCAGGTGGAGAAAGGGAAAACAAAAAAAAAATAAACTGTGGCAATGTAGAGTTTATTTTGATGGTAAAAGACTCAAAAGGAGATCAGAGGGAGTTTGTGGAGTGTGTGTGTGTGTGTGTGTGTGTGTGTGTGTGTGTGTGTGTGTCTATAATGACAATGGTGGGATCCATAAAGATATGCACAAAAAAAAATTATAAGGATCAGGGAAAGAACAGCCATAGAAGCTTAAAGAATACCCACATGAGTTTGGGATGGGAAAAAAATAACATAAAAGACAGAAAAGCCCACAATGGAATCCAAATCACAGCTCAAGAGATTGGAGCAGAACGTGCATTCCTTTACTTGTTGCCCTTTCCTGTTTTCTTCATAGATTTAAACACATGTTCATTCATATAACATTTCTTAGAGTGTTTTCTTTGAGTAAGTTATCATGTATTGAGCATTTGTAAACATTTTAGAAAGTAAGCAATTTTATGAGGTGCTCTTGATTTTAATAGAATGGGAATAAGACCTGCCTGATGTACAGACAGGCAGATAGGGAACTCCATGTTTCGTGAGTACAGCCCTTTACTTTCTCTCTTCATATGTAGTATCTACAGACTTATTCATGGAGCAGTCCTGCCAAATTCTGCTCCAGTTACAAATAAAAAACACCTCCTTATCTCCCATGCAAACTTTCTGTAAGTGTTGAATGTCAGAATTTGGCCTGAATTGCATGTCCCATAAATAAGAAGATAATCTAACTAAAATGTTGGCTCAAAAAATCTTCTCACACAGTCTTAAAAAATTTATTTCTTCTGCTCAGATTTATGAGATGTCATGCACTGTCCTTCCCCCATTTTTTTTTATTTTTTTATTTTTTTTGGAAAAAGCCAGGCACATTTCTCTGATGACATGTCCCTTGGATAAAGGCTTAATCTTTCTGATTTCTAGAGTACTTCTTTAAAAAGTGGTTCTACAGGACATGAACATTTAAACTTATTTTTATAATTTTATTTTTCTTACTAGTTAAGTAATCTGCTTTCTTCCTGCCTAACTGCTTATGTGATCTTTTATTTCCTGAAAATTTAAAGCTATTAACATATTTATATATGATTATATCTATATATCTCTATCTTTATAATATTCTTACTTCTTCAACACATTCTTATTTCTCATGTTTTCATTCATTCTTCTCTCATTCTACTGCAAAATACTTTTAAAATCTACTCATCTATCCCCTCTTCACCTCCACGGTCTGTTTCTTTACTTTCTCTGGGATGCCCTTTGGACCTTCCTAAGAGAGACATTTCCTGATGCTGATGGAGTGTGGCCTCAGGCCGGACCACTGGATTCAAAGTCTTTCTCTACCATTTATTATGTGCCTGTAGACATTTACTTAATTGTTCTTTGCCTCAGTTAAGAGAATAACAATATTAATTATATTAAATAAGTATAATAACACTAATTTTCTCATAACATTACCATAAGGAAAAAAACACATAAGGCACTTCAAATACTACCAGGTACAAAGTAGTCAATAAATGTGAATTATTAATATTCTCAGTTATTAACCTGAATGATTGGTTGATGTACAGTTGTTTATTATCAGCTCTGTGATCCATTAGCCCAAGGGATCTGGAGAATAGCCTGTATGTGGATAATATGTATGTGGACAGAAGAATTTCGTTTCTACACCATTCTTCCCTGTGTTTGTGGAAACTGTCATGCAAAAGGTCTACCTTATTGGGAAGATTCTCTATTCAATCTTATCACAACTCTACTCCCATGATGTGGTGTGGTGGTCATCTTTGTAAGGTCTGCATATAGAATTTTGATGCAATGTGGGAAGAGAAAAGAGGTAAAGCTTTTCCCCTACTTTGGAGAAAGTCCTAACATTCAGGAAAGATGGCTGGCATCTTGGGACACTTGGGTGGTGCAGTCAGTTAAATGTCTGACTCTTTGTTTCGGCTCAGGTTATGATCTCAGGATTGTGAGACTGAACCCTGGGTCAGGCTCTGTGCTCATTGCAGTCTGCTTAAGACTCTCTCTCCCCCTCTCTCTGTCCCTCCTCCCTGTGCTTGCTCTCTCCCTCTCTCTCTCTCTGTCCCAAAATAAATAAATAAATAAATCTTAAAAAAAAAAAAAAAAAAAGTGACCGGCATCTTGCAGATGCAGGAGGAACCATCAGTGCAATAAAGAGTAACACAAAGTTCTTGCACCTTCAGCTGTCTTGCTTGGGATTAAGTGTCCCAAATCTTGGTGACTAATATTTTTTAATAGAAGTTTCAAGTGCACTGTCCTCTTCTGATACAACATGAGTTTTTGCCTCTAGCCCAGAAAAAAACATTACTACAGAAAAGAACAAAAGTAAAGAGTGCTCATGAACAAAAATTTGGAGTACGCCATCCCTGATTTAAAAAAATGTATATATTTTTCCATGCTCAGAATATCTGTAGTATTTCAAAGCTTATAGTTTGTATATTTAACCTTTTACTAATTTTACAGAATTAAAATTGCTACTTTTTTTTTCTTTTAGTCATTTTGCATCTATTCCAAGAAGAAACATTTCCTTTTTATCTAGGGACTAATTTTTGTTTTCATTTTTTGGGGTAGGCTACTTTTGTCAATCTATGTACCATATAGATTTCAAATCAATTTCTTTTAATCCATCTTGACTCTCCTTCTCCCCTAGTTCAAAGTGTTATCATGTTTCATGTATACTATTGCAGAAGGCTCCTAGCTCATGCTCTCATTGTCAACAAGGGTGTCAGAGTGATCATTAAACATGAATCCTGATTCTGCCACTCAACCTGCTTATAACCCTTTCCATACTGATCTCCAAAAATTCTCCCAGTGGTCCAAACACAAAGCTCCTTATAAATGTAGGGACTACACATAGGTTTTTTTCTTTACTGAAAGTATTTTGATCCCTCTGATTTTCCTCATTCTTATCCCCTTTGCCTACTATTAACTACTGTCTCTTCAGTCAAGATTAGTTTCCGTGACTTATGTTTTTCTATCACTTGAACATTTTCTTTATGGCCTTATCACAATTTTTAATATTTAACTATCTACATGAGCATTTGTTTCATCCTGTCAATCCAAAAAGGCTTTAAGCTCCATGAGGGCAGGCTTCTATTCAATTTTGATAGTGTAGTATTAACATCTGATAGTTTATGACACCCAAATATTTACTGAATGAATAAATATAAATCTTTTAGGGTTCTTATTTAGCTTAGGGGTATCTATAAATTCAGAGTGTTCAGCAGATCATGATAGATTTTTTGAGGGGCAAGATTTTTTTCCCACCCAAACTTCTTTGAATTTTGTTATACATGTGAA
Organism: Ailurus styani; assembly: GCA_002007465.1. Taxonomy (NCBI): domain Eukaryota; kingdom Metazoa; phylum Chordata; class Mammalia; order Carnivora; family Ailuridae; genus Ailurus; species Ailurus styani. The sequence goes on along the minus strand of LNAC01000034.1, from coordinate 1,548,164 downwards.
GTTCCCTTAGAGCTTTGTAAGAGGGCCAGAGTGGTAAGAAGGAGCATTCTGACATCATAAAAATAAAGCAGAGCTGTATTCTTCCTTTATCACATACTCTGTTTTTCCACATCACAAAAGCATAAAGCTACTTGATTCATGTTTTATGCTTTCTCAAGGTAATAAGAATTTTAAAACATCCCATTTTAACGTATTACGTAACTATGGATTTCTTTTCCTACATTATTTCCTGCTTCAGAATCAGCTATTGGTAAGTTACCTCCTTACCCAGCACTAGAGCTATTCTTTTCCAGCATATGGATACACACAGAAAGTCGGCATCTAATACCTCCTACCTGCAACAAATTGTTATAAAATTTGTCATTGAAATAAAACATACATATGGGAAAATAAGAGATGTGTACTGTTTTGTACAGTCTTCACATCACAATAGAGATACAGTACTAGAAGTCTAATCTGTTTCAAATGCTTGATATGCTGGTAATTGAAAACAAAGCCCAATTTGCTAAAAATAAATCCTAAAAATGTCTTATGTTGCTTTAGTAATGCATATTCAGAGTACAAGTATGTGGTTTCATGTAACTGAGATTTCCAAACACGATTTTTGCATTGTTGGTCATCACTGTGTGCTGTTTGTGTGCCTGTTATCACCACGGTTTTCTGTTGTTTCTTCTGAAGCCATTTATTTGCAAATGACAATACTGTAGAGAGATGTTTATTTTCTCTAGTCAGCTTTATGAAATTATGACACTAACAGGGTTGGTTTCCTATGAAATATGTAGTTTTGGCTTATTTTTAATTTGACATCGTCTTAACTGCCCATCCGCCCGCTGGGGGATTAGATTAACCATCGCCTGCGCTGGTGCCTGGTTCTTCCAAAGTCATTCTGGTACAAAATTACCGCAGAGATGTACATGGCCTTGGGCAAGTCATTTATTTTCTCTGTACTCCCCTTTCTTCATTTATAAAATGGGGATTAAATGGTCTTTCTTTACCTACCTATCAGGAGTGCTTTAGATACAATTAGATAATAGACTTGAAAATACAGAGGAAGTTTGTAAAAAGGCATGATAATCTAGTCTAAGGAACCCAAGTAGGAAAACATGCGTATAGAAGCTTTTAAGGAGATTTTTTCGTGTGTGGCTAATTACACTCATAAATCAATTTGCTATCAAAAGAAAAAAATGTTGATTTGAGAGTATAACAAAACCATTTTCTATTTGTTATAAAAATGCTTAAGACCCACTCAGTATTATTTTTTAAAAGATATATTCTTTAGTTTCTATAGTTTAAAGTGAGATTTTTGTAACTTAAATCTTTGAAGTAGTAAATGATCTATGTCAGAGGCTAGGCTGGAAACTCTAGTGGATCTTCTGTGACTTATGGAGGAGGAACAGAATTTTTTTTTTTAATAGAGGGACATACTTTTGGTGGAGAAGATCATTAGGTGGTCATTTTCTACAGATAGGGAAAGAAGATGAACTGGGAAGATCTCATGAAAAGCTTCTAAAACAGAAAATTCAGGAAAAACCTTAAAAGACCAATTCTTGGGAAATAGGGATTGGCAGAAGACAAGCATCAGATTTTCAAACAACAATGTCATATTTGCTTCTGATTTTCATTTCTTTTTTTTTTCTTTTTCTAAGTAGTTAGATAGGAGACGCTAAAGAAAAGCAGACAAATTCAAAGGACAAATATGATCTTTGCCAAAGTGATTGGTTTCTTTTTCTAGATCAAGACCAAAGGTTGAAATGAAGACTATGGCAAGGACTTTTAAGACAAGAGAAAATCAGAGAGGGAGACAAATCATCAGAGACTCATAATCATAGGAAACAAACTGAGGATTGATTGGGGGGGTGGGTGAGGAATGGGGTAACTGGTTGATAGACATTAAGGGGGACATGTGATATAATAAGCACTGGGTATTACATAAGACTGATGAATCACTGACCTCTACCTCTGAAACCAATAATACATTATATGCTAATTAATTGAATTTAAATAAAAATAAATAAATGTAAAAAAAAAGATGAAGTTCATTTGATATGCCAAAGCATACTGGATTCACGATAGAGTCCCACTTAATGAAAATGAGGACAAGTTAAATCTACCATAGCCTGGAGGAAAATCATGGTTAAGTTAAGCAATAAATGACAGCAGTTAAAGACAATGAAATGGAAACACAATAATATGTAGGTATATAGTGTAAAACCCAATTCTGGAGAATTTAAGTATGGTATACTTACTTACTTATTATGGTTTCAGTTGTTTTCTGAAAGAGTTCACCTTTATTGAAAAAGCATGAAGATATGAAAATTGTTCTTTGATATTTGATTAACCAAACTTAGAGAAATTATTTGAGATTTATTCCTAGGATGCATAGCTGTGGAAAGCCTGTCTATCAGCTTCCCTGCCTGAAATGCAGTAACCATTCTAGTCACATAAATAGGAAGACGGATGCAATGGACAATTTTACCAAGACAAGGGTTATCACCTAGATTTTTAAAAAGAAATTTTTAAAAAATCACCTAGAATTTTAGATTTTTAAAAAGAGTGGACACATACTCTTATAATTCTAATTATGGAATTCTGAAGTCTTCTCTGAAGATTATCTTTAGTTTATTGGGTTTTTAGTTAGCTTTTCTCCTGTAATCTTGTTCATTTCATTAGGCAGATCAACACTATCTGAAATTGATTTAAAATAGTTTATTAGAACTTGATTAACGATTCTGAAAAATGTTTCCAATTTTGTTTTGTTTATTTGATACAAAAAAAATTTCTTTGCTGTAAATAGCTACAACAAACAAAAAGTAAGATAACTATAACATAAAAGCAAGGATTTTGTATGATTTATATATGTGTGCTTATTTGTCTTACACACTTGAAAACTGATTTCTAGAGAGCAGAGGTAATAATTTGTATCTTTCTTCCATAAAAATAAACAATGTGCACTGAAGTCTTTATTTGCAAAACAAATGAACAAAAGCCAAAATCCCTCAGATATCATGGATTGAATAAAATATGCTTTAAAGACATAGTAAGAGGGAATTTGGGGGCTTGTTTTTAATCACTTGACATAGGAACAGACGATCTTCTGTATATACCAATTATTGTCTGATTGCTAAAAGAACTAACATTTAAAATTTAATAGATACATATAAATGTATACCATGAATTTCTAGAGTGTATAAGTGATGTAGAATATATGGGCGAACACCTTTAACAACCACTTGCTTAAAATATTTCTTTATGATGATATTTATTAATTTTTATTGACCTATTTTCTATCATAGAGTTTATGATTATGAACCATTTGCAGTTGCAAGGAATTTTCAGGTTGTGTTGTCATTAGATTTTGAACATAGGAAAGAAGAGAAAGGATCATGGTGTACAGGAAAGACCACACACACAAGGAGCAAGAAAACTGATGTAGATGGAAAATATTTATCATACTTTGTGTCTAAAATTTAAAAATTAGGGTACTTTTTAAATTTACTTTTAAAATTACATAAGACTGATGAATCACTGACCTCTACATCTGAATCAATAATACATTATATATTAAAGTATTAACATACATTATGTTATTCAATTCATTGAATGACATGAATTGAATACTTTTAACCAAAGGATGAATTGACTACTTTTCACCGAAGATGACTGAAATTCCTCATACGACACATTGTCAAAAACACTTCGGACACAACTTTTCTTTCTTTAATTTTACTGAATTTTTTCCTCCTAATCTGTTATTTCTCTTGCTAAAATGTATTTAATTTTTAATAGGAATCACTATACATACGATTTCCTCTCTTGTCTCCTCCCCCAGAAATCTCTCCTTCTTGAGTTTCCTGCTGACAACATCATTGGTAATCACTAAGGATAAAAGTTTACAAATTTCAGTCTAACTTTTGAGTACTTTATGAACATGGATTTGTAAATGAGCCAGCTTATGACAAAAAAAAAAAATCCGGTAGCAGGTTTGTGAAGCAAATTAACTGGGGGCCAAATTTAGCCTTCTAAACTCATTTCATTTGCACCTCAGCTTGGACTTAAGCCATTAGCACAGCAGGAAAAAGCAATGGTTATGCACCAGGCCACCAGCACTTCCATGCATAAGATTTTGCAGAATGACAGAAATAATGAATGTGATTAAAACAGCATGTAGCCAAGAAAAAATAATTAGTATACAAGTTGGATGGCTCTGGGAGGCCCATGACATGACAAAAACATTTTTAAGGATTTTAATGACATCCTAAACTAGTTTAATTTCCAAATAAGAGCTCATGTATCATAATATTTGATGAAAGAATCTTCCTAATAATTATTTTCAAGCTGTAGACTTAAGGTGTTCTAGTTTTAATAACTTCAGTTTTAATCTCAAAATTTTCCTACTTACTCTTTAAATGACACCTATAAATTATTTAATTATTATATTCAAGAGGAAGGAGTAATATAAATCCCCTACAGTCATAAAATGATAAAAGTTAGTTGAGATTTTTGGAAGTTGTCACTAATGAAATTTGAAAGCATATTTTTTCATAATTATAAATCAAATTTAAACACCAATCCTAAATTATTTATTTTTAATCATACAGGCTATAATTTTTAAAAGCTTTTTAATCTTAAAAGAGAAAGATAGAAATCTGAACTTTCTCAAGGGAGATTGTTTTGAAAAATCAAGTCAAGCACCACTGGTAACAGTGCTAATTCTTTAAAATCATTAAAGCGTAATACATTCTGGGAAGCAGAAGTCCCTAAAGATAGAAGACACATATATATTACAGAAAACTCTTTTCATTTTTTAGAATTAAAAGAAATACCAATAGTTAAATTAAAGATATAACTTCACAATGTAGGACATCTCTTATTCTCTAATTTAACTATTAATACACAATATTTTGTTATCTGTTTTTTGTTTTTTGTTTTTTTTCTTCATATATCTGGTTTCTGGAGAAAAACCTAAAATAACTTTTATTTTTTTGGCACATTTTTTAGAATTCTAAGAAATTACAATAGAGAATAAAGCCAAGTTGGTTGTGACTATGGAAAAGTGTGTCACAGCAGATAGAATTTGATCTGCTCTTTGAGTATAAGTAAATTGCAGAGTGATTGCAAGGCAAGGGGAAAGTTTGTCATGTGTCTAGAGGAAGAATTAGTGAAGATAAAGGAGAGCTCAAGCTTTGGGCCTTGGATGCCTAAGAGAATAATAATGCTGCTGACAGATGTATGTACAGCATATTATACTTGTTGGGAAAATGATGAAAATAAGATGTTGAGGTTGAAGTAATCACAAGGCATTAGAAATGAGATGTTTAGTAGATCTTTGAATGTAGGACATAGTATAAAGTGAAGACCTCAGAGATGACAGTTGTTTGCAGAGCCAATTACTAAAAGGTATTACTCAACAATATTGTTGTAGTTGAGTTCATATTTCAAGTGATCAACATTCAAATCCTTTTTAAAATAGGGAGGGGAGGAGGAGAGTTGGTGGAGGAATAGAGGATCCTATTCAACCTGTCCCCTGAATTGAGCTAGATATCTACTAGACCATTCAGAATACCCATGAAATCAGCCTGAGATGTAAGAAGATAAATCTATTTTTATCATGCTTTTATCAGATTTTTATCAGATTATTATCTTTTTAAGAACATGTAAGAAGGGTGCCTGGGTGGCTCAGTGGGTTAAAGCCTCTGTCTTCGGCTCAGGTCATGATCTCAAGGTCCTGGGATGGAGGCCCGCATCAGGCTCCCTGCTCAGTGGGGAGCCTGCTTCCTCCTCTCTTTGCCTGCCTCCTGCCTACTTGAATTCTCTCTCTGTCAAATAAATAAATAAAATCTTAAAAAAAAAAGGAAGAAGATGTAAGAAGATAAATCTCTACAAACAGAATACCTTTGGTGGTTAGCCTGAAGCTATGAAGTGGCAGATATCAGAAGATATACGGAAGGGGCAGGGAGGCTCCAGGATCTTGTTTTGGAGCACAAAAACCTCCCATGCTGGGGACCAGGCACAGTCTCGCAGACTGGTAGTGGTGGGAATGAGACTTTAAAGCAACCCCCTAGACTGAAACCTGGAGCCTGGGGGGTAAGCACGAGAACTGGGGGTAGCTTGTGGTTTTAGAAGCACGAAGGGTAGAGACATGCCAAGATCTGGAAATGAGGGCTGGGAGTGCTGCTGTGGAGCACACAACCCAGGACACTGTGGTTCTTAGCAGCACAGACAGAAACATAGACACTGTGACCTGCAGAGCTCAGTGAAGAGAAGACTGATCTCTCTCTTCTAAGGCAGAGGTATGGATATGGTCATTTCTGCTCTGACTCTAGGAAGATATTCAGAGAGCCACCAGGGAAAGTCATCAGAGAAAAAAAGCTGCAAAAAACTGCTTTTCACTGAGCCCACTCCCCCCCCAGCAGGCAGGGCAACTCTGCCCAAAGAGGGTTGCCTGAGTAACAGCATGGCAAACCCTCCCCCAGAAGACAGGCTGGAAGAACAAGCTAAAAACCGTAGCTAGAGATACAGGACACTATATCATGCTTAAAGTGCCTATCCAACAAGTGGATCTAACAATTGTAAATATCTATGTCCCCAACATGGCAGCAGCCAACCACATTAGCCAACTGTTAACCAACATAACAGATATGGACCAGATGGACCTCATAGATATATATAGAACATTCCACCCTAAAACAACAGAATACTCATTTTTATCAAATGCACATGGAACTGTCTCCAGAATATACCACATACTGGGTCACAAATCAGGTCTCAACTGATACCAAAAGATTGAGATTATTCCCTGTATATTCTCTGACCAAAATGCTTTGAAATTGGAACTCAATCACAAGAAAAAATTTGAAAGAAATTCAAACTCTTAGAAGCTAAAGACCATCCTGCTTATGAATGTTTAGGTCAACCAGGAAATTAAAGAATTTAAACATTCATGGAAACCAATGAGAATGAAAACACATCGGTCCAAAACCAATGGGATACTGCAAAGGCAGTCCTAAGGGGGAAATACATAGCCATCCAAGCCTCACTCAAAAAAATAGAAAAATCCAGAATACACAATTTAACTTTACACATTAAAGAACTGGAGAAAGAACAAGAAATAAAGCCAAAGTTGCACATGATAAGAGAAATAATTAAGATTAGAGCAGAGATCAATGAGTTAGAAACCAGAAATACAGTAGAGCAGATCAATGAAACTAGGGGTGCCTGGGTAGCTCAGTTCTTAAATTATTACAACAAATATATGCCAATAAATTAAGCAACCTGGAAGAAATGGATGCCTTCCTGGAAACCTGTAAACTCTAAGACTGAAACAGGAAGAAATTGGCAACCTGAATAGACCAATAACCATAAATGAGATTGAAACAGTATCAAAAGCCTCCCAAAAAACAAGAATCTGGGGCCTGATTGATTCCTTGAGAATTCTACCAAACATTGGAAGAATAATACCTATTCTCCTGAAGCTGTTTCAAAAAATAGAAAGAGAAGGAAGACTTTCAAACTCATTCAATGAGACCAGCATTACCTTGATCCCCAAAATAGGCTTAGACCACATCAAGAAGGAGAACTACAAACCAATATCCCTGATGAATATGGGTGCCAAAACTCTCAAGAAGATCCTAGCTAATAGGAAAAGGATTATCCATCACAACCAGGTGGAATTTATCCCTGGGATGCAAGGGTGGTTCAACATTCACAAATCAATCAATATGATAGAACACATAAATAAGAGAAGAGACAAGAATCACATTGTCCTTTCAATTGATGCAGAAAAAGCATTCGACAAAATACAGCATCCTTTCCTGATTAAAACTCTTCAGAGTGTAGGAATAGAGGGAACATTCCTCAACTTCATAAAACCCATCTATGGAAAGCTCACGGTGAATATCATTCTCAATGGGGAAAAGTTGAGAGCCTTTCCCATAAGATCAGGAACAAAAAGATGTCCACTCTTGCCATTCTTGTTCAACATAGTATTGGAAGTCCTAGCAACAACAATCAGACAACAAAAAGAAATAAAAGGTATTCAAATTGGCAAAGAAGAAGTCAAACTCTCTCTCTTCGCAGATGACATGATACTTTATTTGGAAAACTCAAAAAAGACTCCACCCCTAAATTACTAGAACTCATACAGCAATTCAGTAATGTGGCAGGATACAAAATCAATACACAGAAATCAGTTGCTTTCCTACACACTAACAATGTAACTGTAGGAAGAGAAATTAGGGAATTGATTCCATTTACAATAGCACCAAAAACCTTAAAATAACTTGGAATAAACCTAACCAAAGAGCTATAGGATCTATACTCTAGAAACTACAGAACTACTATGAAGGAAATTGAAGAAGACAAAATATGGAAAAATATCCCATGCTCATAGATTGGAAGAATAAACATTGTTAAAATGTCTATGCTGCCAAGAGCAATCTATACTTTCAACACCATCCTGATCGAAATACCAATGGCATTTTTCAAAGTCCTGCAACAATCTTAAAATTTGTGTGGAACCAGGAAAGACCCTGAATTGCCAAACAAAAGCTGAAAAAGGGAGAAAAAAAAAAAGCTGGGGGCATCGTGTTGCCTGATTTCAAGCTATATTACAAAGCTGTGATCATCAAGACAGCATGGTACTGGCACAAAACAGGCACATAGATCAATGGAACAGAACAGAGAGCCCAGTTATGAACCCTCAACTCTATGGTCAAATGATCTTCGACAAAGCAGGAAAAAATATCCAATGGAAAAAGGAAAGTCGCTTCAATAAATGGTGTTGGGAAAATTGGACACCTATATACAGAATGAAATTTGACCATTCTCTTACACCATACACAAAGATAAACTCTAAATGGTTGAAAGACCTCAATGTGAGATAGGAATCCATCAAAATCCTAGAGGAAAACATAGGCAGCAACCTTTTCAACATCTGTCACAGCAACTTCTTTCAAAACATGTCTCCAAAGGCAAGGGAAACAAAAGCAAAAATGAACTTTTGGGACTTCATAAAGATAAAAAGCTTTTGCACACCAAAGGAAACAGTCAACAGAACAAAGAGGCAACCCATGGCATGGGAGAAGATATTTGCAAATGACACTACAGACAAAGGGCTGATATGCAAGTTTATAAAGAACTTCTCAAACTCAACACCCAAAATATAAATAATCAAGTCAACAAATGACCAGAAGATATGAACAGACACTTCTCCAAAAAAGACACACAAATTACTAACAGACACATGAAAAAATGTTCATCATCATTAGCCATCAGGGAAATACAAATCAAAACCACATTGAGAAACCACCTTATACCAGTTAGAATGGCAAAAATTGACAAAACAGGAAGCAATATATGTTGGAGAGGTTGTTTTACACTGTTGGTGAGAATTCACGTTGGTACAGCCACTTTGGAAACAGTGTGGGGGTTCCTCAAAAAGTTAAAAATGGAGCTACCCAATGACCCAGCAACTGCACTACAGGGTATTTACCCCAAAGATGCAGATGTAGTGAAAAGAAGGGCCATATGCACCCCAATGTTCATAACAGCACTGACTACAATAGACAAACTGTGGAAGGAGCCAAGATGCCCTTCAACAGACTAATGGATAAAGAAGATGTGGTCCATATATACAATGGAATATTACTCAGCTATCAGAAAGGATGAATACCCAATGTTTGTATCGACATGGGTGGAACTGGAGGAGCTTATGTTAAGTGAAATAAGTCAAACAGAGAAAGACAATTATCATATGGTTTCACTTATTTGTGGAACCTAAGGAATAGCATGGAGGACATTAGGAGCAGGAAGGGGGAGGCGAAGGGGAGGAAACCAGAGGGAAAGATGAGCCATGAAAGACTATGGACTCCGGGAATCAAACTGAGGGTTTTAGAGGGGAGGAGGGTGGAGAGATGGGTGAGCCTGGTGATGGGTATTAAGTAGGGCACATATTGCATGAAGCACTGCGGGTTACGTGCAAACTATGAATCATGGGAAACTACATCAAAAACTAATGATGTACTGTATGGTGACTAACATAACATAATAAAAAGAATTATAAAAAATAAAAGATGGAATCATGTATAAGGGCAAATTTTTGAAAATATCCCATATAAATGTAATAATTATATATTACATAAATAATATATAATTATATATTTTTATATACATACATTTATATAATATAAATGGTATATTTATATAATCTATTTATATAGTATAAAATTACATATATAGTATATACAATAACACATATAAATGTAATAACTAAAATTACATTTTAAATACTCTTTGACAAGACAGTAGCATTGCTTCACTTTGCCTGTAAGAAATAAGTAATTTTACATTTACCAATAAAATTTAAGATTTCAGTTCAGGATAATTATTCATAATCATACCAGTTATAATTATTAAATTATTTTTAATGTCAAGGAGGGAGAAAATCCAAATTTTCTTAAAAAAACGATTTGGGGACAGAAGTCAAAATCAGAAAATGAGCCCCATGGAGCACAACATGGATCTGCTTTACCCGCTCTTCCCAAATCACACTTATAAAATGTAGGCAACATAATGATTTGTGCTTTTTAGAGTGTAAGTTGCATACCATGCTGCCTTAAAACAATGAGTGCTATGAAGCATCTCACAGAGTCCCTGCCCTCTAGAAGATCACAGTCTAATGAGAGAGAAAGGCATGCTTAACTGTGATCAAGTACTATGGGAAGGCATTGAAGTCACATTGCATTAAAAATAAAAAAA